>CM021769.1:48291508-48388472 GCA_011076525.1 Nettapus auritus | reverse complement strand
CACCCTTTACTGGATGCAGGGGGAAACTTAGTTACCAGAGATGAGGATAAAGCCAAGGTGCTTAAAGCCTTCTTTGCCTCAGTCTTTTAACAGCGAAACCAGTTGCTTTCTGGACGCCCAGTACCCTGAGCTGGTGTAATGGGATGGGGAGCAGAATGTGGTCCCTACAATCCACGAGGAGATGGTTGGCGACCTGCTACAGCACTTGGATGTACGCAAGTCGATGGGGCCGGATGAGATCCACCCAAGGGTACTGCAAGAACTGGCGGAAGAGCTGGCCAGGCCGCTTTCCATCATTTATCGGCAGTCCTGGCTATCGGGGGAGGTCCCACTTGACTGGCGGATAGCAAACGTGGCGCCCATCTACAAGAAGGGCTGGAGGGTAGACCCGGGGAACTACAGGCCTGTTAGTTTAACATCAGTGCCAGGGAAGCTCATGGAGCAGATTATCCTGGGTGTCATCATGCGGCAGTTGCAGGGCAAGCAGGTGATCAGGCCTAGTCAGCATGGGTTTCTGAAGGGTAGGTCCTACTTGACGAACGTGATCTCCTTGTATGACAAGGTGACACGCTTAGTGGATGAGGGAGAGGCTGTGGATGTGGTCTACCTTGACTTCAGTAAGGCATTTGACACCGTTCCCCACAGCATTCTCCTCAGGAAACTGGCTGCCCATGGCTTGGACTGGCGCACGCTTCGTTGGGTTAAGAGCTGGCTGGATGGCCGGGCCCAGAGAGTCTTAGTGAATGGAGTCAAATCCAGTTGGAGGCCGGTCACTAGTGGAGTCCCCCAGGGCTCAGTACTGGGGCCAGTCCTCTTTACCATCTTCATCGATGATCTGGATGAGGGGATTGAGTGCACCCTCAGTAAGTTTGCAGACGACACCAAGTTAGGTGCGTGTGTCGACCTGTTCGAGGGTAGGAAGGCTCTGCAGGAGGATCTGGATAGGCTGGACCGATGGGCCGAGTCCAACGGTATGAAGTTCACCAAGGCCAAGTGCTGGGTTCTGCACCTGGGGCACAACAACCCCAAACAGAGCTACAGGCTGGGAGATGAGTGGTTAGAAAGCTGCCTGTCAGAGAAGGACCTGGGTGTTTTGGTTGATAGTCGGCTGAATATGAGCCAGCAGTGTGCTCAGGTGGCCAAGAAGGCCAACAGCATCCTGGCTTGCATAAGAAACAGCGTGGCCAGCAGGTCCAGGGATGTGATTGTCCCCCTGTACTCGGCTCTGGTGAGGCCGCACCTCGAGTACTGTGTTCAGTTTTGGGCCCCTCCCTACAAGAAGGACATGGAGGTGCTTGAGCGAGTCCAGAGAAGGGCTACGAAGCTGGTGAAGGGTCTGGAGAACAAGCCCTACGAGGAGCGGCTAAGGGAGCTGGGATTGTTCAGCCTGGAGAAGAGGAGGCTCAGGGGCGACCTTATCGCACTCTACAGGTACCTGAAAGGAGGCTGTAGCGAGGTGGCGGTTGGTCTGTTCTCCCACGTGCCTGGTGACAGGACAAGGGGGAATGGGCTAAAGTTGCGCCAGGGGAGGTTTAGGTTGGATATTAGGAAGAACTTCTTTACAGAAAGGGTTGTTAGGCACTGGAGTAGGCTGCCCAGGGAAGTGGTGGAGTCACCATCCCTGGAGGTCTTTAAAGGACGTTTAGATGTAGAGCTTAGGGATATGGTTTAGGGGATGATTTGTTAGTGTTAGGTCAGAGGTTGGACTCGGTGATCTCGGAGGTCTCTTCCAACCTAGACTTTCTGTGATTCTGTGATTTCCCTGGGCAATCCATTCCAATGCCTGACTACTCTTTCTGAGAAGAAATGTCTCCACATTTCCTACCTGAACCTCCCCCGGTGCAATTTGAGGCCATTCCACCTAGTCCTATCACTAGTTACCGGTGAGAAGAGGCCAACCCTCAGCTCCCCACCTCTTCCTTTCAGGTAGTTGTAGAGAGCAACAAGGTCTTCCCCGAGCCTCCTCTTCTCCAGACTAAACAACCCCAGTTCCCTCAGCCAAAGTACTTGTGTTACAAGCCCTTCATAGGGCTTCATAGCCCTTCTCTGAACTTGTTCCAGGGCCTCAATGTCCTTGTACTGAGGGGCTCAAAACTGAACCCAGTACTTGAGGTGCAGCCTCAGCAAAGCAGGGGAACGATCACCTCCCTGGTCCTGCTGTCTACACTATTCCTGATACAAACCACGATGGTGTTGGCCTTGTTGGCCACCTGGGCACACTCCATGGCAGAGGGGAGATTCCCCAGCAGGCTGTGGAGCAGGTAGATATCCATACTGCAGCCTGTGAGGTCCCCACACCAAAACAGGTGGCTGTGCCCTGAAGGAAATTTGCAGTTAGCATCAGTTCCACTGCCATGCAGAAAATCAAATGGTGGCTAAGTGCAAAATGAACTTTAAATACTATGTTCTGAGTAGGGCTGTGTGCCATAATCGTCAAAATCTTGGCATCTGTCTTATGTCTTCTTACATCAGCCATCTCACTGGGTATGTTTGCATCTGTGTTAAGAGATTTAGAGAAAAAGACAGTGATGAACACATCGGTATTGTTTTATACAGAAAGTGTACAGATACTACAAAGACTGTTCATAGTTAAAAGTCTATAGGTTGTTAGACAAGGATAACCTAGAGAGATGTCTGGATAAAGGAATTCACCCCATGAAAGACCACCTGAAGGCGTAATGGATTTTCCACTGCAGTAAATTACTCAAGGTTTCCATTGGCTACTGCTCGCAAATTTTTGAGGTTGCTCAACATGCCTAAGAGCTTTACAAACAGCTGTAGGTATTTGTTAAAGCCTTTGAGATACTTGGGTTTCTACTCTGCAGAAAATGCCAATTTTTACCCTTCACGTTTTGAAAATGATCTACATTTTGAAAGTTCTCTACAGAAATGAAATTGAGGAAATCTGGTGTAGAACCGTGAAATGTTTCCTTTGGATAGTATCAATATATTTTGCAAGAAAAATATTAGGAAAAATGAAGTATGTAGCTATTAAATGTGAGCTGAAGACAGGTAAAATCAGTAGTATGTACTAATAGAAAAGGCAAACCAAAACATGACGCAAAGATAAAATCCAAATGCAATGGTCTCCTTTGTTTGGATTGAACATTTCCTCAATATCAACATGTTCCGACAAAACATTTCAATTTTGCCAAAGTTGCATTTTCTGGCAGAAACAGAGTCCGTAAAAAGCTTCTGACTAGCTCAAGCGCGTGTATTCCAAGTGATTCCTTTTGTGTTTTGCAGTTTTCATCCACTGTGGAGTGAACACTTAGTGAGCCCCATTCATTCATCTGGCCTGCCATAAAAAAGCACATCTATTTTAAGCGTGTTGTAAAATGGTACTTGTCACTTAGCCGGGCTGTCCAGTCACGGGACTGTGGGCCAGGAATCCCTCTCCACACCCACCCTGCGCCTAGCCCTGCGGCGATGGCAGCACCCTGGGGACACATTGGCCCTGCACACCCAGAGGGAGCACGTACCAAGTGCCTCCTTCTGGAAACATCTGTAACTTCAACTCGCCAGAGCAACAGGGATGACTCATGAATAGAAATTTGTATTGCTGTTTCTCCCCCCTTTACTGTATCTTTCTTTCCGAGATGAAAATCGCTATCTCAGAGCTGAGCAGTGCGAGACAACAAACCCGTCACAAAAGGGATCGCCTGCCAGAGTCCAGAAAGGGTTAAGGCAGCAGTTGGAGAGGTTTGGGGTGACGTCGTACTTCTGGACGCCTGAGAAGTCTCTTGAAGGTAGTTCCCCTCTGGTGAGGATGGGAGCGAGCCGAGGTCTGAAATCCGAGATCCCTTGCAGCCTGGAGCTGGTGAGGTCCCAGTAAAAGCTGTTTGCCTGCTTTCCGTTGCTGAGCAGTCACACCGCTGCACCGGCCTGGGCAGTATGGAGCGAGCCCTCTGGACACACGTAGGACTCACCCTCCTCCAGCTTCTGCTCATCTCCAGTTTGCCGAGAGGTACCGTAAGTCAGCGTCTGCATTCCTGGCACGGCCAGACCAGTCCCTTTCCTTCAGTGTGGTCAGAGGGGTTTGAGCTCACGGGCTGTCATGGGCAGTGGAGAGATCTGCAGGGATGGTAATAATAGAAAGAGGGGGCTCTGCTTTATTTATTCCTTTCTTGCCGGCACAGAGCATGTGTGGGGGGAGGTCTGCCCAGGGATGATTTCCAGGCAAAGTTAATAGTCTTAAAGAGAAACAACTGGCTGGATTTGTTTGCCAATGGCCATCAACAAAAGGGTATGCAATCACTTCACTTACTACTGCTTTATTTTCTCAACACTCAGTGCTAAGGAAATGATGATAAAAAGAGGCATTTAAGTCTCCGAATTGTAAAGCGTAATTTGTTTAGTTTGGCAAGACAGAGACTTTCCTCTCCAGCCCCAACACCAAGAATGAAGGCAAGGGAGGAAAAAAGTGAAGGAAAAAAAGAAAACAAAAGCCACACATTGTTTCCGATCTGGGCTTTAGTTCTGCCAATATTATTCTTTCGAAGGGGAAGCCTTGTTAAAGCAGAATGATCTTTTTTATAGCCAAGCCTTGCTCCAGATTCTGCTGAACCAGCATGTTCAGTTTCTTCTTGATAAGGTTAAGCGAAAGGCATTTACTGGTGAGTGCAGATTTGCTGTCGTTGTGGCCATGACCGTGGGCTGCTTACACCTGGAAGCAGCTGAGGCTGCAGATGGCTGTCAGCATCCCGCAGGCTGCCTCCTCAGGAGCCGCTGCCCTGAGCGCTGGGAGGTGCGGTGCCCCTGAATCGCCCGCCCTGCGAGCCGCTGGGTTGTGGCAACATTAACTGCCAGGTAAGCACCTTGGGGGGATGCATCAGAGCCGGGGAGGTGCCAGGTATGCAGGCAACCCGATCATGACAGCTATAAATAATCAGTGTCAAAGACGGGGCTACAGGGCCTGCCTCGCTGGGGGCTGAGGCAGAGGGTCTGCCTCTGTCGTGTCCTTCCCTGCTGGTCCTTGGGGGCCCAGGGTGCAGGCGACAAGGAGACTGACCTCCTGTCAAAGCTTCCCCCCAGGGGCACCAGCACAAAGCACGGTCTCACTGTCCCACGTGCACCCACTTTTTGTCCCCGTGGCAGCCTGAGCACTCCTAGCCATGGGCAGGGGCTGGCCAGCAGCAGGGTGCTGTGGAGAGGCTTATTGCCCACCCGTTCTCCCCAGCACCAGCTCCTCATGCACTGGGAGCAGTGACTGAGGGGCCTGGGGGTCCCACATCGAGGACGGCCACCCCCCTGCCCTCTCCGTCCTCGCTGTGCCTCTGTGCCCTGTCTCCAGAGGAGTCACCGGCGTCAGCGCTTGCCCTGCATGCAGCGGTGGGAGGGGTGCTTGGAGCCGGGGGAAGGATTCAAAAGTGTGGTGGCCTGAGCATGTCAGGGCAGGTTGGAAAATAGCATTTTGCCTCCTCCCCACAGATGTATCCAATTTTTATCCCTATTTATCACACCCAGTTGCACAGGGCCTGCCTCTGGAGTTGGGGGCAGGAGTCAGGGGAGGTCTGGGAGTTGATTTTTGGAATAAACTTGAAGTGCAAGTGACTCATATTTCCTTAAAAATATATGTGTGTTTGTGTGTGCTCCTGCCTATCTCAACCCTCCCCATCTCTCCTCCCCTCCCCCTTCGTCCTCTGTCTAGAGAAGTGGAGCCCAGATGCACTCAGATGCATCCAGATGCATTCAATCTTAGCAAATGGGTTACTTCAGTTCACGTGTTTAGGTTCCTAGCATGGACAGAGGGGGGAGAGACTTGCTTTTTGTTTGGGAGATAAACTGGGGTTACTCACGCTCAACCCCGAGGCCACCTCAAGGGGCTCCCAGGAGTCCTGTTAAGCCCTCCAGTGCCCCGTGGTTTGGCTTGTCGCCCTCCTTACCGCAGGGGCATATGGCCCGCAGCCTGGGGGCACTCTGCGGTCTTTGGCTAGGGCTGAACTACAGCCCCTGGGCAGCTGCATACAGCTTGAGGTGGAGTTTCAGGGATTTTGCTGCTGTCTGTGTGGGCTGTTTCTATCCAGGCAACATTAACTGCCAACCTGGCCCAGGTCTGACACCGCTACAGCAAGCAAACACTCAAGGCAGGACCAGCACCGCCTCTCCATGTTTAACACAAGCATGTCACCATGTCATGTGCTTATGGATTTAAATATTACAGCTGTTTCTTTTCTACAGATTCCCAAATATTCTCCCATATCACAGCAGTCTGGCTTTGTTCCCCAGCGCTGTTAATGAAGGCTGGGCTTTCCTCGTGCATGCTGCCACTATCTCAAAAGTGCCGCGTTCACACCCGCTCCTGTTCCTTGTCTTGCAGCACAGGAAAAACAAAATCTCTTCCCAGTCACACTAGTGTAATTTTCCTGGCCAGAATAAGCTTCTCTATCCTAGAAACAAATCAAGGCCTGATGGGTAACATAGCAAGCTCAGTTTTAGCCTTATCCTGGCTGTTTTACAACCCTGTCACAGCCTTTCTTGGATGAACACGCAATGCCACGGTGCCAATAATGAGATCAAAAATGCCGTCTCATAATTACAGAGGGGAAAGTGGAGGACAGGGAGGTTTAGGGCAGATTTCTGCAGGTTGCTTTAGATGCTAAAAACATCCCAGCTCGTGGCATAGATGATGGCCTGTAATTTAAATCCAGCCATGACAAAAAGCTACAGAAAGAGGAAGCTGTGGTGTTTTGAGGGCAGGGGGAAGACACGTGCTGAGGAGTGTGAGGTTTAAACTGGAACAGCATCTGAGGTGCGGTGGAGGCGTGTATGCCTGCTGCTGCGCTCCGGGCCTGTGGGCCAACTGGCCTGTCCCCAGAGGGAAGGCAAGGGATTATAAGGGCTTTGTACAAGAAAAAGGGGAAAGGAGCAGAGCTGCTACTTGGAGTGTATGGAGTAGAGCTCTATTTTGTGTGTTACAGCTCACTGTCTGGAAGAAAGGGCTGCTGAAATGTAGGAAGAAGTGAAGCGGGAAGTTTCTAATAAGAACGAGCACCCTGCCTGAGGCCTACCTGCCGGACTTCTCCTCAGCAGCGGTAGGGCAGGCAAGGAGGGGCTGCAAGGCAGGCAGGTTTGCTGGAAGGAAAATGGGTAGAACATGCACAACCATTTGCTGAGGCGATCGGCTCCGGGGCAGACGCGTTCTGCAGCGGAGCGGGGGATCGGGCCAGGCAGGGCTAATTTTCCAGCATCGAGCCTACTCCAGGGAGCCGCCACGACCCGGCAGCCCTCGTGAGGGACGCTGACGAGGCGTAGGCGGAGCCAGCAGCGCCCCCTCCCCAGCCGTTCAAAAGCTGCCCCTAGGGAGCGTGAGCGACCAGGAGCGCGGCGACCAGGGCGGGCAAACAGGGCGTGGCGCGTCAGAAGGGAGTGGCGCGGCAGTTAGCGCGGCAGTTCGCGCAGGCAGGGCGAGCAGGAAGGGCAGGGCGCTCTCCCCCGCCCATACGTAACACCTCCTGTAACGACAGCCGTTAGCTAGGTGATAATGGTCTCCACCAGGCACGGTGCGCTCTCCAGGAAGTCAGTACACACCCAGACCGACTACCCGTTAAAAAATGCAGCAGTTCAGGTCACCGGATGCAGGGAGTGTCTGAGCCTGTTGCTGCCGTCGGCGGGAGGCAGAGAAACTGGGTGCGTGAGGTGCGAGCAGGTGGATGACCTGGTCCGCATGGTGGCGGAACTCAAGGAGGAGGTGGAGAGGTTGAGGGATATCAGAGAGTCTGAGCGGGAGATAGACTGGTGGAGCAACTCCCTGCAGGGCCTCAAGGAGAAGTACCGGGGTGAGACATCTCAAACGGGGGTGGACCCCTTGCCCTGTCGCCGTCAGGCAGAGGGAGGGGATCTGGGAGTTGAGGAGGAATGGAAACAGGTCCCTGCTCGACATCACAGGCGACGTCCTCTCCTTCCGGCCCCACCTTCCCAGGTGCCCTTACATAACAGGTTTGAGGCCCTGGAGCTTGAGAGACCGGTGGGTGAGGAAGAGGTAGCAAGAGTACCCAGGAGGATGCCTAGGGCGAGGAGGTCGACTCCACGCCTCAGGACTGCCTCCACCATGAAAGACAGAAAGGTTATTGTTGTGGGAGACTCTCTCCTCAGGGGAACAGAGGGCCCTATTTGTCGGCCTGACCCTACCCGTAGGGAAGTCTGCTGCCTCCCTGGGGCCAGGGTCAGGGACGTTGCCAAGAAGCTTCCCTACCTGGTTCGCCCCTCTGACTATTATCCTCTTTTGATAGTCCAGGCAGGTAGTGATGACATTGAAGAGAGAAGCCTCAGGGCTATCAAACGAGACTTTAGGGGACTGGGACGGTTAGTGGATGGAGCGGGAGTGCAGGTGGTGTTATCGTCCATCCCTACGGTGGCAGGGAGGGGTACAAAGTGGACACGGAAAGCCCACCTGTTAAACACGTGGCTCAGGGGCTGGTGCCAACACAGAAATCTTGGGTTTTTCGACCATGGGGCACTTTACTCGACACCCGGCCTGATGGCTGCAGACGGGTCCCTATCTTTTAGGGGAAAACGGATCCTGGCCCAGGAGCTGGCAGGGCTCATTGAGAGGGCTTTAAACTAGGTAAGAAGGGGGACGGGGCTGAAGCAAGGATTGTTGGAGCTGTGCCAGGGGGAACAATAGCAAGGCCGGGGGATAAGGCAATGGCCCAGCTGAAGTGCATCTACACCAATGCACGCAGCATGGGTAACAAACAGGAGGAGCTGGAAGCCATCGTGCTACAGGCAGGCTATGACTTGGTTGCCATCACGGAGACGTGGTGGGACCACTCTCATGACTGGAGTGCTGCAATGACTGGCTATAAACTCTTCAGAAGGGACAGGCAGCACAGAAGGGGTGGTGGTATGGCTCTCTATATTAGAGAGTCTCTCGATGTTGTAGAACTCGAGGCTGGGAATGACAAGGTCGAGTCCCTCTGGGTTAGGATCGGCAGGGCCAACAAGGCTAGCGTCCTGGTCGGGGTCTGTTATAGACCACCGAACCAGGATGAGGAGACGGATGAGGAGTTCTACAGGCAGCTGACAGAAGTTGCGAAATCGTCAGCGCTTGTTCTCGTGGGGGACTTCAACTTCCCTGACATATCCTGGGAGCACAACACAGCCCAGAGAAAGCAGTCTAGGAGGTTTCTAGAGAGC
The DNA here is from genome assembly GCA_011076525.1 of Nettapus auritus. NCBI lineage: Eukaryota > Metazoa > Chordata > Aves > Anseriformes > Anatidae > Nettapus > Nettapus auritus. Next base: position 48,379,334 of record CM021769.1, on the reverse strand, counting down.
GTGGAAGATAGCTTCCTGACGCAGCTGGTTAGTGAGCCCACCAGGGGTGGCGCCCCACTAGACCTTCTCTTCACAAACAGAGAAGGACTGGTGGAGGATGTGATTGTCGGGGGCTGTCTTGGGCAGAGTGCCCACGAAATGGTGGAGTTCTCTATTCTTGGCGAGGCCAGGAAGGGGACTAGTAAAACCACTGTATTGGACTTCCGGAGGGCTGACTTTGAGCTGCTGAGGACACTGGTTGGCAGAGTCCCTTGGGAGGCGGTACTGAAGGGCGGAGGAGTCCAGGAAGGCTGGGCGCTCTTCAAGAGGGAAATCTTAATGGCGCAGGAACGGTCTGTCCCCACGTGCCCAAAGACGAGCTGGCGGGGCAGAAGACCAGCCTGGCTAAACAGAGAATTGTGGCTTGAGCTTAGGAGGAAAAGGAGGGTTTATAATCTTTGGAAAAGTGGGCAGGCCACTAAGGAGGACTATAAGGATGTTGCGAAGCTGTGCAGGGACAAAATTAGAAAAGCCAAAGCTCAACTGGAGCTCAATCTGGCTACTGCCGTTAAAGATAACAGAAAATGTTTTTATAAATACATCAATACAAAAAGGAGGACTAAGGAGAATCTCCATCCTTTACTGGATGTGGGGGGAAACTTAGTGACAAGAGATGAGGAAAAGGTGGAGGTGCTTAATGCCTTCTTCGCCTCAGTCTTTAGCGGCAATACCAGTTGTTCTCTGGATACCCAATTCCCTGAACTGGTAGAAGGGGATGGGGAGCAGGATGTGGCCCTCACTATACATGAAGAAATGGTTGGTGACCTGGTACGGCACTTGGAAGTGCACAAGTCGATGGGGCCGGACGGGATCCACCCGAGGGTACTGAGAGAACTGGCAGAGGAGCTGGCCAAGCCGCTTACCATCATTTATCAACAGTCCTGGCTATCGGGGGAGATCCCAGTTGACTGGCGGCTAGCAAACGTGACGCCCATCTACAAGAAGGGCCGGAAGACTGACCCGGGAAACTACAGGCCTGTCAGTTTGACCTCAGTGCCAGGGAAGCTCATGGAGCAGATTATCTTGAGAGTCATCACGCAGCACTTGCGGGGCAAGCAGGCGATCAGGCCCAGTCAGCATGGGTTTATGAAGGGCAGGTCCTGCTTGACGAACCTGATCTCCTTCTATGACAAGGTGACGCGCTGGGTGGACGAGGGAAAGGCTGTGGATGTGGTCTACCTTGACTTCAGCAAGGCTTTTGACACCGTTTCCCACAGCATTCTCCTCAGGAAACTGGCTGCTCTTGGCTTGGACTGGCGCACGCTTCGTTGGGTTAGAAACTGGCTGGATGGCCGGGCCCAAAGAGTCGTGGTAAATGGAGTCAAATCCAGTTGGAGGCCGGTTGCTAGTGGCGTTCCCCAGGGCTCGGTGCTGGGGCCGGTCCTCTTTAATATCTTCATCGATGATCTGGATGAGGGGATCGAGTGCACCCTCAGTAAGTTTGCAGATGACACCAAGTTAGGTGCGTGTGTCGACCTGTTCGAGGGTAGGAAGACTCTGCAGGAGGATCTGGATAGGCTGCACTGATGGGCTGAGGTCAACTGCATGAAGTTCACCAAGGCCAAGTGCCGGGTCCTGCACCTGGGGCACAATAACCCCAAGCAGAGCTACAGGCTGGGAGATGACTGGTTGGAGAGCTGCCTGTCAGAGAAGGACCTGGGAGTGATGGTTGATAGTCGGCTGAATATGAGCCAGCAGTGTGCTCAGGTGGCCAAGAAGGCCAACAGCATCCTGGCCTGTATAAGAAACAGTGTGACCAGCAGGGCTAGGGAGGTGATTGTCCCCCTGTACTCGGCTCTGGTGAGGCCGCACCTCGAGTACTGTGTTCAGTTTTGGGCCCCTCCCTACAAGAAGGACATGGAGGTGCTTGAGCGAGTTCAGAGAAGAGCGACGAAGCTGGTGAGGGGCCTGGAGAACAAGCCCTACGAGGAGCGGCTGAGGGAGCTGGGATTGTTCAGCCTGGAGAAAAGGAGGCTCAGGGGTGACCTTATCGCTCTCTACAGGTACCTCAAAGGAGGCTGTAGCGAGGTGGCGGTTGGTCTGTTCTCCCACGTGCCTGGTGACAGGACGAGGGGGAATGGGCTTAAGTTGCGCCAGGGGAATTTTAGGTTGGATCTTAGGAAGAACTTCTTTACCGAAAGGGTTGTTAGACATTGGAACGCGCTGCCCAGGGAAGTGGTGGAGTCACCATCCCTGGAGGTCTTTAAAGGACGTTTAGATGTAGAGCTTAGGGATATGGTTTAGTGGGGACTCTTAGTGTTAGGTCAGAGGTTGGACTCGATGATCTTGAGGTCTCTTCCAACCTAGAAATTCTGTGATTCTCTGATTCTGTGAACCGGTAGGCATCACAACTGAGGTGGTGTTGGCTGAGGGGTACTGGGACCATCAGGGCTTTATAGTGTAGATGACTGAATGGACACTCCTATTTTCACTTAATGCTCTTTATTCATTAACCTGCTGCTGTAGCTTTTAGATGGCCAACTCCTGTACACTACAAAGAGGAAGCACAATTTTTACTTGGCTTTCCTTTGAGTTACACTGAGATACTTGATTTTTCTTATGGACAAAGCAAAACAAGGCAGTGTGGAGTGAGGTACAAGCTTTGGAAGTCATATGGGAACTCCTGTTAAGGACCTGATGGAGACCTCAAATATGACTTTTTATTGAAGTAACAATTCCTCTTGGAGCAGAGGTGTTGTGAATTTATGATTTGTTTATCACAGTCCAGTCAAGAGTGGAAGCTTGCAAATGTAAAAAAGGCGCTCCTGTAGGAGCATGCTGAAGCAAACCTATGTCCTATTAGGATCAACAGAAATATTTATTTCTGAATTTTATAGCTACATTTTTAGTAAGTGGACCAAGTCAGCTTAGTATAGTAGACCTCACCACATGTTCACATGCTAGCTTTTTTTTTTTTTTTTTTTTTTTTCCCCGGGGGGGATGGAGACTGCAAATTGGCTTTCTGTTGGATCAGTACTCTGATCCCTCTGTGTAGCAGCTAATGCCAGCACAAAGAGAGGGAGTGGGAATGGGAAGTCAGGGACACAACGGAGGGAGATGTCCTATTGCAGCAGCAGCATGGACTTATATCAGCTTAAAATGACTACAGCCTAAACAAGCCATTCTTCCAAAGAAGTAGAAGACATCTAAGTTAATTGCTGTAATTGGGCTTGCTTTAATTCACCTTAGATCCTAGCCATATAATTTTCCTAGCTCTAAGCCCTTTGGAAGAGAAATCCCCTTTCTATTTAGTAAGGTATCTATGACAGGCAAATTCACCATGACAAGAAAAGTTTGCTAAAATTGAAGTTTTAGAGTGATGAACTGTCTGACCCACCCTTGAGGCAGCAATGTGCTTGTGAATTTGTGAATCACCGAAGTTTTTAGCCTGACCTGGTAAGATAAACCAAAATTGAAGCTGGTTGTCCTGGTTTCAGTTAGGACAGGGTTAATTTTCCTCCTAGTAGCTGGTAGAGTGCTGTGTTTTGGATTGGGATGAGAAGAGTGCTGATAACATGCTGATGTTTTGGTTGTTGCAGAGCAGTGGTTGTACCAAGCCAAGGACTTTTCAGCTCCTTGCTCTGTCCTGCCAGTGGGCAGGCTGGGGGTGCAGCAAGAGCTGGGAGGGGACAGACCCAGGACAGCTGACCCAAACTGGCCAAAGGAGTATTCCATATCATCTGACGTCATGCTAAACAATATATAGGGGTGGCTAGCCGGGGCAGGGGGGGCCGGCTGCTCGGGATAGACTGGGCATCGGTCAGCGGGTGGTGAGCAATTGCATTGTGCATCACTTGTTTCATACACACTATTATTATTATTATTATTATTGTTTTCTATCTTAATAAACTGTCTCTATCTCAACTCTCGTTTCTCTTTTCCGTTTCTCTCCCCAATCCCAGAGAGGGAGGGGGGAGGGTGAGCGAACGCTGTGTGGTGTTTAGCTGCTGGTCAGGTTAAACCACAACACTGGTTTACTTGAATATCCCAAGCTGCAAACTGCAGTTGGTTAGAAGTTCACTAATATGTGGATCACACCTTGTTTCCATGCCCTCAAACACATTAATGTAGACTCCCTAAAGATGAGAGCAAATAACTCACCATGCTGTCTACCACCATCTTACATTTCATCTGCATCCCCATCCCACAAGAATCACTTTTCTTCTTTCCTTATTTTCTTATTATGACTGAAGAACCTTTTGCTATTATTCTAATTTCCTTCGCAAGGTCAAATTCAGCTTGGCTTTTGGCAGTCCTCCCTTCATCCCTGAGCTCTAAGACATAGCTTTCTTTGATGATCAGACTTTTTCCATCCCTCATAGGTCTCCGCTTTTCCCTCAAATGAGAGATTTGGCTGGGCTCATTGCATATCCCATAGGACTCATCATTATCCTTTCCAGCAGACCTTGTACTGAATAGAACTAGTGCTTTAAGATGGCCTTATCCTTACAGCTATTTTTTTCTTACTTGGGCATCCTCTTTGAACTCACTGGCTTAAGAATAAGTAACATATCTCCAGTCTTCAGGGTGAGTGCTAATGGAGCCTTCGCTTATCTTTCAAGGAGACTTCTGGCTTTTCTGAATGGCAAGGTAAAAACTGCCCTTTTGGAAGGTTGCATTTCTGTTCAATTTCAAACAATATTTCTGTCAAAATCTCCATCACCATCTTTCCCAAGTACTAATAAAATATTTTATTGTGGGGGTTTCATCACCTCACTTTCTGAGGTCCTGCAGTTTGGAAAAGGATAGTATTTGAGGTTTGGCCAGGACAGAGATGGTTGAGTCACATGTGTGCCCTGACCATGAGGGCAATAGGAATAACAGACCCATTTGTGTGAGGGAGATGACAGCTTCACTGCCAACTGTTCAAGCTCCTCTTCTGCACACCAGGCTGCCTAGCCTAGACACATCTTGGCTGAGGACATTAGCACCTCTTGAAAAGGTGAAGCAGAAGTAAGAAGCAAAGAGAACTCTGGGCCAGAGCAAGTGAGGGAAGTGGATGCACCAGGCAAGTTAAATCACAGCTGAATTTTTTGCAACTTTGTGAATGGAGTGCGTGACAGTAGAAGCTTGGTAGTCCAGCGGCTTAAAACTGTATTTTCCCTTAAAGCTATTAGAGCACCAGGAGTAACGTTCTTCCACTCCTTCCCTGGCTCCTGTGGGTATATGGTACAGAGGCAGGCAGATAAGCACCACTTGTACAAAGGCAAACATAGAGCTGAATCAAAATCAAGAGCAAAGGCTGAACACTTTGCCTTTGCAGCCTTGAGAATCTGTGGAGAAAGCAAAGCCCTGTCTGCACAGGGATGTCAGTAAGCATTAGAGCATCCAGCAAATGGGCTGTGCACTTCATTCTGTGCTGACTCCTCTGTGGCTGCTCTTCATCTGCTTTCAGCAGCTCAGCTCCCACTGCAGGCTCAGCCATGACAAGAGCAGGAGTCAGCTCCCTCGAGACACTCCTGCGGCACCTTCTCCTCGCTGTGGCTCATCATCCGCACGCAGGTTTTCACAGAGGAAGCTCAGGGCCTTCCTGTTAGTGGGGAGGGCTCCCCAGGGAGAGGAGTCTTTGGCTCCTCCAAATACCCAGCTCAGTATTTGAGAGCAGGGGAGGTGGTGGTGTGACTGTGATGAATTGCCTTCTCTGGAACAGCCCTCGGGCTGATGCTGACAACAGAAAGGCTATTTAGAGCCCACAGAAATGTGGGCACTGCCGGGGAACACCCCCTCCCACCGCTGTCTCACAGAATCAGTCACTGAAAGCTGTGGGATCTGAAACGTGCCCCTGTGCTGTGGGGGCGAGGCGGTCTCACTAGGTGCAGATGTCAGCAAAAAGAATGAACGTGTACTTGTCCAAACCTGGAAACCTGTGAGAATTACCACCTAGGTCACATACTGCTACTGTGCTTGTCTTTGCACTTTTCCCCTAGGCTGGACTCGAAGCAACAGGAGAGACGTGGCACTGTGTCCTGCCAGGCTGCCGAGCCCAGCGGGCATTCCCCCAGCACCTTCCCCCAGCTGTTCGCCTGCCTTCCCCACACAACTACTTCTTGCTCAGTTTCCATGGTCTTGTGCTGCTTCCACATGTGCTGTCTATTCCTGGATTTAATGGGCTTTTCTTCCATCATTAAAATCCCGTAAATTAATCTGCTGTTTATTTGCCTGTTCTGAGACTTGTTTGTTGATTTCATCTAAATATTTTGCAGGGGTTGTCAAGCAGCTTCTTCCTGCTTCTTCCAAAACCAGGTCAAACCACTTTCTGGACTATGTTTGACACTGGGAGACACAGCTACTGCCTCCACACCAGCCTGCCTGCTCTGGAGGATTATCAGAGTTAGGCCCACAATGTACCCTGTGATTATTGCAGCCGCAGCTGGCCAGGGCCCGGTTTCCAGCATTTCACTCAGTAAATCTCCCCCTACTCCTCCCTGCCTCAGTCTCTTCTCTTTTGGGGTAATAATGGCCAAGTGTGGCTGTAGGGAGCTGCCGGTGGGGACATGGTTACTGTTCTCCACATGTGCAGGGGGATAATTCTTCCTCCCTGGGGCCCAGGCCGAGCTCAGCAACCCAAACAAATGTTTGTTGCATGTGGGCTGCTCTGTGCATCTCCCTCTTGCATTTCTGAGAGAAAGTGTTCCTTTGCCTTCTGCTCAGCAGTCAGGAGATGTATGTGCAACACAAAAGGGATGCTACCATCATTAAAAGGGTACATCAAGTCTTTGCACAAATTTTCTTAAAAAATAGCTTCTACAGAACTTCAGAATAACAGACTTCATTATTTCTTTGAAGACAATCCTAGACATGATCACTTAAAAAAAATAAATCTCAGACCCACAAATTTCCCTGTCAAGGGAAATTTGCTGCCCAAACTGCAGTGCCTGCGAACCTGGAAGGGAACTCAATGGACAGTAAATCAAAAGACAGTCTATTTCCATTGTCTCACTGGAAACAAGGGCAAGAAGTAAGCAAACAGCACTTCTAGGTGACAGTGAATTTATTTTTAGAGTTCTTTAAGGACCAAGATCTGCTTCTTCTGTCTTAACACTAAGGACTAGCTTCAGCTCAATTTGTGCTACCAATAGGCCCACTGAATCCAACAGGAATGACATAGGCTCTTTGGCCCTGTTGCATATGCAAGCTCTACATAGAAAATTAAATATCTTTATGCACACACACTCTACATATACAAATGTGTGTAATATTGTTATAAAATCACAGAATAATTTAGGTTGAAAGGGGCCTCTGGCAGTTGCCTTGTCTGGCCCCTCTCTCAGGGAAGCGCTAACTTAGAAGCCACGTTGTGCTGCCTGCAGCCTTACCTAGCCAGGCCTGGCATTTCTGCATGGATGGAGATGCCTTAGTCAGCCTTTGCAGTTTTCTGTGCCTGTGAACATGTGGATCGTTTTACAGATAGCAACAGATAGCCACAATCCAAATGGATAGAGCCATTTCATTAATGAGCATTGGCAATCTTGAGAGAATTTAGATTTCTGGCTTGAGCTGGGAGACCGAAGAATTTGAAGGAGGCTTTGCAAAAGCTCCTGAGTGTTGGGTAGTTATTTATTGCTCAGGCTTTGGGGATTCTTCCTTCAACAGGGAGCGAGACACCCGCCCCTACACACCACAGAAACAGCTATTTCCAGTCATGTATGATGAGATGGATCAAGATGAGTGTCAGTTCTAATAAGATAATTAGACACGTGTAATCAATTTGCTCTGGAATCTGAATCAGATACAGATCATAGATAAATGGCTTCATTAGAAGAGAATAATAGCTATAGGTTAAGAAGTCCCAACTTGGCCAAATTGATTGACTGCTGTTCTGGGAATTAGGAGGAGGCATGGGTTTAATTCCTGGCTCTGCTATTGTTTTTCGCTGGGACCCTGAGCAAAGTCACTTCACCTCTCTTGTGCTTCAGTTTCCCATCTGGAAAAAGCACTTTGTAAAGCATGTCAAGATCTACAGGCAAAAAGCTATATAACTGCTGAACACTAAGATCATTTTGATGCAAGAATTATTATTGGAATAAAAAATTTCAGAATTTTATTGAATGACAGATGTGGCTCTTCTTTTTGGAATGGTTGTGACTGGAAGGGAACAGAAAGGTTTTAGTGCAAACAGCAGCCTGGTTTCCAAACTCAGAACTGCAGTGGACTGGGAAAGGTTCAGCGGCGAGGAGCACAAAGGGCTAAATTTCATTTCCCAGCCAAAGGGAAAAAAATGAAGAAACAGTTGGTGGTCCCTTTCTGATGGAGCAAATAAATATCATTAGGGAAAAAGATAAGCTTCCAGGAACCGGGCTTCATGAGCCCGTGGAGAATCAAGTGGGACGGAGCAGCAAGGTTCAGTGGCAGGGAGCTCTGTCTGGCAGATGCGGTAATTCGGTTATGAGGCACAACGACAGCAGAAGTAGTGGTGTGAGAAGGGAGCCAGGTACGGGCACAGGCGGGAGCTCTGCACCTTAGAGATGTACGGCTGGTTGCGATGGCAATGCAGCTCTGTCACTCAGAGTTTAAAACAAAAGAAAAAAGGATGTTCCATAACCACAATTAAAAAAAAAAAAAATAAAAAACAAAACCGGGGGGGGGGGGGGGCGGGGGGGAGGGGAGAGGGAAGAAGAAAGAGAGAGTCTCATTATGTTTCCTTCATGTCTCATCTTTCCAGGCTGCTCTCACACTTCTTACCATCAAACTCCATGAAAGCAGCCGTCAGGTCTGTCAGCTGGCTGAGACATGCTGACAGCAGCGTGCACTCATTAGATTTCAATTTGTAGGCTTTAGACGGTATGCTAGCGATGGAAGGTGGGGTCTGCACTTACTGCAGCAGTCTGGAGTCACAACCTGAGGTATCACAGTGCCCTTTCCTAAAAGGGCACTTCTAGCATAGCTTAAATACCAATGTATAAGGTTATGCTAGATAATAAAAAGACATTAATAATGTTATCATATTAGAAATGCCAGACAAAACAAACCTTTAAAAATAATGAAAAATCTTGTTTCCTTTGGCAACAAAACTGAGTGTAACACTATGTACTTCTGAGTGAAAATGGGGAGTGAAATTGGCTAAAACCCAGCCATGAAATTGGCCTTTCCTGTCGGACACCCTCGTCTTTGACAGCAGCAAATTCACAAGCTGAACAAAACACGCTAGCATAGTTTAAATAATGTACGCTGTATGCGAGGCTGTAAATCAGGCTGAGATCTGAAGATGAGTTTCTCATATGACCTCTTCCCCTGTATTTTTTTTTATAATTATTTTTCTCAGTGCTGATGTGGGAGGCCTTGCAGAGAAAAGAATTAAGTCAACATATTCTTACCTCTGCTGTGTTTGCCTCTTCTGGCTGTCCCTGCAAAACTGCCTGTGCGTCCCTTAGACACCCAAGCTGGTGTTTGGGATGTGGGTTACCATGTAGTTTGCAATTTCCTACACTGAAGACCCAGGGCAACCTTATGCCATGCATGATCTGACAAATCACTGAATAATAGATTCTGTCGATCCTTTGCAGAGAGTGGATTATTTGTTTTGTCTCCCCCTTCCATCCCTGCTTGCAGAGTACACTGTGATCAATGAGAACTGCCCCGGGGCAGAGTGGAACATCATGTGCCGGGAGTGCTGTGAGTATGACCAAATCGAGTGCGTCTGTCCAGGACGGAAAGAAAAAGTGGGCTACACCATTCCCTGCTGCAGGAATGAGGAGAACGAGTGCGACTCCTGCTTAATCCACCCAGGTACATATACTACCAAGCTGTGCTCACACCAGACCTGTGGCCAGCATATAAAGGCAGCTGTTGAGTAGGGGAGCAGTGAGGGCATGGACATCCCTCAGGGCCTGGGATTGTGCTGAATCTCCTCAGGAACCCGCCTGTCACTCTGGTGGCAGCAGCAGTGCATATGGCAATGTAGCATTGCTGCCCTCAAAAAAACTCTTCTACCAGAAAAGCTGTCCTCAGGGCTTCTCAGGCAGGTTTGGCAGCTGCCAAAGGGTGATGATGCAGCTGGCTGCCCACCAGGAGTGCTTCACAGGTGCTGAGGGAGGATTTGCATCCCCAAGGTGAGAAGGGAGAGATTATGTGGAAGTCTGACTAGCAAGGAGGAGAGAGCAGGGTGACAGGTGAGAGCAGGAGGAGACAGAGCCAGGTCAGAAAACATCAGAATCACTTGGGCTGAGCACAACCTGCACCAGCATAACATGCTTAGACTCCTAAGAGAGGCATTTACAGCTGAAGCAATGAGATTTAGAGGTTTGGCCAGTGAAACAGAGTGTTTGGCTGCAGATCTCAGAGTCTGAGCTGCCTAGGGCTTGGAGTTGGAGGTTGGGTATGGTTCACAGTGGGGAAGCTGTCAGCGCCACAGCAGTCAATAAAGTTGTTGGCATTTATTGTGAAAAACAGAGAGTGGCTGCTTCTCTCTCCTCAGGACAATCCACCTTGGCTTTCTTCTTACACGGTGGCTCTCCTTTCAGGCTGCACCATTTTTGAGAACTGCAAGTCCTGCCGTAACGGCTCCTGGGGAGGGACACTCGACGACTTTTACATCAAGGGGATCTACTGCGCGGAGTGCAGAGCTGGCTGGTACGGAGGGGACTGCATGAGTAAGTGTCCTACAAGTATCCTACACGGGCAGAGAGGCACGTCGCGGACAGGGAGTGATGGGATGGAGCCAGAGCCATGCTGTGCCTTTGCAGCTGTTCCTGTGTCATGACCCTCGCAAAGGGCAGAGGTGGGAGAGGACAAACGCAACCAGGCACTGAGCAGATGTATAGTGGAGAAAAGTTCTCTCCCAAGGCTCATCTGCTAGGGACTGGCGCAGGCCCCAAGTCATGGGAGTTTACAACCCTACTAAACTTCTGTTTTGTTTTGTTTTATTTTAAAACGTTAACTACTGTGACTCTTGTGTTCTCTGCATTTCTCGGACATATGTCAGCATAACTAATTCCCCAGAGGATTTCAGCAAAGCATAAACATTTACAAGGGCAGCAGCTATGTTACAGAACTTCTCCTCTGCCCTCTTTCAACCCCCCGGGCTACAGAAGCAGCCCCAAGGAAGTCCCAGCGCTCCCTCCCTCCTTCTCACAGCTCCAACGCACTCAGAGGAAGCACTGGGTAACACAGGGTCTTTCAGGCCCTGCTAGTGCTACCTGAAGGTTTTGTTTCAAAACCCCTGCCTTCCTGGATTTTGCTAAGTTGTTGGTCCCAGTGCTATCTTTTAGTAATGAATTCCATAAGCTAATTGGAGACCGTTTAAGGCATGTATTTCCTTTACCAATTTCCCACGGGTGAAACTACAGCCTTTCACCAGCCCTCCCTCAGCTTTTATTGACTGCCTCTTTGTTCGTGTTTCACTGAAAGGGATGAAAGCAGTGTCTGCTTTTCCTACTCTGTTCTGTCCATTATTCTACACACCTTAGGCTTATCTCCTCCTAGTCACAGATGTCACAGCAACAAGTTAATCTGTCTTCCTATCAAGCACAGCCCATGACAATTAAGGAGGTGAAAGCAAACAAAATAAAGTAACTGCTTTAAAAGCAGAATGTGGGGAACCCATTGTTTCAGCAGCAGGGTTAACTCAGCCTTGGTTCTTCAGAAGTTGATAACCTGAGTCCCTTGCAATTTACAGTCTGATTTCTGATAGCACTTTTAAGGCCCTTTTGCTCTGGGTCGATTCTAAAGCTCCCTTGGCACTTAAAAGCAGAGCCAAGGAAGAATCATTATCTCATCTAATCCTTCCCCCTCCGCCTGAGCAGATCAGTTGCCTGTGCTGTATTTCAGCCTGTTCAGCCCGCTGGTGTTTTAAAGCAAACACACCCTCACGCTGCAGCCCGTTAGGAGGCTTTCAGCACTGAAATTTAACAGAGCTTTGTCTGTGATTGGTTTTCTACTGCTTGGTCTTTTGGGGGCTGTAGTGGGGTGCCGGGAAGGTGTTCTTGTCTGGATGGTTCTGGGTGTCTCAGAGCGGTGGGGTGTGGAGGTAAGGCTGTTGCTCCCCGGCCGCCCGGCAGCGCGGTGCTCTGCCTCCCTCTCGCGGGCGGCGCTGCGGCGCACAGCGGCGACCCCCGGGCTCCTTCTGCCGGCTCCGGCCGCTCCGGGCTCGGCCGAAGCGGGAGGGCTCCGCCTGGCGCCGGCTCTGCCCTCCCCGGGCCCGGCCGGCTGGGCACAGCGCAGCCCGCTCCCCGCTCCGCCCGCCCGCGGCGCCATTTCCCCCCAGGCGGCAGCGCTGCAGTAGCGAGGTGCGGCCGCGGGGTGGCGCTGGGGAGCCCCGGAGGAGCCCGTGCCGGGGAATGGAGTTAATGGGGGGCGAGGGCATCGCCTAATGGGGGGTGGGTGCTTGGGTGGTGTGTCGGCCCCTGCAAGGCGCTTCAGAATCTAAAAACAACCCCTCCTGCTGGAACCTTTCCTCTGCACGCAGTGCTCAAGCCTTGCTCAAGCTCTGATGTTCACATTGCTTGAAAAGATGCTCTGTCAGGGCAGAGGAGAAAGTGCTGTTACCCACCGACTCCCTCCCTGTCCGAATGTGGTCCCGGTGATGGCAGTACCTGTACATTTACAGACTGAAAATTACAGTGGCTCACATAAAACCAGCCTGCAACGAGCAACGGGTACCAACAGGGTGAGACAAGTGACAGCTGCCTTCTCGTTCCACCCTGTTTCTGAACACCGGCAACATTTCTGCTGCCATTCTCCTCCGCTCATCCACTGGAGCTTTGAAGGAGCTCTGCATCGATGCTGTAGCACTCAAACAGCAGATAGCAAGTTCTCAGTGGAGGTCTCCTCAGGACCTCTACCTTCACAGAGCCGTGGGTCTCAGTGGGCAGGAACTCGGAGGTCTCTTGAATTGTTTTGTTTTCTGTCGGTAACAAGCCTTAGAGGAAATCTCACTGTGGCCCTGAAAGCTGCCTTTTTTCAGGAACAGGAACGGAACAAGGAAGTTGACAGCCTGCCAGAGTGGATTATTTTTTTTTTGTAAATGAGGCAGAATTTGCCAGCATTTGTGTTTAGGATGTAAATTATTCTTGAGAGCTTTCCAGGTCTCCTGCAGATTTCAGGAAGAGAAAGGATTCCTTTTGATTAACAGATAACTGAGCTGTTGGTCTGGGGAGGCAGCCTAACCTCTGCTAGAAGTGCTGGAGATACAGGAGCACAGATCTGATTGCAAAGGTGCTTAGTGAAGAGGAAGGTAGAAGCAAACCTGAGAATGTTCTTTTGGAGGCAGTTGCTGAATGGCTCCTCTTTAGCCTCTGGACCACCTGCTTCGCTGGCCAAACCTACTTCCTTGGCATCTGTGTTCAGAGGGTTCAGGCTGTACCACTGCAAACAGAAAAGTTCATTTAGTATGCCTTACACACAAGTATCTCTTTGCACCAGTTCTTTGGCTTTCCTTTGTTAAAGGCACAGGAAACTCAAAAGCCCTTCGGGACGAAAGGGAAACTTTCTTTGAGGTGATCCAAGCCCCCTGTCAAACCATCTGAAGATTTCTAGCAGCTTTGTCTCAGGTTGTTTTTGAGGCAGGAGCCAGCGGCAGCACAAGGTCCCGTTCCATGCTGTGGGAAGGAGCATTATCATGTGCACCACAGCAGATCCTGCCGTACTTGCTGAATCGTAATGTGGCTGCTGGGCACAGTCATTAATCCTTGCCTTTTACACAAGCAACTAAGCAAGCCACAGAGAAGGATGAAACACTTGTGAGGAACTCCTCTGAGCAGGATTTCTCTTTCCTTGGGTCTTGCTTAATTAAGGGTAACCGAGGGTAAATGAACAAAGGGTATTTCATTCGAGCAACTCTTTCTTAAGAAGAAAGAGGAGTAATTGACCCTCAGTTTTCACGTCTCCCCATAGACAAGATGCAGCAGGACACATTTCCAGACACTAAGATCAATGGGAACCGCAGTGCTTTGTATTTCACCAAATCAGGTCACTGTCTCCCTCTTTTCCCAAAGGAAAGAAGGACCCTGGGGCAAGTGTTAAAACACACCATTCCCGTAGGTAACATTCATCCTGCACTACTTGTTAAAAATGTAGGGTTCATCTTCAGAATTTATTGCAGGGAACAGGTCTTAATGTTGGACTAAGGAGATAAAAAGAAGTGAGAGACATGCTGTGGAGTCCTGTTAGGTCATTTTGGACCCTTTGGCCTATCCTAGTTACCTGTGGTGCGGAGCCTATCAGGATCCCCTGGTTCAGCTGTGCTATTAGACTCGATTGCAATTTCTGGCTTACAGTTACAGCCTCATTCCACAGCAAAACAACAGAAGGCTTACTAGAGAATGTAGCCATGTGCAGGACTCCATTTGAAAAGATGTAGTCAGGAAAGTAGAAACTGAGAAATGAGCTCTGCCTGGTGTGTAATGATTTAACTGTTCATTTTGCTAGCATTTTCAGTTACAGATCACAGAAGGCTCTACAAAAATTGCTAAATAACTTTCCTTCTTCCACAGAGGAAGATACTGCTAGTCATGCTTTATAGCTCGGGGAAAGGGAGAGGTTACAGAAGGTGAGAGAACTCTCTGGACTACAAATGTTCAGCATCCATGATGAGGAATTAGGGCAACTATCTCTGGACAGCTGCCTAGGGACAGCTGCAGGATGGCTGTGAAAAGATCCTGCTTCCTCTGTGTGTGACCTTGTCTGCCTATTCAGGTCCTCTCCTCTGATGTTTTTTTCAGACTGGGCAGAAGTGACCGGCGTACTTCTTATTCTGTTGATGCTGGGCACTGACATAGATTTTATGGTGTGATGTAAAGCTGAGAGTGACGCAGATAGAGTAGGACAGGAGGAGAGAAAGGTTAGGAATGAACCTGAGAAAAGAGGTGAGGGCTGTATATTATACATACGCTACAGTGAGGTGGAGGGGTCATGGCGGCTTTATGTCTCCACTGGCACACATAAGGATGATGTGGTGAATCCTGAGGGCAAATGGATACCTCCTGTAGAAATATATCAGCCATTTTTTCCTCGAAGAATCTCATTGGGAAGGACTTGAAACAATGATTTTGGGTGCAAAGACTCCTCCTTTCAATTTTTTACTCACTTGAACTAATTCTAGTATTTATAGTACCTTTGACACTATCCCACAAGCTTCTTCAGCTTCAGTTTGAGATAAGACCTATCAGAACTTTTGTGGGCTGGGGCACTGGGCAGGTGGGTGGATGGGCTAATCCTGACTGGGACAAAACTAGTAAGAAATAGTGTCACGGGGCTGCTTTGCAAAGCAGGGAAAAGCAAGAAAGTAAAACTTTGCTCAGGGCAGTCGTAATATAGACAAGACTTCTGATAAAATCATAACTTTTTACAGCCTCTATGTGGCCATTCCATTTTTTTCTGTGCTGCCTTGTATGTAGCTTCCTAAGTCACACTGTCTTCTCATTCCAATGTTGTTACTACTTGTATTTTCTTCAAATGCATTTTGAAGGTTCCTCAGACAGATTTTTTTCTTCTTTTGCTCCCCAGGGTGTGGGCAGGTTCTTCGGGCTTCTAGAGGTCAGATTTTGCTGGAGGGTTACCCACTGAATGCACGATGTGAATGGACTATTCATGTTCAAGCTGGATTTAACATTGAAATAAGGTAGGCCATATTGACTTTCAGCCAGAACTGGTTTCAGGTAGACATTGGGGTGCATGAATAACCAAAGAGTCAGCAAGTGTCAGCAGCTGAGAGCTCTGGGACACTGAAGACACTACCTCTACTTTGCATCTGGCACCTTCAGCTTTCCCCTAGCTTAGCTTGTGATGGGTGGCCACTGCGCAAATCATCGATGCTCTGCCTTCAGTTCCCCTTTAGGACAGCTGGATGCTAAGGAGAGTTTCTCAGATATTGGGCACAATGCATCTCTCCAGATCTCTTCAACACCTTGATGTCACAGCACCCAATACTTTCTCAAGCGTGTACCAGACTGACCTAAGGCATTCTTTGAAGAAAAGCTGTGGGACCATTTTGATATGATGTCTCATGCCAGGAGAGAGTTGCCTTTGGGACATGCTTTGCAGTTAGTCTACATTTTCCCTATCTTAATTTTATTTCACTCATTTTGCCAGCCCAATCCTCTACCAGCCTCGGTTATTCATCTTACCATTCATATGTCTGGAGATGTGACTGACTGTCCTACAAGTCATTGCTGCTCTGACCTGTATATGCTTTGCCCTGTTACCCTCCCCTGATGATTCAAACTCACAGTTCTTGATCAGGTATCTTGCCTAGAGCAGGAGAGCCCCTAGTTGGGGTAATTAATACTGTTTTAGTATGTGTGTGGCAGGGAACTCACACACACACAGCAGGAAGCTTGGCAGGGGATCACATTCAAAACCCACGAGCTAATATAATAAAAACAGTAGCTGAAGCCTCCACATCAATATTTCACCAGCTTTCGAGCCCAGGCAAAGGAACTATGCTAGACACACAGACATATTTCTTCCTATATATTTAATAAGACTTAATATTTAATAAGAGAAACAGAAATGAATTGAATAGAAACGAAGAGCTTGTGGCATTCCCACACTAACCCCCCCTTTTTTTAGACTTGTAAATGCAAGCCTATTGTGTAGTTATGAGCAGCTGTAATTATTGCCTGGTTAGTGTTGGAGCCTCTTGACTGGAGAATTATGTGGCACATGGGAGACACAGGGAAGCAATGCTGTGAGGAAGAGTTTGGCATTCTTGTGACACAGCTTTGTTTCAGTCTCAGTGGGTATGAGCTGTACCTACCCTGTTTTTAAAATACATTGTTGGCTAGGTGTATGGTTTGTACAGCACAGGCTTGGCAAGCTGATAATCCAGTATTTTTTACACTTATGAACAAGACTTTGTCAATTTTAAGGCTAAAAAAGTTATTCAGCAGCTACAGGTATCCCCCTGTCTTCACTTTTACAGGAATAAGTGTGAAAATAGAAATGGATCCCATGCATGCACACCACGTGTGAATGTACCCATCATTAGCGTAAAGAGATGATAACCAATGACATGAGGTGCAAGGTACTAGAAAGGAAGGAAAGGCTATTTTAACAAAGCACACTTAATCCTGCAATGCTGCATGGCATAGGAGGGAACCTCTAGGCCAAACAGAGCAGAACGACCTATATTTGCTTCATATAATGAAGCCCTGGAATGTGTTCTGAATAAGCTGAGGTTATCAAGATGGGTTACCTCAAAGTGGCCATTGGGGTACTTCAGTGGATAGATACTGTGGAAAATTGTTACACTTAGTAAGAAGTTTCTCCTTTAGGCCATACCTGCACAGAAGAGCAGGTACAATCAAGCAGACCTGCAGAATCTTCTTCCTGATCTTCCATCCCTGCCGAACCTTTGCCTTCACTGCATTTCTGTAAAAAACATTGATTCCCTCTGAGAGCTAATTCTGCTGAGAGCTGTAGCACACAGCCAGTGTTGTGCTGAATCAGCATCACTGCTAACAAAAGAACTCCTTTCTTCCTTCTCTCTGTGCATTCCCCACAAATTCTGTTTGCTGCCACTCTGATGGCTTGCGAGAGCGAGGGATGGGGACAGTGTGATACAAAGGGGGAACAAAGTGGTTTGTCTCCACTTACACAGGGCAGGAAGAGTGAAACTCTCAGGAGCACCAATAAATCTTCTCTTGCCTCAAGCTGTGCCACTCTGTCCTTTGGGGGTTGGCTAAATGATGCCCAGATTGCAGTGGTAGTTTCTCCTTTTTTTTTTTTTTTTTTTTTTTTTTTTTTTTTTTTTTTTTTTTTTTTCCCAGCCTTGTTTTTCCTTAGGTTGTGATTTATAGGCTCCCTCAGCCTGAGCCACGTCAGGGATGTCACACCACAGTAGAAGTAGCTCACAACTTTCAATCATTTTCTTTAATGCCTTAGCGGCTATGTAGTTTTAAATCTTTTCCTTTTGCTGGAAGCTTTCCTCAAAGGGGTTGGTGAATGTATTCCCACCGCAGACAGTAATGAAATTAAGACAGTACTTTTCATTCCCCTTTGTCTCTTGTGACCAGTAGCATTAAATTTAAATACTTAGTTTCATAATATATAAGAGAATTAGTATATAGTCACAGTTTCACAGGTGAGGGAAGTGAGGTTCATTACACAGACTGTAACTGATTTAAACAGCAATATATGTTGTGGACTCTAAATTAGAGTCCTGTCAACTAGTCCATAGCCAAGAGGTTTTGAATGGCAGGTTTTTTGACCTGCTAATTCTGAGTCTTAATCATGGGATCCAATGTCATCAGTACAGTGTGTCTGCTTCTGTGCTAAGTTAAATAAAATGCAAATCAGAACCCCCTATGTCTTTCATATATTCTACTCCGTTTTCATCATTTTTAAAGCAGAGAAAATGATTTAAAACAGTGTTCTGTATATGAATCTTACATTCTGTGCCTTCACTCTGTGTAATGTCTCCTGATACTCATTGTTCAGGAATGCATTGCTAGACAGAGTTTGCCTCTGCATCTGTAAATAGTACTATGCAGAGAGTTAACGGTATTATCCCAGTTCTTTCCCCCATTACATGGCGGGCATCCCAGAAACATTTCTGGTATTCTTACACACATATTTAACTTTAGTCAGAAATGTAACAGTTCAGAGAACCAGTAAATATCTTTAAGACTAAGACTGAGTCAGGATAAACTAGCCTGATAAGTGTGACAAGGATGAATAGGTTAATTTGCATTGCTTTATAGCTTCCATGAGGGTAGATCCCTGGTGTTTGACCTACAGGTGAAAGAATATTTTGAAGATGTAGTGTGTAACCTGATGCCTGTGAGGATGTCTTTGGCAAACATGACAGAATTAGAATTCAGTCTTCCTAACTCACGTATTTTATGCAAACCTAAGTGGAATTAATCTCTTATGTATATTAAAAGCAGACGACATTTTTTTTTCTCCTTTTCTAAATTCCACCAGATAATTTTTTAAAAAAATGAGGGGCTCTGCTCCATTGTTGTAGCTTCCTAAAACTGCTCATTTTTTTCTCTTTATGTAGAGCACTCCTGATGCTCTAAAACCAACTGTATGACCTGAACAAAGGCGACTGAGTGAAGAGGCCTCTGAGGTCAGTTGATGAATTGGCAAAGAAAGGTCATTGCACAGAACATGGAGGTTTCCTTATGGCCTGAGTCCCCAGAAGAGAAGAGCAGGAAATAGAGTCCTGTACTCTTTTGCCTCTTCAGACTGTGAGATGTGGCAGCGGATCCAAAATTTGGCTCATCTCCTTGGTGTGAAAATACAGTCTTTCCAAATCACTAGGCCCACACTGGAACAGGCAACGTGGGAGATATAGCCTGATCCTAAATACACATAATCTACAGAGTTAGGAATTCTCAGGAAGATTGAATGCTTTGGGAGTTTCTTTTATAAAATGTGCAGCTAAACAGTAGCACGGCCTTCTCCCAGCCCAGTTCTTCTCGTTCTTATCCGCTGTACCAGGGCTGGGCCGAGCACCCCTAGCCATTGCTTATTCTCCAGAGGCCCTTGGTGTTTCTCACTCTGCTTCTCATTCATATTCTGGTGGCGTGCTTTGGCTGGGTGCCCCACTGAACTCAAATAGCAGCATATAACATTGCTGTTAATGAACAAGAGCCTTGCGCAGTGGCTGGATCAAAGCTAGGAAAGACAGACATTGTGGGAAAAAGCTTTAAATATTTCCCTTCTGCACTAACTGCTGTCCCTTATTTCTGCCCTTAAAAGAAGGGCAAGTGCCAGACATTGGGGATTTACTGCCATTTTGCTTTCTAATGCACAACGTGCTGTACTGTTTCAGATCCCCTTTTTCTGTCTGTTTCTCCTTCTGTCACGTCTCTGAGCTTTCATAGCACCCCAAATTACTGGCTTTTGAACACAACAATGTAAATAGCTTTTGATCCTTGGTCTTTGATACTGTTACTTTCAGTACTTAGGACTTTATTTAGGGCAAACAGAACAATCTTTAGCAAACAGCCATGAAAGAAATATACCCCCTACTGCATCTGACCATAGACGAAAGCTTTAACATTGTGATGTGGTTAGGGTCCTGATGCAAGTGATCAGACTTCAGTTTAGACTTCACTGTTGTGCCACTTAATATTCTCATGGAGCAACTCTGTAGAGTTGAGCTGGCTTCCAAGGATTACATTGCAAAAAATGAGATGAAGCAAGGGGGTCTTCATGTGATAGGGACTTGTTGATTCACGGAGGTTGGGGGGTGCTAAAATAACTAAGCTTACAAATAAAACAGAATCAGGGTGCACAGGTCAGAGCATGAGGTCTGAATGCGTGTCCTTATCCCCCAAGGTTTTCCATGCTGAGCCTGGAGTTTGATTACATGTGCCAGTATGATTATGTGGAGGTCCGTGATGGGGACAATTTGGACAGCCGAATAATTAAGAAATTCTGTGGAAATGAGAGGCCTCCTCCCATCCGAAGCACTGGGTCTTCTCTCCATGTCCTTTTCCAGTCTGATGGATCCAAGAACTTTGATGGATTTCATGCTGTCTTTGAAGAAATTACAGGTAAAATAGTCCCAAACGCAGAACATTCCGCTCATTCTCATTAATTCAATTTCACTAATCTCTCTCCCTGTTTTGCTTCATTAAAAACTTTCATGCTGTGTTGCCAACAGCAACTTAAACAAAGTCAGTGCAGGGAAGGTTCAAAAGCCATCAGATAACATGTGAATGTGAGGTTCTTCTAACAAGGACTAAATTCCCTCTACCTGTGTGAATAGCAAGCACGTTGGCGAGCACAGAAAGGCTGCTGTGTTGTGAGACTTTTCTGTGTGAATATGAGAACTAAGAGCACAGAAGGAAATAGAGGAAGGGGCATGTATATGTTTGCAATTGTGGAATTGCTCAATGCTGCATGCAGGAGTAGAGCCACTGACTCAGTTAGCAGAAACCTGATTCAAAGCCTCATAATTAGTTAAGTGACAATGCCCTGACACGCCTCTTGTGTTGTCTCGTGTATTGTACCATTAGAGCTTTTTTTTCTTTTTTTTTTAAAAAAAAAAAAAAAAAAGTGTGTACAAAGGACAGATTCTTTTCTGAAGAAAAAAATAGACGCATTTCCCATTCTGTGATGATGTCATTCAGTGTTATGAATGACAGAAGTAGGGCTCCAGAATTCCAGTGTTTTTGTTGGTACTCAGTGCTTGAGTCCCCCACATTGCTTCCATTTTTTTTTTTTTTTTGCTTTCTGGCTGCAAAATAACATAGAAAGTGTAGCTGGCTCCTGGTTTTGCATCATGTATGCTCTTCCCTGTTTAGCTATGTAGGGAATTTTGGCCAGATCTCTCTATGGTACTCCTGGCACAGAAGGCTAATCAAAGCATGCTGCTTTGCCACAGATAATCCCTGCAGGGTCTATGACTCAGTATAACTGACCTTCCACATACCCCAATGACACACATTTTATGAGGTTGTCCAGGGTACATCTCTCTCAGGAAGTTTAGTTGGTTTGTATAACTCCTATATAAATATACAAACCCACTGTGGGTCAGCTGTTGCCAATGATCAGGGTTGTGACTAGCAATCTGAAATGTGCATAGCGCTGCATGCAGTGCCTGTGCCATTTCTTAGCCTGCCCTGTTCTTCAGCTTTTACCTTTGGTACCCGTTAGTAATGTAGTAGTAGCAGTTAGCTATTGGTAGTTTGCCTGGGCTTACAGCAGGAGAGGTGATATCGAACAAATGGATGTGGTGTGGGCTATGTTGCATAAGGGCTGCCTACACTCAGGAAACTAACATTTTCCATATGGCTCAAGCTGAATTGATTCTGTTTTCTCTGCCCAGCAGGGAACACTTGGTATTCGAATACTGTTGAGCACTTTATTTCCGCCCCATTTTTAGTGGTAATTATTCTGAGGCTGGGTGGTTGCAAGTGTGGTAATCCACACAGAGCATGTTGCAAAGGGCTTCTTAGAGTTTGTGAGGAGGTCTCATTGTAGGCTTTATTATGAGGCTGTTCTGGCCTAATGTGTAGCTGGAGTGAAAGGCTTTTAAAACACTCCCAGTGCCTCTTTATGTGAAGCATTAACCTGGCCAGCGGGACGGTTTAGGGGAAGAATACAGCGTGCATGGGGCAGTGTAGAATTGAAAGCAAGGGCAGCATGAGATCGAAAGCTCTGGCAACACATTGCAAACTGAAGCATTGCCCCTGAAATTTCCCTCTGTGCACAGCCTTGTGAAAAGCCAAGGTCTCGGGAAAAGGCTGCTCGAGGCTTGCTAGAGCAATTCCCTGGGGTGCAGGTGAGAGCTGCGGCAGCACTTGTGCTTATAGGGTGTGGAGATGATCAGATGTCGCCAGCGCTGCAGTGGTGTAATGGAGAGGCCTGGAAAAGCAGCTTGTGCCACTGTTTTCCCTACCGCTGAGCTCTATGCTGGCTTATCAGTCACAGCCTGCTGAAGCAGTGGCACTGACTGCACAGAGGTCACTGTTTTGACAGCCAGAAAGATTTTGATTAATATAAAATAAGCTGCGAAGCCTATATTCCCCTTTGGAAAAGTTGCTGCAGGTGTAGTTATTAAAGGAAGAAACCACACAACCTGCTGCTGCGCTGGCTGGTCTGGAAACAGGTGTTAGGTCCCTGAGCTCTGTCACCCAACCCATGGCAAGTGTCAAATGAAAACCAGTAACTGGCATGAGTGACATGAAGCCACTCAGCAGACTTCAAATGAGAAGGATGGAGGGCCAGATGGGGAGGCATTGGGATCTCCTAGGTATTAGACATATGTTGGATCTGTTTAGATGAAAGCCTGTTGCTGAATTTCAGTACCACTTCACTTTCTGTACCCCCAAGCTAGTGATCTTTGACACAACATAGGGACTTTAACATTTTGTAGCACTGTCCCATGTTGTTTCACTGAAGCCAGGCAATCAAGACTCATTTGAAAAGAAAAATATCTAGTGCTCTTGAAAATCAGGCATTTTCCAGGATAGTATCCGACACTTATCCTCGTTTACTTGTTTCTACAGAGTCATGAGACAAAGCTAGGGTGAGGACAAAGCTAAAAGTTCACTGGCTTCAAACCAGTGACTACAAAATATCAGTCTATACAAGCTCTTCTGCTGCTCTTTCCCTTTCTTGATGATTCTTTAGGTTAGTTGGATACAGTACAATTGCTACATATATATTCCTTTTAAGAAACAAAGTATTGTTCTTAGTTCAACCTTAGTCCTCAAAGAGACCTGGGAGATATTCATTGCCCAGTGACATACAAATTACTGTTACATCACCACGTGAAACCTCTGGAGCAATCTATATGTGGCACCTATACATTTCATGTGTAGTGCCATCTGGATATAAGTAACTCAAAGTTCATGCTTCAAGTGAAATCTTTGCAAGGAAAACTGCTTATTCTGCTATCTGTCATTCTGAACTGCAGCAGGGAGAATGCTTTAAATGTGATGGTATGGGACCTCGACATGAACGCAGCTTTTGGAGTGGATGAATATGTGAACTTTGCTGCAGTCTGGTTTTGTTAAGAAGGACTTGAAGCGGGACATCAGATCTATAACTCTTCAGGTGTTGGACATACTCAAATCTGAAACAGAATCTAAATCTTGTAATTTGAGGTCGACTTTCTGTCTGCTGAAACCAACATTCAGATTTGAAAATAATCTAGACTTATGTTATGTTTTTGTTTTTTTCTGAGTGTAAATTAATGTTCTACTCCATCATCTTCCCTTAGAGGCCAAAAAATGTGTGTGTGTTATTGCACAGTGGAATTTGATGATATTAAATGGTGCAATTACACTTGCTCCATTATGCTAATATACACCGTTTGATGTGCATCACTGTTAGATTTGTGATATGCAAGAGCTTCCCCAGCAGGCTCAGGATCATCATGACTGCAGAGCTTCCTGAACCAAACACCAAATAAATGTTTCTCAGGGGCAAAACAACTTGCAAAGTCTCAGATGACATATGTCCAATACAAAAACAAAACAAAACAAAACAAAAGCTCCTGTAACTCATCCTTCAACTCTGAGATGAATGGCAGGAGAAATGTAGCTTGATATTAAACTTCTTTTAGGCTATAAAAGGCTAAGCCCTAAACACTGTTGGAGCTTGCTGTAAATTATTTTTCTTCCATAAACCTTTCTCACCACTGGACAGCAGTTAGAGGAAATGGTAAGAATAAATGATGAATGCTTGGAAAAGAACTTACCACACCTAGAAGTAAGTATAAAAGAGCAGAAGGCTTTTTGACAAGTGTTAGGCCATTTACTGTCTTCCCACCTTTTTACTAGAATATATAATTTACCCCAAGACACAACCATCACGAGGAAAAATATATAAGAACTCCAACCTATCAGAGACCATGAATGTTCTTGTTTCTCTTTTATAGCTTGTTCTTCATCTCCATGTCTTCATGATGGAACTTGCATTCTAGACAAAAGTGGTACCTACAAATGCGCCTGTCTGGCTGGCTATACAGGGAGTCGCTGTGAAAACTGTGAGTACAGGCACTGTGTGTATGATCAGCCTCCAGGGTTGTTACTGATGCAGGTGTTTGAATGTTAGGAGTGTCACTGATATGTAGGTTAGGTTAATCACAGTACCAGAGAACATACTGAGCTACTTCTGGCATTTATAGACACATTGCGTGCAGTTTATGATTTCCACTGAAAAGCTCTGAAGCTTTATATCTATGTGGAAGAGGGTAAGAGAGAACTGGAGCTGAGAAACAGCATACAGGAGAGAAATCTTATAATGGACTGGCCTTTTCAGGAGAGAGGTATATTTGTCTGCTATTTCCCATTGTGTGTATAGCTGTTCTCTTCTAACAGCGCATACCTCAGCTGAGCCCTGCATTTGATGCTTTAGCCAGAGCCAGTCTGAGGAAGTTTGTCTTCCCTCACAGTGGTCTGAAAGTCAGAGCACTGGCACCATGAATGACAGCAGTCCTTGGGGTCAGAATGAACAGAAAATGGCTGATTCCGTCCACATCTCTCTTGGTAGTCCTCCCTATACAAATAGATATATACCTGCTTTTGTTCTGCCAAGTGAATTGTAAATTAACTGGATTGAAATCTGATCAAATCCATTGTCTGTTCTAGCAATTTCATTTTTTCCGTGCTTGAGCAAATGTCTTCATCTGACAGGGCTTGAAAGAACAAGAAAGAATAAAAATTGTGCAATATATGTTACAATGAAGGCTATATCATCTCTACTGACTGAAAGAAGCAGTGTGCAATATTTAAGTCACTGAGCTAGAGCTCCAGCTGACCCTGGAGGATTTCAGTGATACTAGTGAAATCCAGAAGGGACTATATTTGGCCCAAGACAGAAAGTATGGCTTACTACGGCATTGCTGTGGCACTGATCTGGCCAGAAGGCACACTATGCCTTGCTTGCTTTCAGAGTTTTCAATTCTATTTCAGAATAGCCAGTGTACACTAAACCTCACCACTGCAAAATCTTTTCCCCACTTGTGCCATCCTCAGAAATGGATTTCTGTCCTGGAATTGCTTTTACTTCATCAGGGGATTTAAATCATAGTGACTTTATTAAATGGATCATTTTGAGACAAAAGACCTTTGGATTTATATGGATCCAGAACTAGCTCATAAGACTTGACTTTTTCTCCCAGCACACCAAAGGAGAGGTAGTTTTGCGTATTCTATAAACCCCAAAAGTTTTGGTTTAGAACAGGGTGCCACATTCTGACAGATTGCACAGATTCCTCATATGTTTTTGATACAGAAAGAGCTGCTGCAAATTGGGGTTCAGGACTAATGTGTCTGGCTCTTTTGCTAAAATCCCCTTTTCTGCCAGTAGCAGGTCATTTAGGGACTGCAAACTTGAAGCTCTTCTCAACTGCTCAGTGAGATTATGTTGCTGTCTGTAGGAGAGAAATTAAAAGAAAAAAGAAAAAAAAAGGTTCCCATCTGGTTCAGAACCAACCTAAATTTCAAATTAATTAAATTTCCAGCAAACCTCAACCCTACTCTTGGCAGGCTTTACAGTACAGTGAAGGGAAGAAATGAAATATGCATTCTTCTACTAGTTTTCTTTTGTAATTCCAGTGTAGAAACTTCACCCATTCAACATAAGCAACAACAGAGGAGGTGAAGGATAAACAATAGGATGAGACTTCTATTTTAGTATAAACAATGAAGGCTGTATATAGTACCAAAGCAAAGGGAGGAGATACTTTATATACAGTAAGGTCTAACTTGACAGGAATTGTTTTGTTTGATTTGTGAAAGAAGAGTGCAGGTGGATAAAATACTGTTACTTTATGATGTTTGTGGTCGTATGCAGACCTTTTGCTTAGGCTAAGAAATATTTCTTTCAACGTCTGTTTTGCTGTCTTCCATAACAGATACAGGTTGACTTTTTTCCTTGTATGTGAACAGCAAACCTCACAGTGCAAGGAAATCATTGCAAATCTCTGTTCTCTCTGGCTTCAAAGAAGTATTTTTAAAGATATTTCCTGCAGTTTTCCAAGGCATATCCTAAGTATTTTCCAGTGTATAGGTGAAAAAGAGGCAGAAAATAAAAGTTTGATTTGTTTTCTAAGAGCACATGGAAGAACTGGAAAAAATATCTGTGGCTATAATTCTTTAAAAATTAGTCATGTAATTTCCTGAACAGCACTGCAGTTTAAATATTAAAGGGAGATCACATCATGCTCAGAATCATTCTCTGTGTTAGGTCTTGCAGCAGCAGGGCTGTCTTTCCTGTGACTTGTGAGGTGTATCCAAGGCTATAACTTTATTTCTGCAGAAAACAGCCATAAAATGGTCACTATTGGAATATCGAATATGACTTTGGACACGGTGATCGTGATACTTTCAGTCTGGTTTTCTTGGAGCATGTCAGGTGCAATCCCATTAAAGACAATGGATTTATGTTGATGAAAAATAAGTATAAGAGAGAAGAAAATTAGATCCCCTTAATGTTAAGTGGATGTAGAAGATTTGAGGTGGTGCAACAGAAGGTAGCCAGAGAGATATGAGAGATTTAGTCAGAGAAATCCAAGGGGCTTGCTTTGGAGGAAAGGAGGCTGTGGGATTATCTCACTGAGGAATAAATAAAACAAATTCAGCAATAGACATTCCACAACAGAAAACTTTTAGAAGTCCCTCATCATCCCAACATGGCTATGTCTTTTTGTCTGTTGCCAAGTCTGGTTTTAAAGGTGTGGGATGCACTGTGGAAATCATGGAAATCACTTTAATGAGATAAACCTCAAGGAACCTATTTTTTCCTTTGTTAAAGTAAATTCTGTTTCTTTAACAGGATTATCAGCATTGGTCAAGCTACTTTCCTGGGGTAATATCCAGCCGTAATTGCTGTCAGTTGCAATTTGCAATATTAATAAAACAATTAAAGGCACGGATTGCTGATTACTAGTACTCTCTTCTCTCTTCCTCTATGGCAGCCAGGCAATTGCCTTTTTGTTTACAATCTGAGGGGCTAATACAATCATCTAAAGGCATGAAAGTTGAAATGCAGGCACATTTATTTCTTACAGCTGTTAGTATTTCAATCAGCCATACTTATGACTGATTCACTGCTCAGGAAATTCTTAATTTAAATATGTCTGATTTGACTCTGGAGATTATTTATTTATTTTTTTTTCTATAAGAAATTGTAAAATAGATGCTAACCAATAGAGTGAGATCTTTACTTCTTTCTTCTCTCCTAAAACACAGTAAAGAAAAGGCCTAACGACCAGCAACAAATACCTTCTTTCACATAAGCATGCTTTGTTATGATGATACAGTAAGTAGAGAATCTTAATTCCTATTTTAAATACTTGGACTTCTTCCTGATCTTAAGCTGAATTTGCAGTATACCAGCACACCCCTCTCAGTGACCTCTGAGCCATGCTGATATCATTGAGATCAAACTCAAGCTTTTCTGTAGGACCTCTGTCTATTTTAATGCAAATAATCCTGCAATCAGAGGTGTAAGAAATGCCAAAAAAAAAAAAAAAAAAAAAAAAAAAAAGATCGTCTTGTTCTCTTAGCCTGAAATATCCTGAAATGGAGCAGCAGCTTCGTCAAAAGATAGGTTAGGGAAAAAATAACAGCTGATTAGTGGCATGATCCTGGTGCTCTACATGCTAAAAAGCATCCACACAAATATCACACTGTCAGTGACACTGTACAGTGTGATGACTACTTGTTCATCTCAAACTTAGCAAGGTCTTTGCTAAAGTCTCAGTGCTGAGTTTGCCTTCTGAAGATGCAGCTGTAGCAAGATGGTACCCTGGTACCCCATGGCAAATGCTCTCACCCTCTGATTGTTCTCCTCCTAGGACAGGGCGTTCTGACTCAAGAGTCCTCCCAGGGCCTGCTGGCCCCAGAGCAAGAGACCTTGACCTCATCCTGCCCTGAAATTTCCTGTCACCTTTATTTTAAACAAAGCCAGGCAAACTAGAGTTCCTACGCAAATAAGGGATCTCGTGCTGAATGGGGAATTCAGGGCTCAGATCCGATTTCCATTTTCATTCTGTTTCTTGGTCCTTGTTGCCAAGAAGAAAAGCTTTGTTCTGCATCCTAATGAAGGGTCTAATCCAGCTGACTAAGCTGTATAAACTAACTCCACGCTGTAGCCTTTGATGTTGCTAGGGCTGGCCTTACCATGTTCCAGTCAGCCTCTGAATATAGTTTTCAGACCCTTCCCCACTGCTGAAATAATCCCCTTCCACCCTTCTCTCCCCCATGCAACTATGACTTGGGCTGGTTCTTAGGGATAGCCTCACCCTTCACTGATGGACTGATATTTAAAATGGGAAAAAACATTAACACTCCCCCATCCTCTGCCTTCTTCTGCTGTGGGAAAAATGAGCCCAGCTGTCAGTGTTTGGCATAGACTAGACAGAGTTTTAAACTCAGCAGAGTCTAGGATGAGGCACAGGGGAAAGCTTCTGGATGTTAAACCTATTTTTCTCACCTAACTGTGGATATGTAATGTAGAGACTTCTAAGGATAAGCTATTTTTTTTTTTTTCCTTCTGTCAGAAAGATTCTCAATAATAGGTTAAGGAGCACCATAATCACTGGTGTGTACTCAGCCATTGCAGCCTGCATGTGTTAAGCCATGCACGTACTGCATAATTATAGCGGACAACCTCAGGTGTAAGAAAATGCCCGAGCCCTTTCTTCCCACTCTCGCCAGTCCTATAATTAGGAGTAAAGGCTAGTGGCCTTTTATTCACCTTTACTGTACTGCTCAATTGCCTTGAGACCCATACACCAGCAAAAACCTTTAACTGGAATGTGGAAGTCCTCGGGTTTTGCAGGCCTAGTAAGGGTAACAGGCTAAAGCTTAAACCACCACCACCCTTTAGCCTGTCATGGCAAAGCTGTGATGTGAACACAGTCAAGTTGCTCTCATAGGTAGCTTGTTCTCGGAACCTTCCAGGGACTCCCTCTGAGAGGCAACGCAGCATCAGTACTTGTGCCTTGAGCACTGTCGCTCACTGAAACTGCCCTTTATGGGCAAGACTGTTCAGCAAAACAATTTGTTCAGACAGGGTGAGATACTTCTGCAGAGAAGACATGGCCAGTGCAGTCATACAGGAAGCTTTATTGGCCCACTTTTCTCTGCATAGCTGGGTAAGACAACAGTACTGCAGTCTGCAGGTTTTCAAAGGCACCTTCAGAGTTTGGTTCTGGTGGGATTTTTTTATTCTCCTGACCTGGTCAGAGTATTGTGATACTGGCTAGGCATTTGGTAGGATATTGTCATTGCTCCCCTGTAATACAGTATAGTGCTATCCGGGAGAATGTAGAATCACAGAATATCCCAAGTTGGAAGGGACCCACAAGGATCATCAATTCCAACTCATGGCTCCACACAGGACCATCCCAAAATCAAATCATATGTCTGAGAGTGTTGTCCAAATGTTTCTTGAACTCCAGCAGGCTTGGTGCTGTTACACCTTCCCTGGGGAGCCTGTCCCAGTGCCTGATCACCCTCTTGGTGCAGAACGTTTCCCTAACCCCCAGCCTGACCCTCCCCTGTCCCAGCTCCATGCCATTCCCTCGGGTCCTGTTGCTGTACCCAGAGAGCAGAGCTCAGTGCCTGCCCCTCCGCTCCCCTCTTGAAGGAGCTGCAGGCCACCATGAGGCCTCCCCTCAGCCTGCTCTGAACAAACCAAGGGACCTCAGCTGCTCCTCATATGTTTTGCCCTCCAGACCCTTCACCATCTTTGTAGCCCTCCTTTGGACACTCTCTAATAGTTTTATGTCCTCCTTATACTGTGGTGCCCAAAACTGCACACAGTGCTCGAGGTGAGGCCGCAGCAGAACAGAGGAGGTCTGGATGATCTGTCCCATGACCAGCGAGCCACACTGTGCCTGATGCAGCCGAGGATTTGGTTAGCGCACCTGGCTGCTGGAGCACACCATTGACTCATATTCAACTCACCATCGACCAAACACCCCAGATCCATTTTTGCAGGGCTGGTCTCCAGCCTCTCATCTGAGTCTGTACATATAGCCAGGGTTGCCCTGTCCCAGGTGCAGAACCTTGTACTTGCTCTTGTTAAACTTCATGTGTTTGGTGATTGTCCAGCTCTCTAATTTTAAGATGTCTCTGCAATCATGTGTTTAAGATGTGTGATCTGCATTGTTTAGTGCCTAGTGCGTGTATTCAAAGGGCTTAGCTTGAGATGGAAATAGAGATTTCTGCTCCCACTTTACAGTTCAGTATATTTCCTGGAGGTTTCTCCCTTGGGTAGAAGGATGCCAGAACTGTTCGCAGAGCAACTGTCAAACCACAAAACATTACACCTGATGTTTTAGGGCAACCTGACATCAATTTTGGGTTATCTTAATTCACTGAGCTGTAAACTAAAGGTCTTCAGCTTCTGTTACGCAAACAGCCAAGATGCCCCCATAAGGAGATCAGGAACACCTAATAGGAAATTACTACAAATGCCTGAAGCAATCAACAACTGCTGCTTGTGAATCAGACTGCAGAACACTTGTCCTTAACACTGCTTCAGCTCTGTCAATACAGCTATTGGATTGGGCAAGTCACAGTTTGTGCAAGGAAGTTGCTAATACTGTTTAGCAGTGCTTGCTTTCATAATATTTTTATAGTGTTTTGAAACCCCAGTGAGTAAGCGTAGCTGATAACAAGGCTTAAAGAGACAGGATAACTCCTTTAGTGACAACCTGTCTTGGTCCCTTTATTATTTTCTCAATGTTTATTAAGTAGCCATTTTTTTAACTTTTCAAAAAAGGCAATGAGTCTGGTAAAAAACACTCTGCCCAGAGCATAGCTCCAGGCATTGCTATCATCTAAATCAAAAGTTGTTTTCTCTGTGATGAAATCTATACAAGCATAAGCCTGCTGTAGGAAAAGAGGTACATTTCTAAACCACGTTAAATCAATTCATAGGAAATCTCCAATCCCCACACCCCAAAACAATCTTGAGCATTTTCCTCAGTCTGCTAACATGCCTTAGAGTAAAACCATCCCCGGGATTCTCCTTGGTATGACTTGCCATATGGAAAGACGAATCAGTATTACAGGAGGACAGTTCAGCCCAAGCTACATTTCAGGTATTCTTGGCATTCTAGACAGCACAAAGCTACTTTTCCCTGTCATTTCATCACTGAATCACTTAGGAGACAAAGTCATACTCTCAGGTCTGCTCCAATCTATGGTGTAAATCAGCTCTTCAGTATGGCAGGCCAAATAAACTTTGCATCACTGACACACTTTGGGGTCACCCCTACCCTTTGCAGAGGTTGCTGACTATGAGTTGCTGGTATACAGCTGTAAATTGCTGATGGAGATGTTTTCTGCCTCCTAGTTGAGAGGCAGGGGATTATCTTTTGATTTCTTTGGAGTGAGAAGAAATAAGAGAGGCCCAGAGCAGTTATAGATTTGAGGTCTCTGCCTCTAACTGCTCCTTGTCCTCTCTGAAGACTACTAATGCACAGCTCATAGCTTTTTGGGTGCAAATGTGTAGACTGCACGTTCTTTCAGTGGTTTGGGGTAACCTTAAAACTACTTTGAAAGCTTGTTGGAGTAACCAGCATGCTTAAGTGCTGAGAGTTTCATTCCCTCTCTGACCCCCTCCCCAGTCCATTCAAATGCTTTGTTTCTCCTTGAGGATTTTACACTCAAACATCTCTGAGGCTAGGTACCTTAGGCACTTCCCTTTGTTGTGCTCTTGGGCATGATTTCACTGGCTTGCACACTCTTTGCAGCTGATAAAAAATACTACCAAAGCAGGATGGCCCCAGGTGGTAGGCATGATGACACAAACGATCAAGCAGTATTCCACTTGCTCTTTCTTATGGCTCCCATACTCCTCTTTGTATTCTTCAAGAGCTCAGCAACTGCTTTTCACAGCCAACCAAATTGCCCTGGTACTTCCTTAGTATTCTCCTGCTTTTTAATTCCCTTAATTTTCTTTTTCCCTACACCCTCATCTCAACACTTGGTAATTTTGATCTCTTTCTCTTAAACAGGCAATGCCAGATCATCTTTTCTGCCTGAAATCCAGCTTAGATCCCTTCCAAAGACTGAATAAACTATTCTGTCAGCCACACCGGAGTGAATCTATGTCATTAAATGGTGTTTTCCTGTTACAGTTAATGGACATTCACAAACGTTGTTTCAAAGCAACGTGCATTTCTTTAGAGTGTCTTTCCCATCCAGCATTGCCTGGGCTTGTCCCTGCTCAGCTGGAAGGCTGACATCTCCAAAATGAAACACCTCAAGATGATTTACTCTCTTTTGTCATTTGGTATAATAACGAGCATATCAGCTGCTCTGTGGCTCTACAATCTTCCCTGTGAGCAGATGGTGCTCTCCTCTGCAGTGTGATATTGCAATGTTTTCCAAGGAACACAATGGGGAACTTACTCTAAATATTAGTTCTTGCTACTGATAGAGAAAGTGAATATTGAAGATCATTCATTAGGATTTCACTTAGTCCAGTATCCCGGGCACAAACAGGTCCAGTTGTATAATTAAGTAGGCCATCCGAATACCGGAAAGGTTGTATCCAGAGACACAGCTTTCTAAGGGCTAGGAACAATGCTGATAAAGATCAAGTGGCTAATTGTAAGCAACAACCTCCAAATTGCCTCCGGATGAATAAATCACAGTGGGTGATCCAAGCATATTTTCACATGGATACTGTCTCATTCACAGAAGCAGGGAGCTGGAAAACATCAGGAGTGAGTTCCAATTGGCTGGAAGGGAATGAAAAGATTTAAATTTCAGTAGGGATTATGTCATAGTTTTGTGTAATTATTCCTAGCTGGTGGAACTGCTGCAAAAGTGAAGAGGCCCAGAAAGTAGGACTGGGAGTCCACAATCTGTAGTACTTGGGGTTGGCTCATGAGCTTCTCTTGTTATGATTTCCTTTGACATTTCCAGGATTAATGTGAGGACTGGCAAAAATCAACAATGAGAGGAGCTTTTGAGCTTCCAGGACTCTTTCAGGGTGCACAAATTAAGATCAACAATCTTTGTGGTAAATTGTGTGTCCCAGCATTTCTGCAGGAGATGTGGCTTGAGCTGGTTTTGGAACTGAGAGAATGTCACCATGAGAGCCACAACGGAGGGCAGATAGTTTCCTCTTTTTTGAAACACAAGCGAGCAAGGGCAAGTTAATGCAAAATCCTTGCTGGCTAACAAAGTGAATGGAAGCTACTGCAACGAAGGGGGCATTTTGGGGGAAGAATCCTTGTTCCTCTTCCAGCAGCGTCACAGAGAGAAGGGCATTCCCACCTCAACTAACACAGCTTGCTCTATTAGGTAGGTGCTAGACAGAGCAGGTTTCCATTGGGTGTGAGACCTTGAAGTCGTCCACGAGCAATGGCACCTTTCTGCCCTGGGGCTGTGGCAGCTCTACTTGTTCTCCTGCTGCAGGATCTCAGGTATCCAATGTGCCAATCAGCAGGCTCATGATGTGCCCATGATCCCAGCATGCAGACAGCTTTGAAGGCCAGACCAGGAGGTGGGGGTCCTAAAGCATGATTCTGGAGCCAGGGCACCTCCCCTGTAGTGTGACTTGAAGCATCAAGGTCTCTCGGTCTCCCAGAAGTGGTGCTGCCCTGCTCAGAGGAGAGTGCAGAGCCACAATGCCCCAGGACACGCCACAGGATGCTGCTGGGCAATTTAATCAAACCCTCTGCCAGAGCCATATACTTGCTTGGAAGTCCTCCTCACTGCTTATGAGAAAAAAAGTAAAAAACAATTCTCCCGAGCATTCTGAGCCACAGCCTCCCTCACCTCATTCCCTCCTTGAGGACACAGGCATTCCAAAAACATCTTGACAGCCAATGCCCTTATGCATTTGGCTAAAGTTAGTATCTGTGGGCTTATGTGTTAGGCATCCTCATCTCTGGGCTGCTGTGCCAAGCTGCAGGGGGATGATGTCTGAGGAGAGCAATCTGAGTCCTCCTCCACATCAGCTCTTCTCTGCCAGCAAACCCTGTGAGAACCTGGGGCATCCTCACCTTGTGGGTGCCCGCTGGGGAGGGAAGGGGTAAGTGTAGGAATAAATAGTGCCAAAGATTTACATGGACTCAGAAAGCTCAAGGGCCAAGAATAGAAAATAAGCTCTGTTATGAGTGAAGATGACAAATTCTGTAAGTCTGAATTCTGAAAATAAGCTCTATATTCAAGGGGCTTTGCAAAGGGCGTCCTGCAACCACACAGTGACCTCTGGGCTGCTCAGAGGTGTTCCCCCTTACCTCCTGTGCTGTGTCTTCAGGGGCACGCAGCTATCTGCTCCTGTACGGCTCCATCACCTCAACACTGCTGCTGAAAACAACGTGTTGGATTATGTAATGTACAGTTATTGAATGCCGATTTCTGCACAAAGCTGGGCCAGTTTGCAAGTAAACTTAGTAAGAATATACAGAGATAACAGCTCTTTTCCTAGCTCTGCCACTCACTCACTGTTTGCCTTCTGGTAAATCACTTAATATGTCTGTGCTACAGCTTCCCCAAGCAGTCAAATGCAGACAGACGCTTATTTTACAAAGACTTTGGAAATACAGATATCATGAATTTTAGGAATTGCCATATAATGATGCTCAGGTAGTCATGTAATTAGGCTTGCCCTCATAACAAAAGTTAAACTAATAAAAAGATTTTGGTCAAGTCAGAGATTTACAGACCAAAAGTCAAACCTGATGGGAGTTACCACTGTTCACTTCAGCAGGGCTGGCCGTAGGCAGCAACTGCAGCTACTGGTGAACTGCAAGAAGTGCACGCAGGTACCGCTGCCTGGGATTTCTCTGTTAAAATTGTTTTCTAGTGGTAAATTCACTTTTCAAAGAAATTTCTATTTTCTGCTGGATATTTTTTTTAATTACTTACTTAAGCAGAGAAAAAATAAATCACTTCCAATCCCACATCCCCTGCGTGTTAGGCGCTTTCCAGCAAGAGCATCTTGGAGCTGTGATTTCCAGTGCTTCCAGGTTCACTGGCTCCAGAGTACCTTGCCAGCAAGGCTGCAGCGGAGCCAGAAATCTGCAAAGCTCAGGGTCCAAAATTTGCTGCTGAGGGTCCCTGTACAGCTTTTGTCTGGCTCAGGGGCTGCTGTGGTTGTCAGCAAGGGGCTGAGTCACGGTGCCGTTCCCAGGAGAAAAGAATGGAGTTTAGGCTTTCTGCTGACAAAATGCCCAAAT
This sequence comes from Nettapus auritus, assembly GCA_011076525.1. Classification (NCBI taxonomy): domain Eukaryota; kingdom Metazoa; phylum Chordata; class Aves; order Anseriformes; family Anatidae; genus Nettapus; species Nettapus auritus. Next base: position 48,343,735 of record CM021769.1, on the reverse strand, counting down.
TCCATTTGGGGACTGTTTTGGGATTTTGTTTCTGAAGATAGTCATTTAAATTTCTTCAGTTTAAGTCTCTGTCAGACTTTCTTTGACAGTCACTAGAGTGGTTTTGGCTATGATGGTGGCACTGTGGGTCCCAGAGCAGGTCTGTAGCTCTCTTTCACTGCAGAAGACATATTGTAGGAGCCATACTAGCAGAAGCTGCTCTGCACCCCGCTCATCATCAAGTACAGTTTCTCTGGCCATTTTCAGTGTTTGGTCTCCACTAAGCCTGCCAGCACACCTTATGTGAAAGCAATATTACAAACGAATAGAAAAAATTTCCTCAAAGCCACTAGATGTCAAAATGTGCTATATACATTAGCACGGGTCAGTCTGAAGGCCAAACTCTGACTTGGGAATATGCAGCAAAATCAATTTCTTTAGCAGTAGCAGCATTAAAACATCCTGTGAGCAAATTAGAACAAAAAAAACCCATCCAAACAAAAACAAACAAACAAAAAACAAAAAACCACATACAATTATTAACTCTTTCACCCAATATATTGAGGGGAGCAAAAATGGAAATGTAAACTTTGAATTAGTAACAGCAATGAGAAATGAGATTTATTTCAGGTAGGCAATATATTATTGAATAGGATGTTGAGAATTTAGAGATAATGTATGATTTTTGTGAGGGGATATATATTATTTAATGAGGAAGTGGGTGAGAGGAAGGCAGCAGAATAAAACAGTGTTCATTTAATGAAGGGACTCTGGGACAAGACCAAATGATAATTCCATCAGGCACGATTTGAAGGACACTGAAGAAAGAAAAGTGTAGCCTAAGAGATCATCTAATTTATCTTACTGGTTATAAAATGGACATTAAAACTATTTCTAAATGGCAGATAATTCATATCTGAGGAATGTCTCCTAGTTATAATTGAGAAGAGAGAAGAACTTGCGATGTTTTTATTAATAATGGAACATTTACTTAAAAATTCAGGAACTTACTGTTCCTCTAGTCTAGTTTTTCTCTGACTGCAGAAAGTTATCTGTGAAAGTGGAACCATTTTTGTGTTTCATATGGGACAGAAATATTTTTGTTGTTTTGTTTTCCAAGGCAACAAGTTAAGAGGCAAGAAGGATAATCATTTTTATTGGGATTCTGTGGATTTGTTATATAGACAATTGAGGCAGTTCTGGTTTTTGTTGTCCCTCTAACAACGGTTGTCACAGTTCAGCATTTCTGACGGAATTGTATGTAGACACCTTGTCTTACACCTCTCTACTTTCTTATAAACTAAGCTCTCTCAGGTCACTAGTTGCCTCACGCACTAAAGTGACAAGGATTATCTATATGCCTATATAGATTAATTGTGGGACTTCCAAGGAACAACATGGTGGGCAAAACATGGAAAAACGAAAACAAATAAACAATTCTCTTAGGTCAAATGGGCTTGCTAGTGATGGTCAGTTTTCTCCAAAGCCTGTTTTTGTTTGTTTGTTTGTTTGTTTGTTTTGTTTTGTTTTGTTTCAATTTACATCCTACTATGTCTTTCAAACATTTGTCAAGGAGACTTTTGTAGAGTTTTTCTTGAGTAAAAATTCTTTTATTAATTTTATTCTGCCTGAACATACCTCTTTATCTTCCTTTAAACATTTTGCTATATCCTTTCTGTTTTTAGCTTTTACATAATTGCAGTTTTTAGTTTAGCATGACCAGAGCCATCATTCTTAGCGCCTAGTCTCTTCTCAAGGTTATTTTTCCCTAATTTTCCCCAAGATTATTTTTCCCTAATTCCCTAGCTTTTCTTTTAGATCCCCAGAGCCTTTATAGGTGTGATGACACCATGGCACGAGAAATGGGATCAGGCTCAGACATGGGGTCTCTGGGTTGCTCAGACTTTTTTTGGCAGACCTTGCATGAAATCTCTTTCATATTTGGTTGTCCATTACCATCTCGTAGCATAATTTTTCACTCAGCTAGCCCATTTCCTGGTGTCTTTGGTCTTCTGTTTGTGGAGAGAAAGGTGCAGAGATTGAACACTACAACCTGAAATCCCTGACAGTCTTAGTTCCATTTCTGCAGGCTTGTCTCAAACATTACAGTTTAGGGTGAGCATGACTGACCTCATGGTACAGTTCATAGATGTTCTTCAGATAATTCTGTTTGAAGCTCTCTACCTTGCCATTTGCATCCTTGTCTGCATTGCAAAGGGCACTGAGAGGAAAGGTAAGGTATTAATCTTTTGAGAAGCTAGGCAGTGGCTGCTGTTCAGAGGACATTGCACCACTACAAGAGAAATGCTCTTAAGGCCTTTAAGAAGGATAAGAGCTATAGACGCTAGTTTCTTTAACCACTTCTGAATGATTGAGAAGGTCCTCTCATGGATTATCAGGACAGATTTTCCTACTATTTTGCTATGGACAACTAATGTCAAACACAGCACAAACCACAAACATTTAAGACACGCTAAAGGTAGTAAGCCAGAGTCATAGGGCAGTTGCAATCACATATTTCATGTAGAACAGAGTAGTCCAACCAGTGACCTAGAAATGGTTCAAACCTGTGGAGTGCTGCTGGCCAGCCCACCCCCTGCGTCCCGAGGAGATGCTGTCCAGACAGCTCACAGCCTTGTCTCTGGCATAGTGGTCAGGCTGGACCAGGCACAGGTATTGTTAGGGGTGGGTATGAGGTGGAATGGAGATGGCTGTGGTTAGGCAAGATCTGGGGGAGAGATGGCAGATGTGTTGAAATCCAGCCCTCGTGGGTGTTGAAGTTGGACCAAACAGACAAGGACTGATATTCAAAAATACTTGGTAGATGGCAGGATGGCAGCAAGAGAATCTGTCACTATACCAAATTCCTTACAGAGCTTAGAAACTGAAGAGAATTGGGTCAGCTCAGATGGCTGGATCTTTTGGCTACCGTGTATAACCAGAGGGTAGACCTAGGTATGAATGACATTTACAAAATGTTCCTTTTTTCTTTCTTTTTGACTTTTGAAAAACGTGTTGGAGAGTTGGATATAGTCTTGCACCAGGAGAGAATGTTGAAAGACTTCAGTAAGATATCGCAAACAAAGGAAGCTCTACTAAGATTCAGTAGAATATACTGCACGTTCTGAAAGATGTAAGAACCCATTAAAATCATATCCTTGATGGGAAGCCATCTACAAAAAGGAAAGAGTGAATTGTATGAAGCACACGAGAGGCTAGGATTCTCTTCACAATAACTGTTCAAAACTTAATTACCTGAAGTATTCACAAGTAAAGGGAGAGGGTGCAAAAAACTACTTGAAATTTATAGGGTGAAAGAGATAAGAGGCAAGTCAAACTGAATAGAGAGAAAAGCTATAGAGCTCAAAATCAAAGCAGCAGAGGCAAGTACTAGAGTAACTATATGTGACTTTCAGGCTAGATGATATAAGCTGAAAACAGAGCTCAGCTGTGGTACTGAGATGCAGGGAACATCTCAGGATTCAAAACCATGTTTAGTTTGTAGAAAGTAAGAATGAACTTACAAAATGATCCAAAGAAAAGATAAAATGACGGGCTGTGCTTCCAGTGGCACAGTTAAAGACTAGGACAGACCATGAGGGAGGATGATGAGAACAAGAGAACAGACACCCAGCACAGGCAACAACAAGGACACGCCTGTTAATAATACTTAGCTGTTTTGCAATCAGAGAAATTCCACCATGACTCTGTGACACACGTGGATATGAGCTAATGCTTATAACATCCCTGTGAGGAAAAGGGTGCTTTCATTTGACTGATGCAGCAAATGAAGCAACTTACCCATGGCCACAGTTTCATAGCTATGATTAGATCTCATGACCTTCTGCCTCCATATCCTCTACTCCAGGCCATAGTTTCATTACTAAATCAATCTGTGCACAAAATCCTGAATTTACCTCATAAGTAAAACCAGAGTTGTTCCAGCTGGGTCACACTGGCATAGAGAATCCAAAGAAAGACTGGCAAACAAAGCAAATTGCAAGAGCTAGAAACTGAATATCTTAATCACTCAGGAGACTGAACAAGAACAAACACTCATAGTTTGTGGGTAAAAAGTAAGCGTAGCTTGGATAAGTTTTATCCAGGAGGGACACAAAAGCACCAAATGATTTTTTCTGCAGAGCTGAACTGGACCACAAGAAAACAGAAAGCCTGTATTTATGATAAAAAGGAGGACTCTGAGGGGTGTACAGATGTTTCTAATCAACTCTTTTCATTTGACATGCTGAGTGTGACTTTACATCAAAAGAGAGAAATACAAATATGAAGCAATAAATTGATATTTAGATATGGAGGGAGTTACTGGGAATACAAAGATCATAACTGGGATGACAAGCATTCACTCAGAAAATCTATGCTTCCATTATTTTCCTTTTATTTCTGTATGTGCTAGTGTATACACATATATACGTGTGGGTATATTTCACATGAAAAACCTCCTGGGCTAGGAATGAATTTTGTTGAGTTTTCATCATTATTATTTTGCAAAAGATGACGCTGATGCAGAATGCTTGCAGCCAAGAGGAAATGTTGACCTTCCCTAACGGGATGTGTTTTGACTTGGAGTAGTGAGTCTGGGCCCATCTCTAAAGCTGACGTGTTAGACAGTTTTTCTTTCCAGGACTTGGGCTTACTAGTGCACAAATGATTCTGCCAAATCATTGTTTGACATTTGTAGTAATCCATAAAATGAGGGGAATTTCTATTGAACCTTGTTCTTGTGAGTGCTACTGCTTTAGGACTTTTACTCACTCAAGAATCTCTTCCTTATGTGAATAATTGGATCGTCCATGCTCCATATAAATAGGTGGAGTCATGCGTGTTCTGAGTAAGGATTACAGGCCTGAGGCCTTACAAAGGTTTTTCCTCTGCAAGTGTAAGGATCAAAATTTGGCTGTAAGCAACATTCTTTATGTGTCCGGATCTAGTAGCTACAAGGCAAAACAGAAAGGGAAGTCAAATCCTAAAAACATAAAGCAAGGATGATCTCTGTAGCATTCATCTATCTATCTTCAACGGAGTACCGCAGCTGCTGGGTTGTGCAGACACCAAAATCTGTATTTCCTACATTGTTTTAATTTCTACATTGATAGAGACATTTGGTCTTGAAAAGTGACTTGCAGAAGGTGAGTAGGACATGGGCATTCTTTTTCTCTGATAGTGAAAGAAGCATCAAATGAAGTTATGTGGCAGGCTAAAAACCAAACCTATGAAGGCAGAATATTTCTGACACAACGCTTACTCTGTAGAACTCATTGCCACAACATATTGTGGATATAAAGTATGTAGCTGAGTTTAGAAAATGCTTAAGCAAACTAATATAAAAGAATTCACCAGGGTATATTTTACTAAAGATACCATCGTAGTTTGGGTAGTTCTTGAGCCTCAGATTGCTGAATGCTGCCAGATTATGTCAGGAAAGCATCCTTTATGCTTTCTCTGTTTTTACATTCTTTTTATCAAATCTACCTTTTGCTACCATTGAACACAGAATTCTGTGCTGGATGGACCTTCAGTCTGATTTAGTATGGCTGGTTTGATGTTCTCAGAGAAATCTTGCTTAGGATGTTTAATCTAATATTTACTACTTGCAGTAGTTAAATACACCATTGTCTGTCAGTATTTTCCCAATAGAACAAACCCTGTGGAAAGAGCAAATATCACAGTTTGGTAAATATCAAGGTTCCTTTTTAATGTCATTATGATAATGTTTGATCTATACAAATAACAATGCTTTAATGTTTCAGTGACATTATCTGAAAAAGTATATAAATGTTGAAGGAAGAATCTGAAAGAGTTTAAAATTTAAGGCTCTTAAGGATCTAAATTTTCTGTTGATCAAAAATGGTTCAAAACCCGTTTAGGTGGAAGGATCTTCAAGTACCAGTATTTGGAACAGATGAAAAGTCATAATGGTACAAATACTTACGCATATGATCGTTTTGAGTTATCCTATTGAACTGAATGGATCTAGGAATGTTTTGAAAAGTGACGTATATGTAAGTGTGTGTAGAAAGGAGGTCTAAGCAACTTTCTAAAATCAGCAGTCGTCTTGCAATTTTGACTTCTGTGCCCATTTTAATTGGTTTTTCAATGTTCTAAATAAAGAATCATCTTAACACAGTCCTGTTTTTGTAATAAAGTGGATTTTTTTGAAATATCTGAACTGTCAGTGGTGATGTGTAGGACTCCAGGTGCTCCCGCTCATGGTATTGTGGAAGGAGATGACTTTAAATACGGGGCCCAGGTTTACTTCAAGTGCAACGCAGGTTACAGCTTAAAAGGCAGCCGTGTTGCCTACTGTCAGCTTGATGGGATTTGGTCAACACATCATCCCGAATGTGGTAAGGTCACTTTAAGTTTTGGTTCTTATCAAACGTTTCAAACATTGTATTCACATGAAACCAGAATATCCAAATCTCACTTGAAATTTGAAGGATCCATGGCTTAACATGATGTTCTTATGTCTTTCTGCCTTTAAATAGCAGTAGGGATTCTTATTTTATCCTGCTGGAGCCCAAGCCTGCAAGACTTACTTATATAAAGGTCTGACTGAAACACTGAATGACTGAAAAATAATTTTCTCGAAGACTGTAGGCATACATCCTTCTTACACATAGACTGCCAGTTTCTAGGATCAACTCCAAATGAGGGTCTTTGTGCATCAATGGATAGCTATTTCCATTGCTATGTACCTCTGATACTTTCTCTGCAGGAGCCTGGTGCACTCTGTGGAGGTGATTGAGGCTTATTGCATGAAGACTAGACTCTTAGGCCAACAGCATTCCCATCCTAGAGAAAAACTGTTAAAAGAGAAACTTCTATTCGTTCTTGTGCGAGTTTGCATGCCTATGGTAGATCTACCATTCACTTTTATTCAGCTGTGATATTCCAAGCCCCTTATTCCCATCCAAAAAGACTTCTAATTTTTCTTTAGTTGTTCCATATTGCACAATTTTATTTCCATATTCCAGAATAATTTGTGTCAATTTGAAAAGTGCTTTCACAACTGTGTTGTGGCAAGCAATGAAAATTTCAGGGGAAGTGTCATGAAACAGCTGTGTATAAGTTCATCTGAAAAAGTAAGCAAAGGCATTCTTCTGTCTAGAGAGAACACCTCCAACTGCAATAAATGTGATAGTTTCCTGCTGCATGACGTCCCTGGGTAAAGATCTGTTGAAACCTCTGTCTCCAGACTCGATTGTTACTGTAGTGTCAGCGCTGAAATTTGGGTCTCTCCTTCCCAGATGTTTTCTCTTTGTTTTTAATCTGTCAGAAAAATCATAACCCATAACTTACAAAAGAAAAGAATTATTATTTGAGTTACTGATAGGCACAGGATGAAATAAGAGAAGGTTTTGTTGACTTATTTGGTCAAGCTTTGGTACATTTGGAAACATGCACTCTGCTCATCAGATGATGCCTCTAGGCTAGATATCAGCACAGAAAGCAACTTGCAAATGAAACATTATACTGTGGGTGATTCCCTGCAGTCTTTAGTTAGTATCAAGTTATAAGTCATCTGTGGTTCACAAGTGAGAGAGTCTGTGAGGTACAAGGGGGAAAGATAGAGCCAAAAGAAAAGGAGACAGGGTTCGGCTTCTCCCTTTCTCCTGGTTGAGAGGAAGTTAAAATCTCATTCTTGTTTATTCAATATGACTAATGTGGAAAAGTATTAAAGTACACATAAAACCTTCAGCGTATACCAAAATCCAGTGTTGTTAAATAAAACACTGAAATACACACTTCACTTGAATTATACACTCAGTGTTAGGAGCACATCCCTTATCGAACCTTGTAGTGCCATGGTTAGCTATGTGCTTATGTCTTTGTTGGGCTAGGCTCTGACTGGTGACATGGGGATGTGGGAACAGGTCAGGCCCATACCTATGCACTTTTACTGTGCTCCTTTCACAGGGATTTTAAGCATTTTGGTCTGTGTTGGTGCTTTTGTGAAGTGAGGCTCAACAGAGTCTGAAGCAATGCTGTGAAGAGTCATTTCTGGTCAATTGAAAGATCACAGTCTTCTCAGGATGCTCTGCGCAGAGCAGCACCAACACTGTCTAAATGAGATCTTCACTGGATGTCATGTGATGAGACATCAGAGGAGTTAAATAGAATTGCGTATTACTGTCAGTCTGACAAGAAAACTGAGATGAGATCCAAAAAAAAAACAAAAAAGAAAGAAAGAAAAAAAAAAAAATCCAGCTGCTAATTATAAAGAGCAGAGGGGTCAAGATTACAGGGAATAGCATTCATTGGCATCAGATAGGGAATATTGCCATCTAGATTTAGGCCAAAAATTTAAGCTTATTGAAAGAAAAAAGAACAACAGCAAATAAAAAGAAGAGGAAAATATTGGGAAGGAGAAAGTAAAAGAGGTTTTATAGGCAGTGAGCCTATGAATTTCCACATTAAACTTTTAGTATTAGTAAATATATTTATATATGTTATATTTAAATTCCTGTATTTCCCTGGATTATTAAGATCTCTCTCTCAGTGCTAAGAGACCAAATTGCAACCAAACATAAAAGCAAAATTAAGTAGCCTAGTTTATTATTCAAGTCCAGTAAAGTATTGGAAGTATATAAAGGGAAAAGGATGCCAAGGGCCTGTTTTCTGCAAATAGTTTAAGTGCATCCTTTTATGCTCCTGAAGTAGCCCCTTAATCTTAATGGGACATTAACATCATGTAAAGTCAAGGTTCTTTTTTAGGATTGTCAGCCAAGTTTTAAGGATTTTTTAATGATTTGAGAGTCTTACACTTTCAACAAAGACAAAACATGTATTATAAATAGACATCTGTATTATCATTGCTTCTTTAATACATGATCTTTTCTAAGACTGGGATCCCAAATGGGTCATGGGGCATCCTTAATGAAGTGCAGAATATGTGGTAAATCTGAATGAAATGTCAAGCAATCTGATGGGTGAAAATAACGCTGTGAACTTGATAAAATGGTTACTGTTTTTCCCCCTATCATTAGTTCTAGATGAAAAAAACTGCTCAGATCCCGGTGGCCCACTCAATGGCTACAGAAGAGTAATGGAAGACACTGAGCTCTTGAATGGACGCTATGCAAAAGTTGGCACAGTCATTGCTTTCTTTTGTAACAACTCATATGTTCTTAGTGGGAATGAAAAGAGGACCTGCCAAGACAATGGAGAATGGTCAGGGAAACAGCCAATCTGCATAAAAGGTAGTTTACAATTTTTTAAATTTTTATTTTTACAACAACTCATACAAGCTGCTATGTTTTTACTGGAGTTTGCTTTTTATATTTTGCATTGGCCAAAGAATCACTTTTCCTAAGAATAAACTCTGACTGACACCTGATACTGAGATTGGTAGTTTGCCAGCTTTTACTGGCTGCTAAACTCAGCCAGAGAAGCTGCCAGTGATTCCAGCAGATGCTTTCATCTTTAAAGATGGTGAGTAATGCTCCCCATAACACTTATTACCCTCTTTCTAGGATGAAATCTATGTAAGATTAAAATCAAAGAAGATCAGCAGGGAATTGAAATAGAAGGAAATAACTGTGTCATCAGAGTTGTGACAGGACCCAGCTCTCCTCTCACAATGCTGTTCAGTCAGTGGGACCAGTCCTGAGTGTAAAGGTTTATAAGGCCAAGCCTATAGATCAAAGCCTTGGACATTCAGCTGAGAAAACCACTTGAGGACATGCTTAAACTATCTCTATTTATCAAAACATTGAAACACATCTTTAAATACTTTTCTAGAAAGGGAGTTATGCTGTTGACCTGGGGCTACTGTAAGCATGACTAGAGCCCTGAATGGATAAAGGAATTTGGGCTGGGGAACTGCCAAATTCATTTTCCCAAAGCAATTTTTTCAAACATATTTTAATAGATTTTTTTGTTTTTTTTTTTTTTTTGTTAACAGAAGTAATGATAATATAAGGAAATATATCTGTCCCCTGAGGAATTTGCTTTATTCTGTTATTTTAAATGGAAATACTCTCTCCCTGAAGCGTATAATCATCTCCATTTGTGGAAGGCTTCTTTATTGAAGTTAACTTTGACAATGACATAAAGGTTAACATATACAGTAATCACAAAGACCTAGATATTGTTAAATCCCACTGAACATGAGTGCTCAGGCATACAGATGAAATACATCCTGCAAGATTCCTTTTCTTCCACTGTGCACAGCAGGAAGGAGATCCTTGCAGAGTTATTTGAAGTGATAAAGCTGAGTATTTTATCCTGCTCTTAAAGTAAATAAACAGAATATGCAAAATTAGAAATCCTCAATTGTCCTTCTGTTGTTCTGTGCATATTCAGGTAACCCTGTGGTGTTCGCTTCATTCAGAGCCCCCAGCTCCTCCCAAAGGGTGCCCAAGCAAACAGGCTCTCAGAAGTCTGTAATATCCTGCAGCCTTTCTCAGTGTGCTGACTCACTGACGTTAAATGTGTGGCTACATAGGTGGAAATTAAATGTTTTTGTATAGATCTATTATTGCTAAAGTTTGCTCAGATTCATAACTGCCAGCTGTGGTGGTGTAAATCTGAAGTTCAGACACACTAACAGACAAATCTTCCACAGCTGAAAGTGTCCAGTGCAGATGATGCTGAGTTGCTTCCATGGTTGTAAATGGATAGATACAGAGATCTGTGGGGATGTATTTTCCTAAAGCTTTACCTTTTAGGGCCTACCTTTATTACAATGCACATAATTTACTGCCTTTTTTCTTAATCCAGCCCCCTATTGCTAGTGAGAGGAAAGGGTGGAAATGGGTATGAATCATAACATTTTAGCTGTGAATGTGGAAAAGTACTGTGCAACATTATATTTTTTCTAGCCTGCAGAGAGCCAAAGATCTCTGACCTGGTGAGACAGAAAGTGCTTCCAATGCAGGTTCAGTCAAGGTGAGAATGCAATACCTCAAGTACAGTTTTAAGAAAAATGTGATTGCTTTTCCTCTCCTTTCCATCCCATGACCATGCCCTGACTGAGCAGCCTTTCCTAAGAAATGCTTCATGTGTACTCCACTGATAACTAAGCAATGAGAGCTGCTGGGAGGGGAGGTCTGGTTAACCACAGGTGTGCTACCTGCAGGAGGCAACCAGGAAGAAATGCATGGTTAGAAGTGTGCAAACTACTGGACAGTGCCAGAATTAGGTTTGCAAGCTTGTAACAGACTACAAGAACAGTCTGAGGAACAGTTCCCTGGAGCTGGGAATGTATCTTAAAATATGAAAATGTGTAAACTTCATGAAGAAATGAGTGGGGAAAGCACAAGGAGAGAAAGGGCAATGTAGTCTGCTTCCATTAGGTTTCACTACCCATTAGGTTTCACATTATAGCACAGTTGATATAAAGTTGGGTTTGAGATGGGCACAGGGAAAAGGTGAAGGAGAATAGGAGAGGAAGAAGTGAATGAAAGATTAGACTTTGTGTGAGCTTGCCCTTTTTCTGGTTTCTTTAAATGAACACAATCTGAATCTGGTTACGCTGAAATATTCAGTTTAATTTTTGTCCAAGTAGTCATTTCTCATTTCAGCGATTTCTTTCAGGAGAGGTTTCGTTTATTTTTAGATGCAGTGCAAGAATTGTCCTCATCTTTGGTCTTAAGAACAGCCATGTGAGGTCAGAATAAAGGTCCAGCTCTAGCTACGTCCTGTCTCTGGCAATGGCCAGTAACAGATGCCTAGAGAAGCCTTTAGGAAGAAAGCAACATGTACTTCCCCCAGATATTCTCCCACTCTCCGGCTGTCTCTAGTGTATGAGTGTTAAGGTGGCCCTGAGAAGCCATCAGGAGGCTTTCATAGCCATCAAGATTTATTGCTTAGTTACATTTCTTGCTTCACTTTTGAACGCAGGTCTTTTTATGCTAAATGTTTCAGATACTAACACCAGCAGTATGAGAGTGCATACATGCCTCCACCTGCATAGCATCATGTTGGCATCTCATGTCTGTGCACTGTTTTTGTCCCTTGAAGCATGATCCCATGAAGTAACACAGATAAATAATGAGGACAAATGTGGATTTTGTAGTATTGCGAGGTCACACATGAGTAGGGAACGGGACCCAGGCAGTCTGAGCATGACCACAGCAATTCTCATCCTTCTTCCAAAAACCTATTGCTCTTGTTCTTAGTAAGTTTATTTTCCCTGAGTGCTGTCATGTGTCTCCTCACAAGTCTACCTATGGTGAAGGTAGTCTTTGTTTCTGTCTGACTGAAAATGGAATTACCATGTGAAAAAGCATTCTTATGGCTTTTCTGGATACAGATAGTTCCAAAAATAGCAAGGGAAATTATTTTCCTGCTAATTTTTTCAGATGTATTTTTTTTTTTTTTTGTGTAGTTATGTGTTTTTAACCATTAGAACAAGGAATGTATTTTAAGTGATGAAAATTTAAGTATGACTGTAGTCAAGCTTATAGTCCATATCCAGGCTGGTGCATTTATTTATTTTTTTAATTATATGCCATGTTTCAGCTAATCACTACAATTTCCAAATGGAAGCTTAGTGATTATTGCAATTATGAAATCTCTGTGGTGAGGTAATTATCTGTTAATTGCTAAATCAAGCAACTTTATCAACATGATTTAATCTGAATCGATTCCTAATACTGCCTATTAAAATGTTGACTAGAGAAAAGAAGTGCCTAACTCCTCTCTGGTGAGAATTAATTATGGCAACACCAACTTCTAGTGTAATTTCTTTATTAAAAAACACAGCATCTCGGTCCTTCTGTGAATGGTGAAACCTGTTCCACACTCAAAGACAACTAAATATAATACAGAAACTATAAAATGAAAAAAAAGAGATACAAATAGATAATAATAATAAAAAAGTGAATATATATATAATATAATGTAAATGGCAATATTGCTAAACTGTGTTAGAAGAATATTTTGCCCTGTGTTTTCACAAGCAAACTACCTGCTTATATTTTTAAATGTTACTTAAGAGAGCTGGTGATAAAGCTATGGAAATTATCTCTTTTATTGTGTTGTTATCATGACCTTGTGTTCTTTGTGCATTGAAACAGGGAAACACCTTTGCATCAGCTTTACTCATCTGCATTCAGCAAGCAAAAGCTTGAAATCTACCCAACCAAGAAGCCAGCTCTGCCATTTGGAGACCTGCCCCCAGGGTACCAGCATCTGCACACTCAGCTTCAGTATGAATGCATTTCTCCTTTCTACCGCCGCCTGGGCAGCAGCAGGAGGACTTGTCTGAAGACAGGAAAATGGAGTGGGAGGGCCCCCGTTTGTATTCCAAGTGAGTCTCAGAGGGAAAAAAAGCACACGTCTCCTGGAGGATGGGGGAACAGGCTGTGTATTCGTCTTAGATAATTGGAGAGTCCCAACAGTGTAGGCTACCTATGCTTCCAGCTGGGAGATAGGAGCAATAAAGGTCGGAGGATATATGGATCTGTTTACCATCAGTAGGTGATGTAGGTGATGGTAAAGGGATCAAGCTTTTGGCATGGTAATTTGCCATCAGTTTTTCTACTCTTACATTGGGCAAAGGGAATTAGGTTCTGTCATGATCTGAAAATGTGTTCCTATTATCACCTCATGTTTTCCTGTATTTTTATCGCAAAAATGATTTTTCTTTCATCTCTGTGCTTTGGCACACAGCTTACAATAACATCAAGGTTTCGGCAAAGCAAAGGAGAGCCTGCATTTTAAAGAGGCTCTTCCCGTAACATACCCTGCTAAGGAAGGGTTTACATTGCAAAGTGTGAGTAAACTTTTCCTAATTCAGGACATGTTACCCCAGGGTAATGTATTCCTAGGACAAGGCATAACTTTTTCTTTTGCTTTGGGTGGGTATTAATTTATGCACATTTGGTTCAACGTTTCATGGCAAGACAAGTCTGTTCACATAGGCATAAACTCAGCTGTGCTAAGGCCAGTTCTAGGAGAGGACCTCACAATTGCTCCGTGACTGCCTAGAGTGGTTTTAGTATGCTGCTGGCTGTATGGTGTTTTATTGCAAGAGTAGGATGTGTTCTCTCCAGTTCTTTATACGCTTTTGATAAAGTTGTGATGAAAATTCACCTGTTCAAGTGCTAATTCCACATTCCTCCTTCAGCCAGGAATTCAGAGAATAACAAGAAAAAAGATTTTTTTTTTTTTTTTTTTTTTTTTTTTTTTAAAGCTATAGAAAATAATCTTCTGATTGCATTTTGCAGTCTGGAGATAGAGGCTTATTGGAAAGCTGTCCCTCATTCTAACCACTGTAGTTTGGTTTCTTTGACTGGGAAGGGGTGTCACCTCATTCTTTGTCCATGTTTCCCCAGTCTGCGGAAAGGCAGAAAACATCACTCTTCAGAAGACAGTGACCTCTACCAGGTGGCCCTGGCAAGCAGCAATCTATCGGACAGCCAACGGGGTGAAGGAGAACAGTCTCCGGAAAGGGGCGTGGATCCTCATCTGCAGTGGGGCCCTGGTGAATGAGCGCACCGTGGTGGTGGCAGCTCACTGCGTCACTGACCTGGGCAAGACCATCGTACTCAAGTCAGCAGAGCTCAAGGTGGTTCTGGGCAAGTTCTACAGAGACGATGACAGGGATGAAAAGACCATCCAGAACCTGCGGGTGAGTAAGTCTGCTGCGAGCTGAAAATGATGAGCACTGACAGATGCTGATCACATCCGTCTTGTATGGGAAGAAAAATATTATCCTTTGGGCAATGTATTGTTTTACACACTGTTCCTTGAAATACATCTCTAGAGATTCAACTGACAGAACTGTCATGGCACAAGGAGGGCACGTGCTATAGTGCGTTAATTCTCCTGACACTGTCCAACCAGCGTGTTTCCCCCCTAACACCAATCATTGAGAAAATAGCTCAGGTTCCACGGGCCATGATGTCTTGAGTGATATTGCCAGAAAAAAAAAGAGAAGAGATGCCAGCTACTGTCAAAAGCGATTAGCATAATTTATGAAGGAAACACTTGTGCTCTAGATCCTGGTTTGACACCGTGAATGCATTTCATATCTCAGTCCCAAAGCTGTCCAGCTCTAAACTCAAAAGAAGTTTGTATTTGACTCCAGCTCCAAAAACAGAAGCTCTGGCTCCAAATAGTTTGTTTTTTCAAGTAAAACCAGGAACATAGAAATCAAAATGAGGAGAAATACAGCAATTTTGGCTGTGAATCTTTTTCTGGAGTGGGGGTTATGTGAATCAATTAAAGGATTTTATCCAATAGTTTATAATTAATTTGATTCATCTCTCCCCATTGTTTTTGGTTCCTTTCTCTAATTCCAACTTTCTCAGACCTTCCTAGATATATTATTTTTTGACAATTTTTTTAGCCCCAATGTTATGTTATGTATTGCTAATATTGATTTTTTTTTTTTTTGGTGGGGGAAGATGGTTGAATTTCAATGACAATATAATATTTAATTTCAAAAGCACCTCAAATTCAAATCATGCAGACTGAAGATGACATCATAGGTGAATTATTTTCAGTAAACAGTGGAAAAACTTGAACTGCACATTAACTCCCTATTTTTTTTTCTATATTTCATTAGAAGGAGTTTTGTACAATAAAAACTGTTCTGAAAACCAACCCCCCCCCCCAAAAAAAAAATCTTAACAGAAGATGCTTGATATCTTTGCTTATTTGAGTGAGCTCTAAGGTGAAAGAACACCTTGGGAGCAGAGGGGAGAGGTAAGGAATGCTAAATAAACTAAAATGTATTAGTATGGAAATAGTGCTGCTGATTTTCCATGGCTGTTAACGCTATGATTGTTCCCGTTCTGTTTCCTCCCCAGATTTCTGCCATCATAGTGCATCCCAATTACGACCCCATATTACTTGACTCTGACATAGCTATCATAAAACTCTTGGACAAAGCCAGAATCAGCAGTCGTGTTCAACCCATTTGCTTGGCATCTTCTCATGACTTGACTTCACGTACAGAGGATTTAAAAATAATGGTTACTGGTTGGAAGGTACTGGCTGACATTAAAGATCCCGGATACAAGAACGATACGATCCGCATGGGAGCTGTTCGGATGGTGGACTCACTGTTGTGTGAGCAACAGTATGAGGATAATGGGATACAGGTCAGCATCACTGACAGCATGTTCTGCGCCAAACAGGACCACACAGCTTTTTCGAATATCTGCCCTGCTGAGACTGGTGGGATTGCAGCCATAACTTTACCAGGAAAAGCCTCTCCTGAGCTAAGGTGGCACCTGATGGGATTAGTGAGCTGGGGTTATGATAAAACTTGCAGCCTAGAACTCTACAGTGGCTACACCAAAGCTTTTCCCTTCAAAGACTGGATTGAGAAGAACCTGAAATAAAAAGCTGGAAATGGCATTTTATAATTATCATAATATTTCTCACAGTCTCTGCTGCTTTAGGCTTCTCATCCCAGTGATGAGCCACGTCTGGGATAAGGTTAAGGCAGACACCCTGGTAATTTGTCCTAGGATCAGATGTTCCATCAGGCTACTCTTAATTCATGGCAGTGTCTTTGTGCATGGGAAGTTTTGCCATATTTCGCCTGTCTCCCCTGGTGGGAGGATGATGCCCTGCTCCTGAGTTTGACATACAGAAACAGGACAGCAAATTCTGACTGAAATTAATCTGTAGTGTGGAGTCCCTTAGAGAAATCAGCGGTGAGCCTCTCCCAAAGGTCAGCGTGACTGACAGGAATAAGAGGCTGGAAAGAGTAGCCTGAATTCATTACGATGGATGAGCTTGTTACGGTATGTGCTGTCTCTATTGCCATAGTACAATGTAATCTTTTTCCCTCCCAAGTACTTTTCACATTTAAATAAACCATGGTTTGTTTTTTTAACCTACATACCCATGTCTGACATTATTTAGATTCCTTGTTGCTTTATCTGTGTCACACTCCAGGGACTCCCTTCTGCCCTTGTCTGTTTGCATGTGACTCTCACTTGAGACTCTTCAGGCACACCAAAAGGCAAAATTAGCACAAAATTCAATTACTGCATAAATAACATTTTTTTTTTTTTTATTTTTTTTTTCCTTAATACATCCAGTGCTGATATTGTTCTACATGAGCCACTGCAATGAAATGTACCTGAAGGGTTATCTCCCACCTTGTATTCTCAACAGATGAAAACCTGAAACACACTTTTAAAAGCATTTTTCCTTGTGGGTTATTTCAAAGACCTCTGAAAACCTTGGGACAAGTTCTGGTTTCTGTCAGTTCACACACTTTTGTGGCAAAATAACTCCCCTGTAGCCCACCAGTGTAAAGAATAAAGTCCAGCTCTCATGCTTAGTAGAAATTTTTCTTAACTGGACTTTTTGACATCCAAGATTCTCTCACTGAGGATGTTGTCCAGTGGAGAGACTTCGGTCTCCTCAAGGTCCTTAATTACTGCTCTCTGCCTAAATCATTTTTCTCTATTCAGCTGTGGATGAAGACTGAAGATGAGCCCTAGAAAAAGTTTGGGAGGGTGGACAGAAGAATGTCTCCTGTCAGAGATACGTCATATATGATACTCTGGAATTTGTAGGACTTACAGATTATTACAGAGCTCAAACCAGGTCAGAGCAACAGTTGGCTGTGAAGACGTGTTGAAAGGATTTGTTACTCTCACCAGGAAGGACTTGCATCCTGAAGTCCGTTCTGCCTTGCCCATTGCATGGCTATGGATGTTACAAGCTATCAAGTCTGTTTTCAACTCTCATTTCTCTGTTGCTGTGAAATCTCATTTAGTGTTTCTTAGTGCTCAGAAGTTTTTCCACCTACTTTTGAATCTGAAAATTACTGCTAAAAGGGCAACTTGTATTGGGAATCATTCTGTGTAATTTCTTTTTGATTTCCTGGTCAAAAGTACTTAATGCTTTTGAAATTCTCTTATTTTTACTGGTGATAGGACCAGTTTATTTGTTACTTGAATCAGAAAGTTTAAGGACTACAACCAAAGTGAATTACTTTTCTTTATGTTGCTTGTCTATCTCCTCCTGCCAGGAGATTATGCTTGGCCGACAAACTGCATGACAACAAAAATTCTGAATTAAATGTGAAAAATGAGACGTGTTCCTCTGCTCGGAGGAACATGTTTCAGTGAATGTATGGCACTCACTCTCCAACAGAAAGGTTCAGAAGATGCTAGGTGACAGTTTTGGAGGAGAGTAAACTTGCAGAAGATCGACACGTGTTTCTTCCTAACACTATCAACGATTAATGAAATGAAGGAATGAGAAAGAAATACAATTGTTTATTGGAGCATGGCTTGCCCAGTGTGAGCTCTTCTGTGGTTAAATTAAATGAAAGCCTCTACACCCTAATGGTAAGAGAAAGTCTCTTCTAAAACAGAAATCATAAAGGACTGTGAGCTGGTTCCTTTCTCTGCTGTAACACTGTAGCTGCCCTGCTCTCTATTGCGTTATTCTCCACTGCTGCAACTGAGAAGGTAGGCCGTAGGGGTTTTTCCCTGTAGGGTTTTTCCAAAAGAGAACTAGGTGGCCCACACCGAACTGCAAAGTCTGAGTTAATTCCAGCCTTAGCCCTCACTCCTCTCTTTTTACCACAGATATTCTATACTGAGTATTTACTTATCCTCCAGCTCCTCCTCAGTGATGAATCCCATCCCCATTTAGTTTCAGTTGCTACAGATCTGGCAATGTAAAGCCAAAGTCTGCTGGGCTTGGGCAACAACAATATAGCTGTTCCCTGGCTGTGTATCACACAAAGGTGTATTCTTGGAGAGAAACCTGAGTTGAAGGAACTGATGGGATGAAAATCACTGTGTGTTAAGGCTCATCGTGGGAGGAGGTTGCTACAGCTGTGCATGCACCACAGAAATCAGCCCCCTTCCTTTCACAGGATCGAGATGCTATTTAGAGAGAAGCAAGGACACTGTCAGGCTTCACTGGACACCGGGATTAAAACTTCAGCTTGGTCCTTTATAGAAGGAGGCTGCAGCATCAGGGTCTGCTTCTGGACTGCCATTGAGCTGAATCCTAGATCCAGTTCTGGCTAATCTCCAAGTGCAGCCACCATGCTTTATTCCTGTTTTTATGTGACATATACATTGACACATGGGGTGGGTGGTCATAGTAGTGCACCCAAGCACCTGCACCTTGCACAGGGGTTACGGACATCCTCCTGGCTCAGTCTGCCCGCCCTCACAGCCCGAGCAGAGCAGGGGTTAACATCTAACTCTGACAAGGAGGGAAAACGGGGGGTGAACGATCGCAAAACCCAGCCCACCAGCTGGAATCGCTGCTCCCCGGGAGCGCCGGGACCTGTCTTCAAGCCGCGAACCAACCCGCAGCATCTCCCTTCACCGCCCAGGTGGAGGACCCCGACCGCCCCCTGGGGAAGAACAGGCACCCAGCAGCCCGGGGGGCCGCAGCCCGGCCGCCCTCCCCTCACCGGCCCCGGGGTCCCCCAGGTACGGCGGGGGGCTGAGGAGCGGGGCCCGGCGGGACCGGGGCCGTGCAGGTGGGGCCGCGCCGCCGCCGCCTGCCCGTCAGGGGGCAGCACCGCGCCGCAGCCGGGCCGGGGCCGGGACCGGAGCTCCGAGCGCTGGGCTCGGGCTGGGCCGCGGGGAGCGGGGAGCGGGCCGGGGCGTGAGGGGCGCGGGGCCGCGGGGCGGGGGGCGGCTCCTTCCCGTCCCCCCCGGGTGCGAAGCGGTGCGGGGCAGGTAGCGGGCGGCGGCAGCGGCCGGTCCTCCCCCTGCGGGGTGCTCGCTGCCCCCTCCCCCTCGCCTTCCTCTCCCGCTTTAAAGGAGAGGTTGGGGGGATTTGCGGGAGGCACGGCGGTGGTGATGTCAGCCCGAGCCTAAAATAGAGAGGGATAGACTGCAAATCCACGGCGCGGAGCCTAAAGCCTTCCAATCCAGCCTCAGCCGGCGGCATGCCGCTGTGAAGTCGCCCCGGCTCTCCCACACTCACACACACGCTCACACCCACCGGAGCAGCCCGGCCGGCTCCCGCCAGGTGCCCGCAGCCCCTCGCCCCGCCGGCCTCTGCTGGGCGGCCCCGGGGCGCGGAGCCGGGGCGCGGAGCCCCCCTCGGCGGGCGGCGGCGGGGCGAGGGATCCCCCCGGCGACGGATCGCCGCCCGGCAGCTCCCTCCCGGCGGATCCCCGAGGATTACAAGGAGCCGCCAGCCCCGTCCCGGACGCTGCCCGAAGCCGTCCCGCGGGGCCCTGAGGAGCCGGGGGCTGCCGCGACCATGGCGTCGGCGGACGGGTGAGGGGGACCCCGGGGCTGCTGGGGGGGACGGGAGGAGCCGGGGGGGGGGTCCCGAGCCGCGTCCCGGTACCGGCTTCGTGCGGGCTGCTCCGAGCCTCGGCCTGCCCCGCCCGGCCCCGCAGCGAGGAGCGGGCGAACCGGGAGGGAGAGGGGGAAAAGAGAAGGGTTTCGGATCCGAGGCAGCGGGAAGGTTTTGTTTTCCCTCCCGTCGCTTCTTTACTCAACCCCCGGAGGGCACGGCGGGCTCGAAGCACCTGCCGGGAAGCTGCCTGCGGGGAGAGCGGTACGGGTAAATCAAAGAGGGAGCCGCCTCCTGAAATAACAACGGCGATAACAATAAGAGATACTTCAAACAGAAATGGGGAGCTGCCCCCCCCCGTCCGCCTCTTATAAAGCCAACAAGCAAATCCAACTTGTGGAGGAGTTTTGCAATTCTGCAGGTTTGTGCCAAACGCAGCGCTAGCGAGGGAAGTGCCGGGAAGGGCGAAGGGTTACACAAGAGGCTTTGAGGCAAGCCAGCCCGGCCCCCGTCCCGCCACGTCCCCCTGAAGGAGACCTGTCCCCTGCCCTGTCCCCCCGACAGAGACCTGTCCCCTGCCCCTGGACGGCGAGGATCAACTGCCTGCTGCTCCCCTAGGGCCGGGGGCTTGCTGTTTTGCAGACTGGCCGGCAGCGTGCAAGAAAAGAAAAGGTTTCCTTGATCTCTGCTTGCCCTCTTCTAATAGTAGCTGGCATTAGGCTGCGTGTGGTGTGAGCCTCCCCTTTATCCCTGGCTGTTGTCAGGTTGTATCAGCGTGATCTGCTCTGGATGGGACTCTCTGAGGACAGAGTGCAAAAGGAAGCTCTGTTGATACTGCTGCTGCATCTTGGGCTAGGAGACTTGCTGAGCAGCTTTAAATAACCTAGCACATGGCCGGGGGGGTGTGCACACAGGTGTCCCATCACTGGGAACGCAGAGGAACCTGCTGTCCGCAGAGCGGCCCGAGGACAGTTGGCTTGGGCTTGGGACAGTTGACAAAGGCCAGGAAGTGTTAGCTTTCCTTGCTTTAGGAAAAGGACAGTCCCCAGAGCTGACAGAGGGCAGGTCCGTGGGGCTCTTCTACCTCGTAGAGTCACTAACTTGCCATTTGACTTGCCGTCGCTAGGAATTTCTGCTCCAGATTTGTACATTCCTCTACTGGTAGCTGCTCAGCAGTTTAATCTGCCCTGTAGCATTCCCTTTAACAATGAAATCACCCAGCTAGGTACTGCCAACAAATGCTTGGAGCCATAGGGAAGAGGCTCGGAGACGGAGGAAACCACCTGCGTCCGTATGGTTGCAGCTCCGTGTCCTCTGTCCCTTCTATTTCCTCAGACTACCCTGACTTCTGCTCTTCTCGGAGTGCTCTGCTTGCTTAGAGTCATTAAGGTTGGAAAAGACCTCCAAGATCATCAGGTCCAACCATCCAAAAAGTAATATAGCACTGCTCAGGCACAGAGGGCTTCTGTTCCTTCCATATGGAGGTGATCTAGGTACAGAGGGGCTGGATCAGGGACCACAGCAGTTAGCCAGGATGATGTTCATTAGTTCCTTCCATAACGGAGCATTTCGCTTTTCACCATGAGGGTCATAACTCTCAGTTAGTGCTGACTTGAGACTTCTGCTACAAGTGTTTAGAAATACTGCTTGCACATAAAGCATTCCCCTGCCTGAACGGGGAGGTGCAGAGGTGTCTGCTTGTTTCATGCTGCTGGGGCAAGGGGGGATCTGCTGTGCAAGGCTTTAATTGGAAGAGACGTGATGAGAAGTGGCTGCAGCATAGGGATTTGTCCACTTCAGGGGGTTTAGATGTGTGCAGAAAGAGGGGTGCTTTTCTGAGAAGCTACCTGAGCAGGTGGGCTAAAAAGGATGAATGGCACAAATAGAAGGGCTTCGATAGAGGTCTGGTTTTGTTTTCCTTATTGGACGGAGCTAAATTGTCAGGGTGACGAGAAAAGCAGAAAGTTTAGGATTTGTTTTCAAACTTTTTAGGAAACTCACCTAGACAGAGACAAGCCGAAACAGCTTATTTGGTGTGTTTCTACTGATGCTCAGTGATAGCTGAGGTAGGTGTGGAAAACAAGTGGAGTGGGAAGCACTTCACTTGTCAGTCCCTTTTGCCACTGAGAAACTCTTCCAAAACTGAACTGCTGTCTTTCCCTCCCCTCAGGTAAGAAGCTGAGGAGGCAGATCAGCTTCACATGCTGGCGTAAAGGTCAGCAAACTCAAGCACTGTAAGGATCAGCAGGGAATATGAATTCTGGACCAGGCAGACTTTGTTCAAGAAAGGCTTTCTGTTGGCACCAGCACAGCGGAAGACAGACAGGTAGCAGAAAGTGCCCGTTGCTGCCAGCAGAGCAGCGTCTCAGGCACACGCAGGTCCATGGAGAAACTCCTGCTGGAGGTGGGGACAGGCTGCCTGCACTCCAGTTTAATGTCTGGTGACTCTTGTGATGTTCAAATAGACACGTTAGTTGGGGTTTGTAGTACAAAGTCATTATTTTGTTATGATGTGTATATAGACAGAAGAAGACAAATCTCTATTATGTTGTTAAAAATAGTTGTAGAGCCAGGATTTGCTAGGAAAGCTTTCCTTGTCTGCACCTTTCCAGTCTTTTTTTTTTTTTTTTTTTTTTTTTTTCTTCCAATGTTTAAGTTGGGAAAAGTGATCCATGTATGGAAATTTGCTGCCCAAAAATTTGTTCCAAGAAAGGAAAATGTGGACAAGAGAAAACTTCAATCAGTTTAAATTGAAAAAAAGGAAATGTGCCCCATGCAGCATGGCAGAACCAGACCCAGGTGGCCTCTGTGTCCACCGTGCTATGGTTTCAGCTACTGGGGCTTCTGCAGGCCGAAGAATACACTGGCTGGTATCTTGACTGTTAAGTCTTCTTTTCACAAAATCCCCCAATACCAATCTCATTACCAAGGTGGATTTTTGGTGCTTAGCTGGTGCTGGAAACTGAAAATAGTGAGATTGGGGAGGAAGAGCTGGACGCAGTTGTTGATGTACTGCTCAGGGTTGCTTGTTTTCGTGCTCTCCATCTAAACCTCTTCTGCTGGCTGTGACTGCAGAAAGGATGCTCACAGATGTGGCCTTTTGGTCTGTGCCAGGATCGCCTGTCGTGAGTCCTTAGCATGTTTCAGAGGCCCAGCGACATCAGTTCATGCTCAGCCTGTGCTATCTGGCATAGCGCTCAATACGCGCTAGGTTGAACCTATGGAGACTGACTTTCTGCTTTAGGATGGTAAAGCATTTAAGCATTTCCTTTGCTTTTACAGGGTCTGAGGGGACCTAAAGGTTAAATGAGATTGGCTCTGACCCAGTTGGTTCCCATGCTTGTCTCCAGACCATTGAGCAAAGTCCTGAACGCCTTGCCTCACCTGGGTTCCTTGCGGATCTCATGGCTCTCTGCAGTGTTACTGTTTCAAAGGGAAATAATGCAATGCTTTGCTACAGGTTTTAAAATTACACTTGTGTATCTAGGGAGAGGTTTTAAATCTTAAATCAGCATGTGGCTTTGTAACTCAGATATTAAGTCTGGAGTGTTCAAACTACTTGGTTTTCACCTCCATGAGTGATGCTCTTTTAATACTCTAAAACCCCAGCGACGTGTTTGTATTTTGCGTGCTTCCAAAGCGCGGGAGTTCCAGGTGTGAAGTTTGGGTTTGGATCAGCTCCTGTAAGAATGCAGCCACTAGGAGACACTGTCACTGCGTCTAGAGCAGAAGCTGAGGAGAGGCAGAGGAGGTGTCTGAGCGCTGGAGCTCAGCCCTCTGCGTGCAGGTAGCGCACCCCCGGCGCCCAGCCAGCCTGGGCCAGCTGGGATGCCACCGCCGCGTTTTGGAGAGTGCAATGATACAGATGTGGGCTCTTCCTCTGCAGTTGGTCTAAGTGCCCGCAGCAGTCCCGGGGCAGGTTGGCACAAATAGCAGAGATGTTACCTGTATGGGTATGTGGTGCACAGGTACCCGGCCAGCATGCGTCTCCGTGTGTGTGCACCCTGCTACTAAACAAATCCAGTGAAGTGGAGCGGTACGCTGAAACATCAGGGTGTTTGGAAATGCAGAAGTCTCTGGGTAATTGCTTAGCATCGTGATTTGATTAGTGCAATATTTGTAAGTGCTTCACAATTTCATGTACACTTAGTAGAAGTGATGTTTATGTTATATGGGTTGGCATGGGGGCAGAGCTCCCATTCTGTCTGGAGGAGCAAATAAGCTGCATGTCAGCTATGGAGATCCCTGTCTTTGTTTGCTGTTATCATCACCTCAGTTAACAGACAAAACAGCAGCCCAGCTGTGGGCTTTTCTTCCTCTCCCAGCCCGACTACTCCTACATTCTTCTGTAGGAGTTATACATCCAGTTTACATCCATATACAGTTTATACATCCTCTCTTTATCCCAGGTTTCACTGCCTCTGAAGTTGCAGTTCCGCAGGCAGAAACAGAGTCTGTCTGTGCTACCTGGTCACAAAGCAACATGAATTTGGTCCAGATCAGGGAGGGGCATATGATCTGAGTTCTCTAAAATTAGCCACAGTATATTGCATGAAACTTCCAAAGATTTTTCACTAGCTGTGGAAAGATGATTGTTAGTCTATTCAAGATAAAGTTAACATGGGAGGCATAAATAGTAAGTACCTTACCCAGCATCAAGCCCTGTGGATGCGAGTTAACCTGTCAACAGTTTTTGAACAAATTTGATCCTTAAGAATGAATTTATTACACTGGATTAGTGTTTTACTCATGTGGCTGTAGTGGTTTTGGATCTTGGAGTAGAAGCCCTAAAGCCATTTGCTGCATCGTCAAGACAAAGCCCAAAAGGGAGATTGCCAACATATATTATACACCTAGCCTGGGGACAATGAAACACACCTTGGTGAGTCAGAAAAACTAGCTTTGCATTTCATGATAGGGTTCAGGCACCTACAGAGAGTGGGTTTTCAGGATCTGCCACAATATGTACACAAGCACACCCACAGATTTCTTGTCATCTGAATTTTTACTCTGTAATTTACCCACAAAACTCCTCAAAATGGAAACGTGGTGAAATGTGCTGGCACAAATGTTTTGATACTTCAGAGGACGAAATCCTCCAAGTGCTCTCACTGTTATTTTTATGTAGATTTTGAACAGTACCAGCTCAGGATGGAGATGTTTTACCCTATACTCTCTCAGACATTTTGTGGGACAGATGGAGTGGATGTAGCCTATTAATTAGACATATCAGCTGTGGCTCTGACCTCATTTCACTGTTGCCGATTGCAAATCTCTCATCGATTTTGATGAAATAGAATGAGACTCTGTAGAAGACAACACACGTTCATTAAAATTAGTCTGATGACATGATAGTCCTCATGACCCCAACCTTCAGTTTGGCCTTGAGCTATACTTTCAAAAAGAAGTCATCATCTAGACACTAACTCAGTTTTTGTAGGAACCCAGACACTTAGGTAAAGGCACAAATATTAAAATGCTTCTTAAGAAGCCTATAGTGCTTATTCATTCTAAACTTTTTGAAAAAAGCAGATTAGGGAATTGGATTAGATCTACAAAGTCTGTATAGATATCTGTTCCTTAAAAAAATGGATAAATTTTTCAACAGTCTTGGCTTACAGTAGCGTTGAGATGAATAAATAGGTACACACCCCCTCCCCGTGAACATATGCTGTTTATGTACAACACCCTAAGAATTCACCTGATGAAGCAATTCTGTATTTCTATACTAACAAGTTACTGCATTTAATTTTCTTCTTGATCTTGGCGTTTCCCCTTGATCTACAGTCTGTCCTAACCGAGAATACTGATAACTAAATCTGTGAACAGTATTTAAAGGGTCAGATTTTTTCAGCTAAAAACTACTGTCATAAATACTCCACTTGTGTAGATATCCATTCCTTCCAGTAGTGACCCTGACTAGCAGTCACTGAATGCCTACATTCAGTAGGTAGGGAAAACTCACCTGGAAATTTTGTCAAGTGCCATTACTGGAAATAGCCACCTCAGTATTCCTGACAATCGGAGATTTTAAGATCACATTGGAGACCTCAGATTTTTCAGTGCTGGCTTTCCCAATTTGACATTGATAGAACTAGTTTTGATATATGAATCATCTGTTCCTTGGCTTAAGTTGTGAAATAATGTACTTTATAGCTTATACCTCATGACATAGATAATAAAGGACATTTTTAGAAGACTTAAAATAGCTAGTACTGCTTTTGTTTCTTCTTCTGGCATGCACAGGCATTCAAGTTTCAACAACTTCCTTAGTTGTACCAAGCAGGAGGAAGTGAGAATATAAAGCCGATCAGCAAAATGAGTGCTTTTGTAAGAGGTGAGGCATGGGCAAAATAAGTGCATCGGCGGTAGAAGCAAACGCTGTTCCCTCAAAAGTGCAAACACTGCTTTTAAACCACCGTGCCCTATGCATTGATCATCTTTCCATGGGGCCTCAAATGTGTTCAGGTGTGAACCTGCCAGGATTTACCACATTGCTCAGGTCAGGTTACTGTGGTGTGTATGCGTGAGGGCCAAGCCTGTGGGTCTCCAAATGAGGGTCGTTTTTAGCTGATGCAACAATTCGAAGAAAGCTCTGGGTAAAGCCTTTTGGGTAGGATAGGGTGGTGTCACTTAGGGTGCAGCTGGTCAAGTTGTGCAGGAGCCCTTCCCAGTCTGCAGGCTGCCCCCCTGTCAGAAGGCGGGCAGGAACCCCGGGCTGTCAGTCAAGGGCATCTTGTGAAGGGCACTGACCCTCTGTGTGAGACCCCGTGCTTTGTGGAAGGCGCAGGTCTGGGCCCATGGGGCATGTGCTGGGTCCTTCCTAGCACACGCAGTGGTGTGAACGCTGAGTCTCTGTACAGGAGGAGCGCGGAGAGCTAGCAAGTGTGCCTTCATCTTTGATGCCTTCTCATTTTCCGTGAGATTTAATTCCCTTCCCCAGCCCCATGTGTTGCAATACCTGCTATTTAGAACAATTAAGTATATGAGTTCTTGAAAACACTGGATGGGTCTGTCAAATCCATCACCTCTGCTATTGTCCATCTGCTAATGAAAACGCTGCTTTTGCCAAGTCAGTACAATATCTGACACTTTTAGCCTCCGGCCCTTTAAGTTAAAATGCTGTTTCCACAGGCATGAGAGCAATAAAAATCAGTGTGCTTTTATATATTTAATCCTACTTCTATATTAATTTCAAAGCCTCTCAGTGTACTTAAAGCTTTAAGACAATTAGCAGCAGTATATGTCTCAGTGCTTGGGAAAGATAACAGACTAGGTTCAAAGATCATATTTTATAATTTTTATATAGAATATATTTGATCTTGTATTAAGCAATTCCAAACTGAGGACCCTTAAAAGGAAGGTCAAAAAAAGAACCAAAGCATAAAAGCATTAAGAAACACTCCTGCTAATTACAGGCTAATTACAGGCGTCCTTAGGAGAACAGTGTGAAATTCACAAAAATGCAGTAGTTCAGGTTCACTGAAATACCCGAGAAATCAAATTCGTTGAAGTGTTTTAAAGAAAAGAAGGTGGAGAGGGAATTTAAAAATTAAAAGTGTTTAATTTTTACTTTTCAAATACAAATGCTCAGTTTCAGCTTTTGAAATGTTTAAGCTTTCAAAATTTCTATTTCACATCTATTTTTCAATTGGAAAAAAATGGAATAAAAAAAGGAAGACTAAAATTAAATGGTGGGAGACTCCAGTACAAAGGAAAACACACTACTCTGTATTAAGGAAACATTTTGGGTTGACCAAAACAATATTTGCCCTCTTTTTTTTTTTTTTTTTTTTTTTTCCTTTTAAATTTTCACTGACAAACTCAAAACATATGCTGTTAAGTGTGGCTGCAGTTTGTCTTTTCCTTGATATATATATATTTTTGAAATATAACCACCAAGTCAAAAATCAATAATTTTTCCAGGCTGCTTTCTGCTCTGTACCCTTTCTTACTATTTTTTCAACATGAGTAAAACAGTGCTTTATTACTTTAGGCATTTAAATTTATGCATGTATAGAGTTGTGTGTTTATTTTATTCTTTATCACTCATTTCAGATACTGTCTGCTTTCTGTAACATTTTTATTTAACAGACTTTGCTGCTGTTTCTGTCATATTGATGTGCTTTGATTCCACCTCTTTCATACATTTCCACAGCAGCTTTTGACTTTCTCTTTTACCATTAGAATTTGGACTATATGCTATACTTCCAACCATTTCTGTTGTCATTATTTTATATCTAGTCCTTCATGGCTTCTCTTTTGTCTTTTTTAATAATACTTCTCTGTGCTGGTTAGTAGCCCCTGAAGGTTCACCTAAGTTCTCTGTGAAGACAGCCAGTTGAGGAGAGGTTTTGCCAGGTCTCAGTGCTATTCTGTTTAGTTTGGAGTGAAAGGTTTCTTTTTCTCTGGCAGCATACAAAGGTATATCTGATTCTGGCTTCAGCTGGTTCATTGGTTTTGCTTCCAAAATTGCCAGGACGTTTTGAACCTTTAATGTGTCAATCGCAGAAACTGTTAAGTGTACTTTGCGGCGTTGATTTTCACATCTGTGGGTTTGCAGTGTTGCCTGTTGATGATGGTAGCCATAATGCAGGTAACCAGCATGGGAACTGCCTGCTTTGACCTGCTTGTCTCTGCTGGGTGGGCAGGATGCAGCTGTCGTTACTGAAGTCAGGGTCCTGGAGCTCCATCCAGGAATCGATTTTTTTCTTCTTACATCTGTACATCTAGTTGTACATCTACCTCAGGGAAGACCAGTAAGCAGGTCTAAGGGGAGCGATAAGTACATCACCTGCTAGTTCACATTTCTGTGTGAATCAGGTTAGTCTTTTAGCTCTGCTGACAAAGCTATGCTTCAAACCTGCGAGTGACTGCCCCTCTGATTTACCTGTGGCCTCCTCAAGACACACCATGTGGCTTCCAGGCCCGTGGACTTTGTCTCCCCTGAGGCAGGAACCCCTGGTGTTTGCCTTTCCAACCACTCATTACACGTTTCTCCTGTAATTCACCTTGGATCTTAGAGATTTGTTCTCTCACGGGGACTGCAACAGAGATCACAGGTAAACAAGTCACGCGCACAGCTTAGCTTCTGACGCACTACCCATCGTTGGCAGGGGGTGTCTGGCTCATGCTACATGTGAACTTGTTCATTCTTACTCCCATGGGAGGGTCTTTGGGCAAGTGGTTCTCATTCAGCACCCTCATAGAGATGTTGACTGTTGCCTCAGGTACATCTTTCCAACCTGGAGGAGCAATGCTATCAGGGAACGGTTTTGATACTGAAGGTGGTGTAACTGCATAAGCCCAGCACTGTATCCAGGCTAATGACTGCCTCTTAGCCAGGCTAATTAGCTTGAGTGCAGCAGAGAGTTAGTATGGATGTCCTGGGCTAGCACAGAGGAAGACATGGTTACCTTTCATGCCCCAGGTCAGGTCCATACAGAGCCTGAAAGCCTGTTTCTCAACAGGCTTCTTAGCCCAAGGAAGAAAGGTCGACATTCTGTCTTCAAGAGTATGAAAATTACGGCCAGCTCTTATGATTATTCACTACCAGCCATTTAGGACCATGGCTTCTTTAATCTATAAAAATGCCAGCACATATGTAACACTTATCTGGGAATATGGGAGTGTATTGGAGGGTCTCCAGAGCTCCTTTCCAACCATAGCTATTCTGCATTTCTGTACACTGCAAATAAACAGCATACAGCTGTCTCCATGCAGTGCCTTCATATGTCAGTTCTTAGATATGGCCGTGATGCCATATACTGCTGGCACACCATCCCATAGTCTGTACACTATTTCCATGTCCCTGAGCTTCTATGAGATTGGCTATGAATACATGAATAAGTAGTTGAGCCCAACAGGAACAGTTGGTCCTGGTTAACTCCACATTACAGTGGTTAGTGTGTGGAGTGCCGCTGGTGTGCTACCGGTGTGCATTTCCTGGTGTAACTGCACCCAGACCCAATTCAGTGCATCTGCCCCAGCACAGTTCTGCGATGCGAGCCACAGTGCAGTAGCTGGGCACCATCAGGAAATTCACTCCAGAAGCTCACTCCTGGTTCAGACTAAACTGCTAGTGTAGGTTTGCCCTCAGCTGGTTACTGAGACTCGTCAGGTAAGTGCTCCCTGCTGGGCAAGTTGCTGGTGGCCTCCTGTGACCTGCTGGGCACACACGTAGAATCATAGAACAGAATCACTGAATCATTAAGGTTGGAAAAGATCTTCAAGATCATCTGGTCCAACCATCACCCTACTACCAATCTTGCCCACTAAACCATGTCCCTAAGCACCAGGTCCAACCTTTCCTTGAACACCCCCCAGGGACAGTGATGCCACCACTTCCCTGGGCAACCTGTTCCAATGCCTGACTGCTCTTTCTGAGAAGAAATGTTTCCTAATTTCCAACCTGAACCTCCCCTGGCTCAACTTGAGGCCATTTCTTCTTGTCCTATCACTAGTTATCTGCGAGAAGAAGCTGACCCCCAGCTCCCCACACCTTCCTTTCAGGTAGCTGCAGAGAGCAATAAGGTCTCCCCTGAGCCTCCTCTTCTCCAGACTAAACAACCCCAGATCCCTCAGCTGTCCCCCACAGGACTTGTGCTCCAGACTTGGTAGCCCTTCTCTGGGCATGCTCCATGGCCTCTCGGTGTCCTTGTACTGAGAGGCCAACGTGCGTGCAGGCAGCGCTGCCACTGTTGTGGCCATGGCACTGAGCCACCGCTGTGGCCTGTGGAGGTGCTGGGGTCCATGAGCCGCCCCTGAGCAGCACGTGGAGCACAGGCTGGGGCTGAGCATGGCCCATGGTCTGTCACAGGTGTGGTGTCCTCTGCCAGGTCATGGCAAGAGTGCTGTGGGCTCTGGGTCCCTTCCAGTGGCAGAAGCACAGCCTTCTGAGTTTACTACGGTCGTAGTATGCTTTGCTTGAGGCAGAAAGCAGCCTTTTTAATTAAGCATCTGGCCCCTTTGCCGTTTAAGAGCTGCTCTTTCTATAGCAGCTGAGAAAAGGTTTGTCTCTACGAGTGCACGTGGATAAAACACATGGCACTCGCACCCTGGCGTGCATATGGGAACTAATTAACACCTGGCTGCTATTTATATCACAGCTATCTAGGACAGGAAGCGAAAAACAAGTCCGAGTCCCTCGCCCGCCATTTTAGGGGCTGTAAGGCGGGCGGGCGGCACTGCCCCACGGCGGAAGGCGGCCGGGGGCATTCCCCCTCCGGGCTCCTGACCGACACCAGGGCGCCTCGGCAGGCCGCCTCCGCCTCCACAAGTCTCGCCGCGGCCCTCGGGAGCTGAGCTTGAACCCCGGGGGCTGAGGGGCCGCCCCCAGCTCCCCCGGGGCCGGGCTGGGTGTCCCGGAGGCCGCACGGCCGCGGCCCGACAGGGGGCGGCCGAGGGCAGCGCTGGCGGCCGGCGGGGCCGGGCGAGGCTGTTCGGCGGGCGCTGTGCCCCGGAGCCGGTGCCGGAGCTCCCCGGCGACCCGCCCCTGCCCTGCCGTGAGGGCCGCGTGTCGCATCCCCTCGGGAGCTGCCGGCCTCCGACAGCTTGCTGGCTCCTGTCAGGGCCCCCTCGTGCTCTGCAACCTTTTTGTATATAAAAAAGCCACCATCTCGCCTCTGCTTTTTAACCACGTTTAACCAGTTAACCACGCTTTGACCTCTCAGTGAGAGTAGGAGTAAGGTGGAGTCTGAAACCAACTGGGTTTGTAGGTGTTAGCCTATTCACAAGCCTACAGAGAAACGCTTCTAATTAGAACGACAGTGGGGTTAGTTAATCTGGATGTGCTGTCTAAATCAGGAGAAAAGAATGCATTTTCCTGTCACAAGGGAATGGTTAGGATGTAATCACAGAAAGGCTTGAATGCCAAGATCTTTATTCCTATGCATTTTGAGCTTCAGGCTGCCCCCAGAATGTCTTGTGGAGCCAGCATATGTAGCCCGTAACAATAAAAACATGGGGAACAATAATATTACATCAGTGAGATTTTCCCCTGTGTCTGGAGGACTTGATCCAGATTTCATATGCTTTGATCTGTATGACTGATTTTCCAAAGCACACAGCTCTATATCATGCTATTCAGCCTGTGCATGAAACTGGTTCATTCACAGACTCCTAGACAAATTGGTGTAATGACAGTATGTGACCAAACATAGTCATCGTTTGAAAGCTGGTCAGGAGCTGATGACAGGGACCAGTCAGAATGGGATGTGAATTGGACAGGCGCAGCAAACGGGAGCTACAAGAGCAACAAAGCCAGGAGGTCAGACTCAGCCTCGAGGCTGAGCACTGAATAGGAGGGGGACAAATTAATTCCCGTCTTGTACCTGCATGTTCATGCTTTGCAATTACCCTGGGGTCAGCAGTGACGATGTATCATCCTCCAAGTGAAGTATTTCCATAATTTTAGGCACTGTAAGGAAATCACGGTGGCTGTCATATACCGTTTCTTCATTATTCTGAAGGGCCAGAGAAAGGAAAGCGAAGGAGGATTTTAACTTCCACCCAGTTTCCCTGCTATTTATACTCACGAAAAACGATAGTTTTGGCAACCTCTCTTCTCACCCGTGGCATATCGAGAGTGGCCACAAGGAGGTGTTGTTTTTCCAAGCCGTGTATTCGTAATCCTGTGATACCAGAATGCCCAAGAGGCGAATTTTGGGGCTAAAATATGTACTGAAAGATAAATGTCTCCTAATTTATCTTCTTGTCTAAACAGAGGAATCAGAGACAGCTTGAAAGTAATGTGTTCTCGTCTTTATAGATGGAGAACCGAGGTGTAAGGTATGCTCACTGTCACACAGGATCTGTGACTGTGGACAGAACTGAGTTGTCCTGTCTCAGTAGCTAGTCAGGTAACACAAAACTCTCTGTTTTCCACACTTTTCATCCCAGGTGATGTTGGTTCTCCCTTTGCTGCCTGACCAGAGCAGAGGGTATCAGGTTGTTTTCATATTTATTGAATTGCTTGAGAAAGCTTAGGTTCCACTTTTGCTTTCTCAATTTTTTTTTTTTCCATGAAGCTTAGAATATCTGAAAACCTGACAACAACTTATTTATTTTTAGAGTCAGACCACGTTTCTCAGAACTTCTTTTTCTGGCACTGTTGTGGAACTGATACATTTATTAACGGTGGCTGATTTGTAAAATTAGGCTTTTAGGCACCAGAAAATGCATACCTGAAGGAGAGATAGGACATTGCCCAGTGACAGGAAATAGACTAGTGCCAGCTGTGCACCGAAGGCCGGAATGGAAAGATCCTTCTTGGCAGATGACCAGCATATCACCATTCACAAACCTGCCACTCACTGTTTGTTTTATGGCCTCCTACAAAAGAATACTCAGGAAATGGAAAGTCACAACCCGTCTGAAGCCTGTGGTTTCTTTAACACTTGTGGCTGTAATGTGTCATGTTTCTCATGGTTCTTCCTCATGCGTATTCTCTCTTGACAAAAATTCAGATTCTGCCTAGCAGGACAGAATAGTAGGAGACAGAAAAAAATTAGTCTGTCAGTTGAATAAGCAATAAGGTAAACAAGATAACATCCCAGCAGTCCATTTTTTTTTTTTTTTTTTTTTTTTTTCATGACAAAAAACAAAAGAAGAATAGAATAGTGCGTTTTCTTGACATCATCCATAAACAGTTGTTGAGTCGAGGGTGTTCCTTGTTTAAAGAATATGTTCACACATCTGATGAGTCAGGGAAGACATTTTTACGTATAGACACATACTATAAGAAATACTTGCTAACATGCAGTCACTCATATGTCCAAGTGGTCAACTTGCCATCTGTCTCTAGGACACAGCTGACAAATGTGGCATAATTTAAGCAGAGATGGCACAGCTATCATTTGGTTTGTCTGTGGATAGTTAGAAAAACTACTGTAAATGCCCACTATAAAAGCAATTATGGTAAGTTAACTTGGCTGTTTTGTTGGATAATACTAATTCTGATTTCACATAAAAAATCCACATCAAAAAAATCAACCCACAACTCAGCAGAGGACCATGACCAATGACTTCTCCAGCAGGGAGAGAGGCCCCTTGGTCTCATTGTTCAGCACTGGTCACAGCAGTTACTGCTTTGCATTTCTGTCTAGATTCCATATCAGTGACACCACTGAAATATGTTCCACTGGCTTTCAGATCAATGCACAAGTCTATGTGCTATATGAAGATCTTAGAGCAATGTGTAAGTTTTGTTTAAAACGCATCCTTCCAGGTCAGTGGAATCATACATTAGGTGTTTTCATGTGGGAAAATGAAAAATTAGAAGTTAACGCTTCATGGTCTACTTCCTATTTGCCCCTAGTGACATCCACCTAAGTAACACTTCTCTTATGTTAAGTGCTTTTTTTTTTTTTTTTTTTTTTTCCTTTTATTTTTTATTCACTGATCCACATTCCAAGTGGAAATTTTCTACACCTTCTTCAGTGCCAGTACGGATGACGCTCATGCTGGAGACCCTAGATGCGCTGCTCTTTGACAGTCCCTGGCAGGCTCAGGAAGCAGTCTCTCTTGTGAGCGTGCATCTTCTCAGCATCTGTGAGTGCAGAGAGCCACATTCTTGTGGGTGTCAGTTCTCATATGCAGCATCCCACAGGTTTGTCCGTACAGAAATCGCACATGCATTCTAGTGTACTTTAAACCTGTCAATTTTTCACTATCAGTTTTTTGAACAGACCAAAGTAGGATTTAACAATTTTGCCCACCCACTCTATTCTGTTTGGACTATAAACCTCTGTTGATAAACAGTGGAAATAATCTTAGATTTTCTCACCACATTATTTCTTCAGTTCAGTGGCAATGGTTAGTCAGGTGAACAAGAATCAGACTTGGTAGCTGTTGGGACTCATTCATGATCTGATTTTTTTTTGTTGTAAAGGAAGTGGGGGAAAGATGGGCATTGTAGGATTTTCACAGTATTGTACAAATACTTGTTTTAATAGGTGAAAGGTAGGCATTTTGCCTATTTGTCACTTTTTTTAATGCTTACTCATTGCAAGAATGAATACAAGTTAATTACAAAAGAATGTGAGGAAGGTGGTACACCTTTAATTGCAGCTTTCCTGGCCAACTATGCATAGCTTGTTTGGGTTTGTCAGTACAGACTGTCCCATCCATTTGCCCATATTCTGACAATTGCTTCTCCTCACTTAAAATAAAGGAAATTTTTATTTCAGCCTTAGTCTTTTCTCAGTGCGATTGTTACCTCTGCGGCTGACAGTATCGTCAGTGGAGTGTTCTGGTCTTTGCCCGAGTGCGGACTTCCATGGGATACGTGATATGCCTCATGCATTCATTCTGGTGCTTTGCTGGATTTTCTGTTGATCTGAAAGTCTTTCTTTGGGAGTCCTTTGCAGCTACTCACAAACATGCTCACACTTGGTCTGGAAATGCATGGGCCTGCTTTCTGTGAAGCAAGATATTTTGCTAATTGGCAGTGTGCTAGCTACTCTGCTCATTCCTCCTGCAGGTAGACTTGCCCCAAAGCAAACGTGGGGTACCTGCCTCTACCTTGAAAGCGTAGAATAGGCAGCATGGTGTATATTCATACCTTTGCATGCACCACAGTAGGTTCCCAGAGTTGGAAACGTTTTGCTGTCCTAAAAATCACATCTTCTTTCCATTCACTGTATGTTTTGCAAGCTTCCTTTTCTGTGGCCACGCTGTGAGTCTGACCACCTGGCCCAGCCAGGAGATGGGGTTGAAGAACTGACTTTACCTCTGCTCCTTTCTGACTACCAGTCGGTAACATACCAGGCACTCTGCAAGTTTGAGCCTGGCAGCTAATAAAACCGCTGGATTTTATGCACAAAACAAATTTGACTCATCGTTACTTATCTTAGAAATGTAATTCAGCTCTGTCAGAGCAACAGGCCTTTGCTTGTTGCAGGCTTTGCCTTGTTCCCTCTGTGGTGTAACCTTGCACTGTGGGTGTGAGCAGAGCAGGATGGGGGCCTGGAGCTGCTTCCCCCCCGGCCATAGGACACTCGTGGACACAAGTGGCATGCGATGGCATGGACACAATAGCAGGCAGAGCTCACAAATACTGGTGTGAAGTGCAAA
Organism: Nettapus auritus; assembly: GCA_011076525.1. Classification (NCBI taxonomy): domain Eukaryota; kingdom Metazoa; phylum Chordata; class Aves; order Anseriformes; family Anatidae; genus Nettapus; species Nettapus auritus. Next base: position 48,307,462 of record CM021769.1, on the reverse strand, counting down.
CAAATTCCTGGTTCTCCCATCTTAAGGCCTTTTGTTGGCAGCGAGTGCTGCCACCCTGTAATAAGTCACTGCAAGGACGCAACAGGGCTGCATGGGAGGGTGTAATTAGCACTAAATAAAGATGGCTTGGGAAAACCTAAGCAAGCCAAGTAGACACTTCCCTAATGAGGCTGTCAGGGAAGTGCTCACAGATGGTAAGTTTTATGAAATGCCATAAATAGGCTAATGAAACTGTTTAAGAATACACTGACAATGCCATTTCCAAGCAGCAGCCGTGGAGTCACATTTTTTCCTGCCATAGAAAAATACAAATCTGGAATTCAATTCTGCCAGCAGATGGACAGCAAAGACATGCTGTGTTAAAAAAACAGAATTCACAACACTCGGATCTGCTTCGTAATACACATCATGACATACTTTTAACATTACAGTTGTAATTTTCTTCTGGGGCTCCCCAAAGCGGAAGAGAAAGGGAGTGGTGGTTCATATCATCAAACACAGCTAATCACATTTTTTAAAGAAGTAGAAAAAGATCCATCTCTGCTCCTCCCTGAGCTTTTGCTTAATGCTGCTGTATCTGGCTTTGGAGTAATGTACTGGAAAAACTCAGATGGGGGACATGCAGGTGGATGCTTGAGCTACAGAAAGAGCTGGGCTTGGTTGGAAATGGATTTAGAACTGTAATGTTGTTACTGCCTTTCTATATGGCTTGGCTCGAGATGCAGATGTTGCTGGCATGCTCTTGGCTGGAGGGATGCAAGGCAGCTCCAGTCAAGGGGAGCTGTGTGCCTGCAGTAGCAGTGAGCTAGCGCACCTTGTCTGTTGGCTGTGTTTGGGATTGTGCTAGCCCTGATGGTCAGCCTGAGCAGAGGGAGTTTGTTTCTGCATGCTGTGTGCCATTTGGGCATGGGAAGTCAGCGCCGTGGTGCATCAGCCAGGCTGCAGGCTGACCCCAAAGTCACTTACCCTGGTTAACCAGGAAGAGCACAGTTGTTGTAGGGCTGGGATCTGAGCTCCACCAGGTCTCCAGGCAAGAACCTGAACTGAACGACCAGCCCTCCAACAGCACCCTTTCTCAAGGGAAATAAAACCCTTTGCAGAGAATTAGTTACAGTTCTTAATGCCATTCTTACAGTGCTGTTAATGTGGACACTCCTATTCCAGCATGACATAAAATAATAGAATGAACTTTGTCACCTGTTAGCCTCTTTTCACTGCCTTACTCAGAGCTCATCCCAAATACGTGCATACTGAGCATCTCTTTCCCTCTTGCCTTTCAGAGCTTAGTCATATGCAGTTTCTCTGAAATTATTTTTCCTTTCCTTTGTTTTTAATCTGAACCATAATTATGTGATGGTTTTACTTCACATTAGCATGCTCTTTGCCTACTGTAGGTCAGAGTGAACTCCGTGCTGATGAAGGGAGCTGAACGAGCAGCCCAGAAGAACAGATTTTAGTCAGTTTTTATCCATGGATAGGAAGGCCTCAGCACTGCCTCAGTACGGCCTTGCAGAGGCCTCCCAACATTCACCCACACATCTGTGTGTGTTTGAAAAATCTCATCCTGTCTCTTGCAGGGAGTGAATCCAGTCCCAGTAGGCAATTTATCCTCTGGCTTCTCCCTGCTGAGTCTACCACAAGTAATGTGTTCGTGGTTTGTGGGCCTGCTCCCTAGGAACCGAAATCCCTTGCTCCACATCCATCACAGGGCTGCCGTTAGTGGCTGCACCTCTGGTCACAGCCAAGCTGGGCTGGCCGGGGTCCAGAGGTGAGCCCAGCTCCCCTCCCCTGGGCATCCTGCAACACCAACACCCTCCGCTACGTAAAACTTGCTCTGCCTCTCACAAAATAAAACTCCTTGTGGTATTACACAGTGCTGTTGCTACATCCATCATGCAGGAGTGGCCCTGCTAGGCAAGCAAGGCTGCATATATGTGTGCAGCTCACGCAATGGTGAATTATGTGTTGCTAATAATAATTATGGCTTCATGCTGGTAAAAAATAGCCCAAGCTTCAAGACCCTCCTTCTGAAGTCATGGGCAGCAGCACGAAGCAACCCGTGTATCTGACACCGCTCCTCCAGACTTACTTGGAGCTGAAGGAGCCGTGCAGAAATGTGATGTGGACTTTCATGGCCAGGGGGCACAGACCAGGGCCGATGCAATGCCATGGAGGGCAGCTGTGTGTGTGCATGGACACACACAACCGGTGGTCTGTTAGGGCAAATAGATCTTATTATAATGTGGCCAACTATTCCCCAGTGCAGCAAGAAATAAAATGGAAATGAAGAATATTTATTGTGACTTCCCCTCAGCCAGGAGACCTTGCAGACAGTGAGCTATATTTTCTGCTTGTGTTCACTGGTCATCACTCTGCTGACTTGAGTGCGGGTCTGTCAATTTGCATCAGCAGAGGTTTGACCTTCCACTTGCCTGAAATTTATAAGGACAATACATCGTTCAGTCACTCGTAGACTGTGTGTTTTATGGGGAAGCCATCACCTTTCATGTAGACACATCTACCCTTTGTCAAGACGTGCACCATTCATGTTCAAAGAAGCCTAAGTATGTTTTTATGAATAGAGATCTTAGGCATTGCTATGGCAACCTAATGCTGTCATTCAGGAGTAAATTATTAATGCTTTTCAGCAGCAGAAAATTGAAAATCCTATTCCTCATGGCTGTGCACTGTGGTATCATGTTTTATTATGAAAATACTGCAGGACTTCTGTAGCATGGGGAGTTCACAGTGCAATATGTAAGCCAGAAGATTTTTTTTTCCCTTTTCTTTATATATTTTTCCTGGAGCTTTGTCATCTACTCTCAAGCTTTAAGCAGCTCTAGCAGTTCATTTAACCATTAACTGACAGGCAGAATAGGTTGTGTTTAAAAGGGAATCTTTTCCTCTGAGCTTCAAAATTGGAATCCAAAACTCACTTGTTATAAATTTTATATAGAAAAGGCCTCCTGACATTTAATATATTACTATTTTAAATTAGAATCTGGGTGGTAGCTATAAAAATCAAAACTGAGGAAAAAAAAAATGTGTCAGTTGCTTGCTATTTTTTCTGTACAGCTTTTCTATACAGAAATAGCATGGTTGTAAAAATATTGCAGAAGATTTTGAGTTTTTTTTATGCATTCAGTAATCAACAAACTTTTTTTCCAGCTAATGCACGCTTTAAGGAAAGAGTGGTGTGTTTAATTTTCTAAGAAAATGATAGCTAAATCGATGAGCTGTGAAGTTCTGGTTCTGCTCTTTTTAATAAGAATTTTAGTAAAGGATTTCCTTGCTCAGATCCGCCCCCAAAATATATTTCAAACATTTCCTTTTGCAAAATTTCCTGGAAGTTCTTCCTAGGGTGTAGCATGAAAAGCATCAAGAGGGTAAGAGGGCAGTTTGCATGGAAATGAAATGCTGGTGGCATGACTTGAGGGCAGACCCTTGTCCAACATTAATATCAAGAGCAATGTGCACTTCTGTGTGTTAATATTGCTGAAGATGGCAGCTATTCTGGTAAGGGTCAGACAACTCCTTCAAGCCTACAAAACCAGTTAACAGGTTGTTTACTTTTTGAAAGGGTTCTGAGTAACTGCACTTGTAGGATCTTACATTGCTGCTTTAAAACTACTTAAAATATGATCCTCCTTATCACATTTCTCATGAATGTTCAATTAGTTTTCTTAACAAATATGCTACAGAGGAAATCTGGTAGACGTAGTTATTCTCAAAAATACCGGAGAACTGTGATCCTACACTCGTTTGCTGAAATAACTAGATAATCAAGTGGGTATCAGCCACGTCACAAATTCTCCCACCTCGAAGTAATGTGTTTCCCAGCTGGGCTGTCCCAGCTAGGCGAGTGTCCATGTTAGCTCTGGAAGGGAGCTATGTGAGTCTTTCACTGAACTGCTGTTTCTGGCTGGAGTCTTTTCTGTCAAAAATCGGTAACTGGAGTATGGTGCTGTGTGTAGCTCTACCTTCATTTGTTGGGAATAGGGACTTATGACTTTGGGATCAATTCAGAGCTTGCTATGGTGTAGTCAGTGGGGGTCTCCTCCCAACCCCAACTGTCCCTACTGGGGTGGCTGGTATACGCAGGTGTTACTGCATGCTGATAATTGTAATTATCTTTATTAATGCTGATTTTTCCACTGCTCTTCTCCTCCTCTCTTCACACTCCAGCTAGGCTTTGATATGCAGGATTGAGGCCAAAGGCAGGTTTTGTGTGCAGGATTTGAAATACAAAGCTGATGGTCTAGGGCAGATACTATAACCTCATTAGCCAAGCAGACACGAGCTGCATCTGCCTGGCTGTCCATCATAGGCCTTTAATGAGTCCTTGGAAAAAAAGATAAAACCAGGAAATCAGAGCTGTAAGATGCCTTGCTTTGCTGAGACACCTGGCAGGTGCATTGATCGTTTCTGGGAAAAGCAATAAAATGAAGAGTAGGCAGATTTTTTTTTTTTACTTTTTTTTTTTTTTTTTTTTTTTTTTTTTTTTTTTTTTTTTTTACTGGCTGTTCCAGCTCAGATCACGCTTCAGTGCAGCTTTGTAGAAGTAAATGTGTGATCCCATTTCAGAGGGAATGGTGGACTTCAATCAGTCAGAGAAGCTGGGAGCAGGTTGGGCCAAGCAACTGACCTCAAATGAGTGGCAGCACAGCAGGCTTCTTGGGGAAACTTGAAGTTCAAAGCACTGATTCTTGCTTTTTGTCAGGTTTTTCTTAGAAGAAAGTTTTCTGTGCTAGGCCACTGTAATCAGAGGGAAAAGCAGCGCCAGCCTTTACCTTTATTGCCATGGGAAGGAGAAGGAATGATTTTGGGTAAAATTGTAAGGATGTTGCATGTTTGTGTGAGGACGTTCTTCTGCTGGGCTCTGAGCTGAGGTGCACTGCTGCTGGTTTAGTTAACTGTTGGTATCATCAAGAAAAGAAGGAAATTAATGTGTTTGGTCCTCGTGAGATATAATTAGGAATATTCAGATGAAAATAAACAAGGGGAAAATGAGCTTGAATTTACTGAAAAAGAATCCAAATGTATGCATGTATTTATGCATTAATGGCAAGATTCATTAGACTACTGCATAGATTCTCAGGGGAAGTCACAGAAGATAAATTCCTTAAAACTTTAATGAGCAGACTGGACAAATCACTCCAGTTTATCACCAGGCACACAGCCTGGGAAGTGCCCAGATGACCCTCTAGATACCTGGTTTTGAGCTTTCGTGGAGAGGAGAGAGGTCCATAGGCACTAATGGAAATAAAAAACACCCAGTCATCTACAGGGGGATCCTGCTGTGCTCTGGTTTTGAGAGCTTCCACCAGGTTCTTTCTGGACATGCTTTTCTCCCATCTTCATCACTGTGCAATCTGCACCACAGTCCCAAAGCCACCTTTTAGCAGAAAAGGAAATATCCCTTCCCTGTGCAGAGTGCAGTCAATGGTAAGGAATGGTCTGTATGCTACAGCCAAGGAGTGATCCTGAAATGGAATCCACTGAAAACATCCAGACAGCAGGGATGAAGAGGCTGGGCCTGTGGGGAGTGCACGGGGGTGTAATGTTAGCAGGGGGACTGTGCTTGGCAGATATTTTAGCTATTCAGTAAGCTAGGGTAGAATCATGAATCAGGAATATTCAAGGCAACTCCCTCTTCCTTGTGACTGAAAACGGAAGCGTTACAAATCAGATGGGAAAAAAAAGGGAAAATAAAAAATGAAAAGCAGTAAACCTTCAGGAAAATCCTCACAGCTTGGGAATAATACGTAGTTTTTTGCTTGCTCTGTTGATTACCATTCATCCCCCAAGGGTGGGATGTAATAGACCTCCTGGAGCTGGTTAATGCAACTGTGTGCTGTTGAATGGGAAAGGCCCAGATCTCTGATGTGCTCAGTGTACTGATTTGGACATAGTCATCGCTTTTTGACTGAGATAAAAATAGAGAATTACCACAAACCCCAGGAGTTCTGATTGTAGCAGAAGCAATGCTGCTTTTTGCTATTTTCCACCCTTGCCTGACATCTGCATCTTTTCCTCTGTCCTGCAGGCAGCCCAGCCATCTCTGTGGTCAGTGGTGCTGGGCCCTGCCCCTCTCGGCTGATTTCTCCTGCAGAGGTCTCAGGGCTGTTGGCCAGGGGATATAAGGTCTCAGATGCATGCCCGAAAAAGGGCAAACTGTTACAGCTGGAGCCTCATTTATAAGATTTATTCAAATATTTCTAGAGACATTTGCTTGCATTTACAAGGCATTCCACTGCCTAGGAATTCAATAAACATCTCAATGAATAATACATCTAGGTGTCATTTCACCAAAAAATGGGTTTCTTGTGGTTTCTTGTGCTTGTATGTCTTCCTTCCCTCCCCAAAATGGAAAGGAGCATTATCAAAGCTAGGGGCAGAAGAGTTCAAGGCTGATTTTGCAATGCCTGCTCATAAGCAGTCCCTGCAAGGTTACTTGTAAAAATAAGGGTTGTGTTTGTACTGTCTGCAGAGCAGAGCCAAAGCCAAGATTTCTTTCTTGCTGAAGAAAATCAGACTGCGGTCTGGGCATGAGAATTCGTGATGTTGGGAGGTGCCTGTTGGAGCTCCCACATTTTTCAGGTGTCCATTGCTCCAGCACAGATTAGGAAAATGTATGTGCTGCTCTACCTCTACCCAGCCGGGGGTAATCCAATGTCTAAGCTGGAACTTCTGCACAAAGGGAGTCTGCTATTTGTCTTCACAACTCTTCTGAGTGTGAAACGTCTTTCCCCATAGCCATATAGCCGCTGTGGTGGTGTTTGGAGGAGGGATTTCGGCCTTTGGGACGTCCCTGACAGTGGAGAAATCCCACCTACTCATTGCACAATGGCCAAGAGGCCCTTACCCTTATGCCAGCTCCTCCACAGCACCTGCAATAACCGTATTACCGCATACAAGGCATGGGACACAGTTTTGAGAGCTGGGAGGCCAAAGACAGAAAAGAGGCCTCTAAAATTGCACAGTTCCATAAACTGAAATATATTTATCTCTGAGCACTATTTTTTTTCCCCAACAGCCTAGAGGGAGAGAAAGAGATAAAAGTAAGAAAATCTGAGTAAGCAAACGTGATGTATGTTTTTTCTGTCACTGAGATGCAGTGAATAATTGCAGGCTGAGTAGATAAATCCATGTGTTGCAGAGCTGCTAAAAATACAATGGGAAGAAACAGGGGACAACTAAATGCTTGTAGATCTCCCCAGATTTCCAGGCTGCACTAGAGTCCCGGGGAAGCATTGCATGCTGTCTGGCTTTTTGTGTGCCTCCCTTACCCTCTACTAAGGTAGGATGTAAAAGAGGATTAATTGAAAATGCAGTCGGTGTCTTCTTGCAGCTCACCACCAATCTAATCTAAGATTTATCAAGAGATCAGCCTAGTCCATGGTGCAGCAAAGGTTAGTCAGGCTTTAAAATAAAACTCTTTGGAAAAAAAGTTCACTAAAAATAAACCACCATGCTTTTATCCATGAATAGGTACAAGGACTACAAATAGACACCAGGGCTTAAGACAACATGGAGTCACGGTGCGAGAAAGCATAAATACCAGCCCTGTTCTGGGATGTGTAAAATATGAATTTCTATACCTCTGCCCTAGATGGGGTGTGATGGTGCCTGGGGTTGCTGCAGGAAACAGGAATTCTAGGTTATTTTTAATGATTAAAGAGCATCATGTTATTAATTAAATGTACACTTAAATATGTCAGTGGGAACCTTCCCACTAATGAACACCACTGACATCAAAATTCCTTGATATTTGGAAAGTGACAGGGAGCTTTACATCCCAGTCAGCCCTGACATCACTGCTGGAGATGTAGCTTGTCAGACGTGGTTCAAGGAGAGCAGCGTGATGCCCCAGCCCCTCACAAACTGTAAAGCACATGCGCTGTCTGAGGCAGGCTGATAATTAGGAAGAGATTAAAGGCAATCAAGCAGCCAAAGCTCTTTGCTGTTTGTTTGTGTTAATGCTCATTCCATGTTAGTGAACACCACAACACCGCTGTAAGACAGCCCTTAGAGTCTCAAAGGAAGCAATGCTGCGGGGGGCCTGGGAGGTTTTCCATCCTTCATTGGAGATGGGTCAGTGGCTTGGGTCTCCACTCCGACGGGTCTTTGGTTAAACAACAGGCTCAGTGAAGGGCATCCTCCAGACTCTGCTGCCTGCTTGAGTGTCACTGTCTGCATCATTAGAAAAGTTTTTTAACACCTAGCCTTAGCCTCTTTGCTAAACCTTAAAATTTTTGCCTTCTATCCATTGCAGCCACAGATAAAAAAACAGTTCCCGTCTTATAGAGCAGTGTATTTCACAGAGGAAGACCTTCTAATTGTCGCTTTTTCCCACTGTGCAAACACAGAATAAAGTTCTTCTTTTGTTCTGACCAAAATAAAGCTATTATCCACTTGCTTTTATAATGTGGTATTTTAATGATGGTTTGTTGTATTCAGCAAAACCTGTTTTCATTTTGTGAGCAGGAAAGATTCAGTGCATCTCTTACATATATACATTGCAAAAAACCCTTGTTTTGTGAAAGCTCTACCATTTCAGACCTGTTCAGGGAGCCTATTTTAACTCTCAGATCATAAAATAGATTTTTTAATTTAATTTTATTTATTTATTTTTTATGGAAAAATGTCAGGAAGACATCTTTGGGGACTAGCCTCATTTTGCTGTATTGTGGCGTTTATGTGTCTGGCACATGGGACCAAACATGGTGGTTGTCTGTCCTTAGCATATGTTCTCAAAATGGTAGACCAGGCTTCTTTGGATGTAGAAAAAGGAAAAATGAAGAACTTTGCAAGGTAGAAGCAATCACAGTGGTTGGTGGGTCGTGAAATGTTCTGCATGTGCACACACACATGAACACATGAGGGACTGGTATTGCTAGGCCAGTGATGTCTATCTGATTTTTCAATATTTGTTTCCTTTCTAGAAAATTGTATTTTATTTGCTTTTCCATATATAATACTGGGTGCATTTTGGAAAGAGTCTTGAAGTGAAACCTGGTGATCCTCATTATGAATAAGAGTGACAGTGTGTAGTTTGATACGAGCTTGTTGCAAGTTTAGGTGGCATTTTTAATAATATGTTTTTCTAATAATGTGTTTCATTTTCATTATTTTGCTTAGCCACAAGTGGGATTTAACTTACTAGACTACCTTAGCTTCCTCTTTGTTTTTGCTGTGTAAATGCACCATTTGGGAAGTGTCATTATAAGAAAAAAGGAGTTTAGTGCATTGGATTAATGCATCCTGCTTTTTGATGAAATATGTCCAAGAATCTGACAATAAAAACACCATGGTTTATTAAGTCAGGGGTAAAGTACGAGAGGAAAATGTTTAGAAGATTTTCCACTGGGAGCTAAGTCAACTAATTGAGCAGACAGCAAAACGCTGCATTGTTGGTCAGTTCAATTTTATGCTGTTTTAGCTCTCTTAAGCTGAGTGGTATAACAAAATAAAAATACAGGAAAAAAGCTTGTGGTGACTAAGAGTGCTCTGGGACTTTGCCTTGATTTTCATTTGAGATGCCTTGCTACAGTACCCAGAGCAAGTCCTATAATCTGACGGTCTGCGTCCTCGCTGCAGTTCCCGTTGACCCCAGAAAGAACAGTACAATGTCAACTTAAGAATCAGATGCAGCAAGGTCAGACTTCTCTAAGGCTAGTGTGGTAAACCTGAGTGTCAGGTCATTTATGTACTTTTTATAAGGACTATGTTTTAAAATGTCAGTGTATAGGTGACGTTTAATTGCCTGTTCTATGGAAAATGCCTGTGTGTTATTATTACTGTAACAGTTCCTATGTTTTCTGGGTTTTATTGTGGTAACTAGAATCTAGCATCTTGAGATAGCAAACACAGGATGGCTTGTTACTAAGTGCAGTTAAGAAGAAGTACATTAAGGTTTGCACTATTTTCTCTTTATTACATCTACAAATTTGCTTTGAGAGAATGCACCTAGGGTAAGATACATGTACAAAGGCAGCTCTGCAAAGTAATGGCACCTGCACACACGCACAGTAGTTTACCCAGCTGACCTTCCCATGGTGATGATCTTTAGGATAAGCAACAAATGCGAGTCCTAGTATTTACTTTGTAAAATAAATGCTACGTAGAAGTCAAATCCGGGGGCATAGGTTGAGGCAGAAGAAGGCCATAAAACAGGGAAAAATTGTCTTAAATGTCAGAAATTCTCAACAGTACATAATGATGCCTTGGTATTTTCCTTACAAGTCTTTACAGACTGTTTTCCCTCTCAGGGCGAAAGGTGGAGAGCATAAAAGGATTTAGATACAAGTTTGCAGAGACCACATCTGTGCTTGAAATGAGAAAGATGTACTACAGGCTGATCTGCTCCATAGGAGATTGCTGGGAGGTAGGGGAGCTTGAAAAAACATGCTGGGGTTTATTATACAGCTAGAATCATGAAGGGTTGCTCGGCAATGACCTCAAATATGGCAGTGGACAGTGTTTGCTATCACTGGAAAATAGTCCACAGGTAGCTCCAGTCTGTGTGAGGGCTACCGAAACAGGTACCTGATCTACTGCCACCAGCCCAAGATCACAAGTAGGCTGCTGAGCCCTGAGGCTTCCTTCTAGACTTCTGTTCCAAAGCATCTGTGTATGATTTCCAGGCTCAGGAGCCTGTCTGTGGGTACAAAGTGACAGAAGCCTTCGGGCTTAGGCATGAGTTTGTTTTGGTGCTGGATAGGCCCGATGGGGTTACTGCATCAGGGCCTCCCTTGTTCCTCCTGGAGCACGCTCTGCCCATCTCCTCTCCTCGTTTCCCCAGTGCCCTTCAGGTGAGAAAGCTTCATCAAAGCTGTAGTAAAAGGGCAATAAAAACTCTGTGTTTCCATAGTGGCCTGCAAACATGCTTCTGCACCCTAACAGCACAGCTGTGCGGCATTACGTTTGCTTTACTGGAGGATAAGCTGAGGTGCAGGGAGGTCCAGCAGGTCACCAACGTAATGGTGAAACAACAACAGAGCCAAGGACAAGCATAAAGGAACTATAACTCTGAATATGCAGTGGGCTAATTCATCATTAACTAGCTTATCTCCACTTCAGTCCATAAAACTGGGGTAGCTTATTTCACAGTAAATATTCCCTTAGAAGTGCCGAGCTGTCCTAATAATTGCTATTCTAATTCATATCCTGATTCGAATTCACAGCAGAAGAAAAACAGATCGAAAAAAGAACTGGAGTGTATATCTTTGTCTTTCAGCAGCTGTCTTGTCTCCTATGGATTCCTGCTATGAATTACGCTCAGTTAGGCCTTTGAAAGGGTTGCCAAACTGTGATAAAGTTCCCACACATGTTTCTTGGTCTGTCTACCAAGTTTGCCACACAGCTTCTTTCTGCTTGGTTGACACTTTTTCATCTGCTGTTGTGATGTTCTCTCTCTTTTTTTTTTTTTTTTTTCCTTGGCTAAATTAAAAAAGGTAGGTCTATAGGCAAAATCTTGAATAACCTTAAAGGAAAAAGGATCTGATCATAATGCAATTCGTCTGCGTTTTCCAATAACAATTTTAGTTCTGCCTTTAATATATGTCAGTGTAGGACATAAAACATAGCTTTTTCTTGGACTGATTATTTTTATGTCTCTTTCTGACTGACAAGTATATATGTTTTTAATAACATGATTTTTCAGATTCACATTAACTTTTATTTATTTTTTTAATGAAAAAGAAATAAACAAATGCAGAGATCATTTTTTATTTGTCAAACTTAGACTGGGAAATCTAGACAGAAAGAACGCATGAGCAAAAAGCTGTGATGAAAAACATTTCCAAAGGCAAATGTTGACCAACTATTTTGAATGTTGGTTGCTGCACACTGCTTGTGTGGATCCAAGATCCTTTCAGTGTGTGCAGCCTGGCAGGGAGTCATGTGGGCGCTTCCTCTTGTTCCATTCGTGAGAGTATTCCCTGAAACAAGAGGAATGATTGTCCTTCTGGGTTTACTTCAGTGCACACCAATATTGTATGCTTTAAAAATAAGTCTGCTCTTTCATTTGGAGCTAAGTGATACGCTCCCAAAAAGTCAGAGGGTGTTTTGCTTAAAGAAGTAATTAGATATTTGTTTGACAGTATTGTAAGGAAACTTTTTTTTTTTTTTTTTTTTTTCCCCAAGATATTGCACATCTACACTCAGTATCCCCAAAAGGCACTTTTGTAGCCAATTATTTCCATGCTCCAGTAACACAAGTTTGGAGAAGGGCTCTTTGATGGCACTGCAGACCGTAATTGCAGAAGAAAAGGTTTGAAGCTCCAGTGTGCAGTATATCAATACAGAATGATTTTTTTTAATTACTTGAAAGTTTCATAACTGAGCTAGAGAAAAGTGAACTAGGGGGTATAGTGGGATTCTTTGGAGGAGGTGTCACAAGGAGGGAAGGAATGGATTAGCAGCAGCTGCCTTTTAAATATCTTTGAGGTCGTGGGGAACGGCTTCATACTAGGCAAAAACATAATGAAGCCCATAACGTGCGGAGGAGATGAAGAAATTGGATTTTTTTCCACTTATTCTTGGTTGTGTGTAAGGGAGTGCTAAGGCACAGATGTGCTTTGACTTCAGTGGTTGCACAGTATTTAAGATGAGTCTGAGAAACGAGGTGGAGGCTTCTCTGCTGTATGCCCTCAGCTTCGTGTTTTCCACTACATATGCTGGGATACTACAATTGCCTTCCTCTGTATCTTACTTAGAGAGGATCCAACTGCCGCATGTGACAAACAAGTGTGACAACATGAGATGTTTTGTGGGGCACTGCCAAGCCTCTGAGCAGTTTTGCCACCATCTCTGTCATACTTGTATGCCCTGAGGGAGGGTGCATGCACTCCAGATGTGCTTGCACATGTTATTTTTTTCCCAGCAATCTATAAGATGAAATTTATTGCCAGCTGCTTTGTTCTGCTTGAGCAACTGAGGAGCAATTGTACATAAAACCAGCAAGGCGTGAATGAGATTTATATCTACAGAATCAGGAATGGGAGTGCTCCTTCTTCCTTCTCAGATAAATCCCTTTCCTGGCAGGCAGCTCAAGATTTCACAGAGCAAGGAGCCCACATCTTCCTGTCAGGTAGCTCTGAGGTCTGAGGACTTCCTCCAAAAATCACTAAAACAAATAGGTATCCTCCATTAATTTTGGCATGGTTTAGCTCAAGTTCAAAAGCAGAGTCTTGGAAGAAGAGAGGAGATTGGGGCTCTGTCTTGACTTGTTCTGCCTTCAGCAAATTACTCCTGCTGCAGCCCTGAGGCTTTAGGTGGTTGTGCTGCTTGGGTGAGCTGTGCTGAGGGGGGGCACGGTGTGCTCCCTCCTGCACCGTGTCATCTATGATAGTTGGCATGGAATAATAGCGGCCTTTGTTCAAGTCCCTTTCTGCTTCTGGAGAGGCTACTGCTTGTGAGGAACTCACCCTGTGTGACTTGGATTTTATTTTTATTTTAAATATAACATCATATAACATAATTATTATGCAGCTGACTCAGAATAGAAACCAACCACTGACTGGGTCATGCAGCAGCACAATGTGCCTTAGATGGCAGAACCATAGTACTAGCCCAGGATGGCATAATTTAATTCTGTTGTAGTACCATTTTAAATGATACCAATTGGGTCAGGCTGAGTAACCAGACAAGCTCTTTCTCTAAAGACTTTGGCATTATCATCTCAGACAAGCCCATGAGATCATGACCCCAACTCTTGCGTACTTGACCTTGCACTAAGAAGCTGCATGTATCACATGGCGCAAACGCTTCAGCCCTCGAGCCTCCCACTGCTGAGCTCCAGCTGTGATGGTTTGGTGTAAGGAAGGTCAGGCAGTGCCTTGCTCCTTTGATACCTGAGCTGAAACTGTGTTACGAGCATGGGCAGGAATGTATAAAGCAGATCAGGGAGCAAAAGCATCCTGATACAAACTGTTCACCTCGTCCTCGCTTTGTCTTCTGAACAAGCCCAAGGAAGACTGCAGTATGACGATCTTAGAGCTCACCAGGTTTGGATTAGGGCAGACTCAGACTTGCAATAGTTTGCATCAGCTCAGAGGTTTCACAGACCCTAGCAAATTCTTTGGAAATAGCAGCTGATTTTTCTCCATGTTTGTTTTTCCCTTTGCTTGTTTTGAAGTTTGAATCAAGGTTGTGCCTATTTTTCCACTGGTAACCAATCAAAAGGGAACTCTACAAAAAACAGAGCAACAAAGCAGAGGGAATGACCACAGTGAGAGCATGTTGTTTGCTGTCTGCCAGCCCTTATCCTGAGTGCCAGACACAGACACACCTCCCGAGACTGTATTAGAACATGATCTAAACCAAAGCCATTCAATCATAAATGACATTTTGTTCACTCCAGCTCTTCTAATTGCACCATAGCACAAGCTTTGTACCCCTCAAAACCTGAAGCTTGAATGTTCCCGTGGTAAAGTTTGCTCTGTGGGAGTTTTTTTTTCTTGTAAATTAGTCAAGTAGGAGAAACTGTCCTTCTTCAGGAGGTCCAGACCTTTAAAAGTTAATGGATTGCATTAACATTTCCATCTTTCTGTTTTCCTTGTGTACTCCATTTACATCAGAATATTATGTTGTGAAACTGGAGTTAGGATTTCACGTCCATGTGCATTTAAAAGAGAACAAAGGTGGCATTCATTCAAGCTGTTCATGCTATTTGCTTTCTTGCTTTCTTACTTCTTCAGTAAACTTTCATTTTGAGTCTTTATCCCACATTTCATACTACTGTCTGGTTGCGGGTTTCTTGGCATGTATATGGCTAGTGCAGCTGTTCAAAAAACCAAATTCCCTTCCCCCCATTTTTGTGAGTGGTTGCAGTAGGATAAAGTGGTTCATTCAGGCTGTAGGGAGATTAAGGCTGAAAATCACCATCGGGAAGCAGGAAGAATGAAATACACGTGTGTGCACAGTGAGACTCACTGGGCAGCCCCTCTTCTAAAGGTTCTTCCTGCATTAATAGTGCAGCCCTTGCTAGTTGGACACATCACTTTTCCTGCTTTAAATACCACTCTGTACACTGGAAGTACTAATGTGAGTAGTCTCACTGGGTGTCAGTCGTGGTTTCAGGATCAAGCCCTAGTAAGAATATTAATTTTAAAAGCACTGTTATTCCTGCTCCTAGGTGAATGGGAATGCAAGAGGAAAACAGACTTTGCACCTCTCTATAATGCAGGTGCAGTTCTTTTGAAAGGCCTTTCTCACCATTGCAGTGCCCTGAACATCTCTTCTTTTTGATGTATCAGGATGTCACTGTAAATTCTTTTCTAGCAAAGGGTCTTAGGAGTAAGTTGTCCTGCCCCAGTGGCACCTCGTGCAGGAGCATCATGGTGATGTGAAAAGGCTGCTTATTCATTAGCTGAAATGGCAGCAGGCAAGAAACATCAGGTTATTAATTCTCTTCCCATGGCATATTCGTAAAACACCTTATCTCACTGAGTTGGAGTCATTGTATGATGGTGCAACATGTGCTAATGCCCCAGGCAATGGACAATTGAGAGACGCAGGGGCAGGTGATGTTCTGGCCAAATTCCCCTTTCAGCTCTGTGCTATGGTCTGTTTTCACAAAACTATTCATACTACATACAGAAAAAAAATATTTGAAATGTGTTTTTATTGTAAAGGCTCCTCTTTGGAAGTTTTTCCCTCTTGTACATAAAAGGGAAACAAGAGAAGCATTTCATATTAAAAAAAAAAAAAAAGGCACAACAAACCCACGTCCTGTGGGTTGGGCTGCTGGATGGGAGGAGAGAGACAAATCAAACTGAATAGAAGGATTGATCTCTGTTTTCTACTTAGTCTAATTGTTTACATTATTTTTAATTGCTTATTGATTTCACTTTTGAGGCAAAAGGCTTTCCTAGATTTCATTTTCCATCATATCTAAGTATTTTAGTAAGAATGTGCAAAATCAATAGCTGCAAGTTCTTCCTTTTTTTT
>CM021769.1:48250818-48291498 GCA_011076525.1 Nettapus auritus | reverse complement strand
AGAAATTATAAATCTACTGCTAATTAAATTTCTCACTGAGGCTATCTGCTGAGGAGCGGTGTTACGAAGGAGACGAGCATGCCTCTTGGCAAGTTGTGATAACATGTTTGTTTTGTTTTTGCATGTTTGCATTTGGTAGATTTCCTGGGATTTTTCTTGCTTACATATTATATGCAGAGAACACATGAAAGGCACATGTATATTGCTCCATTTGTGTTGGACAACTGGTGTGGTTATGATTCAAAAAGAAAAGCATAACATGGCATCAGTAATGTTGTAAGTCACAGCTACACTAAAACATAGGTTTTCCAGAATTCTAGGATTAATTTATATTGTCACAGAGATACAGCCCAGGGATGAAGAATGTTTCAGAAAAGGGGGGTAATTTTGTGAATCTGGCTTTATAGAAAATGTTTGAACTGCCTGGAGAGTTTGTGTGAGGAAGGAATTTGCAGACAGAGATCTTGAGGCGTGCTTTCTTTTCCTCCTATGGAAATCGAATCACTGCGGAGTAACCTCAGATCAGAACTACCTTGGCTGAACTATCAAACTGTCACAAGGTGGAATGCTGTTGTCTTGCCACAGGAGTTGTAATGTTGGTACCCAGATGGTTTCCCCTTCTACTTAACAGGCTGGGCTAAAAGTCAGATTATGCCTTGTGATAGGAAGAGTGAATCATGTTAATGTCCCTTACCCAGATAAAAATATATGGACCTGAGGTAGCTAGAGACATTTAGATATGCTAGGTAGCATATCTAAACTGGAATACTTTGTTCTGGGGATTTGTTCTGAACTTTCTTTTCCTGGATTCTTCTCAAACCCTGAATTTTGACTAAGCTCTGAATCAGGAATAAATAGGAATAAATAGGAGTAAATAGGCAAACTGGGAGACGTGGTCAAGTCCCATGTAATAAATTATTTTCCCCTCTGGGAACGAAATCTCAATGCTAAGCTTCATACACTCTTAATTTTGGTCATTCATAGAGCCAGGTCTTACCTTCCCATACATATCTATGCAATCAACAGAAAGAAATAATCTCTTCTGCTACAGAAGTGACAGCAAGGAGAAAAAAATCAAGGTGATTCCACAGGGGACTGAAGCCTTAAGAATTCATATAAACTGTATGCCTCTGTCAGTGTGTGAGAGGTGCTGGCTCAGAAAAGAAACAAAACCTAAGGAGATTAAAGGGGCAGGCAATTGAGAGACGAAAAGGAGATGTACTGACCTTGTTTAACTCAGGAAAGCTAATTAATAAAGAGGAAAAGCATTGGGATTCAGCCTGAATATGAGCTTTCTTTTAGGTGATGCTCATTAACAATCTGGGAGATTACTAGATGGAATATTAGTCTGAAGAGTGATTGTTTCTGGTAGAAGTAAGTGGGTCTAGAATGTGACATGTCAGTCTGGTGACTTTGTAGAAAGCCTGTGAGTAAATGTGTTCTTAGCTTCTTTTCTAAGCAAGAAACCTGTTGACTGGGGAGTGTGGAGGATCAACCTTTTATATTCCAAAGAGCAAAGGGAGTTGAAATGTGTTCTTTGACACGCACATGAATGAGGTAGGGGAGTTCCCCTATTAATTCAACAGTGTCCACTTCACACAGTTGTAATGACAATAGCTCTCCGTTCTGTTCAATATGGAACTGCAAACAAGGAGAGATAAAAAGACTGCAGATGTTAGAAGGGATATTGTAACTGGCTGTAGAGACAGTGAGGTTGTGCACAAGACAGTCATTGTGATCACTTTGCTGTTAGAGTAATTTTCCATCTTAAGGGCAGTGATCCTGATATAGTACCAGCAGAGAGGGCTAACAGAAAGTGTTGGTGAGATAGGCGATATGCAGAGGAATGGATGATAATGGCCTAATTTCTATGGGTGATATGTGTTCTAAAGAATAGGCTTTTAGTCTAAAAAATACTTGAAGCACTGTGTTTAGCATGATCTGCAGTAGCTCTTTGGTTACCTTGTGCTTAGATGAAGAACTTTGGTTTCCAATGCCTTTCCTTGTCAAAGGATGTACACCCCAATGAAAACAGCTTGTAACAAGACTTGCTGCTTGTCTCTGGAAACTGCCTAGAGAATGTGCTCAGTCCGCAGGGCATGTAGGTGTGGAAAACATAGAAATGTGTTGGGTTAACTTTGAAGACAAGCGTGTGCTGGACTTAAAATTTTCCAATGCAAACATCAGCCTCTTCTATCTTGCAGTTGTTTTTTCTCATTTATGGTGTAATAAGCTCAATTCACTGGTACAGACACTCGCAATATTAGCATACCATGATTATGCAAAATGGCCAGCAATGCACTAACCAAAAGGGTCTCTCCACAGTTAGCTTTCTTTTTTTATTATCATTATTTAATTAATTAATTTATTTATTTATTCTCCCCAGGTAGTATGGATGTCCTCCATCTTTGTTACCATTCAAGAATCCTTTGGGTTTTCAATTAAGAGTGTTCTGGCTCATTAGAAGTTTACATAGAATCACAGAATCACAGAATCGTCTAGGTTGGAAGAGACCTCCAAGATCACTGAGTTGATCACATATAGCCATATCACCCATAACAGGGAGGAAAGACAGGATTTCAGAAGTAGCCAAAGACCATTTCAATGGTACTTAATACTAAGGATATTCTCTGTGGCTGGAGTACTTAAAATTGCATTCAGAGCACAGTCTGATCCCACAAAATACTGAAATTTAGCTAAACTCTTTTGGTTTGTAATGAACCCTATACTGTATAAATGCACAGCTGGGAAGAAGTCCAGGTAGCCTTCAGGATGTAAATTCTATGTGTTCTGCCCAAGCCCACTTCGCTCAGAAAAACAGCGCCTGATGCAAGCAGACCAGGCCTTGCTGATTGCAGTGGCTGTTGGCAAAGCCATCCAATACTGCAATCTGGACTCCTGTATCTTAACAAAAGTGATCTAGGACAGGGAAATAGAGAAAGAAAGAGAAGCAGCATTGGAAAAGTTTGTTTGTCAGGAGGATAGGAGGTATAAGACCTCAACAGTCAAGTGTAAGAATTGCTGTTAAAACTTTTAGACTTTGATCGGGTCTTTCTATAATAATGTTCTAGTTCTTCTGGCATTTAGCAGGTCTTGATACAGCAGGTATCAGATGCAGATTCTGGGCTCTACTTCTTGCCCAAACTTTTGCAAAGATTTTAATGGAAAAACAAACACAACAAAACAAAACAAAAAATGACTTCCACCACAAACCAGAAAAAAAAAAACAAAACACCGCATGGCCTACAAACTTTCCCATTCCTCTGTCCAGAAATCCCAACCCTTTTCATGAAAAAGAATATGTGAGAACACTGAAACTCTATCTAATCTTGAATCTTGTTTTGGAGACCTATATTCAAAATCTTTGGGGAATGTACCGTGTTTGTCTGTCTGTGTGTGTGCTTTGTTGGGCCATGAATAGATGATAGAGATGGTACTGAGAGCTGTGACCTGCTTGTCCGTGGCTTTGCTTATAATTCCTCCTGAAGGCAGAACATGTTGGCATCAAGGAAAACCACTGAGTGCTTCGGAGGAGGGTTTGTAGTCTAATGCTCTACTGCATCTCATCTAGTGTGATGGGATGTTCTTAGAGTACACAGAGGCTGCTTGATATACTCAGGGAATGCACAGTGGAAACAAAATGGTGTCATTATAGTACAGTTGTGGAGAATTGTGAACCCAGGAATGGTGTGCACCCACCTCACTCTAATATAAATGACAACAGAAATTGGCAAGGTTATGAATGATCCTACTGTGTCAGTCAGGATTTCTTTCCAGAATGTTGCTGGCTTATATATGGGGGACACTAGAGTACAGCAAAATCTTGCCTGCATATATTGTGTGCTAAATTAGGTGTGTTTTCACTTTTACTCCATCCTCTGCTGAAAGCAGAGAGAAAGTGGCACTATACTTGTATGCATGCACATCTTGCTCTGAAGTTCCTTAAGCTGCTTAAGTGCTTTTGTTGAGTGAAAGCCAGAACTGCCAACAGGATCTGAGAGCAGAGGGGAAGATGGGCAAAGAAGTCATAGAAAGATTATTTCCTTCAAGGCAGAAAATCCCGTGTAGGCCTCAGATGTACTCATAAAGAAGAAGCCCAAGCATGGCTTCATGCAGACTTCAGTAATTCCAGAACAGTGAATGGTAAAATATTCCCTTTGCACATAGTTCTGAGAAAATAATAGAAGGAAAATTTTGTAGCCTACAACCCCTCTAATTTTAGGAAGCCTATTTTTTGCCTTACCTGCATAAATCTCTGTCGGATGTCAGCCCACAGAAGGAGTGGTTCTGGGAAAGGTGTAAGAGACCCTCTGTGGGGTGGTTTTGGAGTACTCTGAGAACATTCCATCCTTACTCCTGGTGCAGAGTAATTGGTCTCTGTCTTTAAGATGGGGGCTTGTCCTTTCTCAGTGTGTATCCTGTCAGGAATATCCAGAGGGAAGGATGTAGTTTCCACTAATGTAATGCATGGTTTCCAGTAATGATGGCACAGCATTAGCTAGAAGAAGGTGGGCTGAGCAGACTGTATCCACTTTAGGAACAATTTTAGTAACAGACAAGTCAGATACAAGTGTCTCAGCAGCCCTAAGGGCTTTTTCAACCTATAAGATCTTTGAAATATTTCACATGTGCCTAATGGGTTAGTGATGGATATCAACTGTGTCGTTTCACCCTTTAAAAATGTAGTAACATTCTGTTGAATTCTCCCAACCTTCCCCTTCTTCTAGGCCAGATGCAGATAAACTCTGACTGAATGTAAAAACAAGCCTGGGCTTAGCATAAATCTGCACTAGAAAAATACCGTGCTAACAAAGCAGACCAGCTTCCCTTTTAATGAGTTTAAAAGTAGATTGGCTGCTGGTGCAGGTGTGCATTTCATCATCCCAGACAATCTGTACCACACTTCCTGCAAGTGCGGTAACAAGCCAGATTGTTTTCAACCCAAGTGATGTGTAAGAGGAGGAAGAGCAGTTAGAATGATGTTTTTTCTTCTTTGTATAGACAATACAGGAAACCATGTAACAGGCTCTGGCATGAGCCGTTAGAGTTATTATCTTATGCAGAGACTTGCAGGAGGTGATGTAACTCGGGCTCCAAGTTCTGTTTGGTACAAGCAGATAAGGCCAAAATCAGCAAGGGCAGAAAAATTCCTACCTGCATTCTGCCTGGCTTTGGGATGCATGAGCTAACAGGGGATGCAGGAGCTCAGGCTGTTCTGGGGTTTAGGTAGAAGGAAACTGGGGGTATGTTTGCTGAACCTGCCTAGTCTGAAGCAGCTCTCTCAAGGATTGCAAAGAGATTCCTGTTGTTATCAAGGCTATCTTCTGGAACCTGGAAATGAGAAAAGTACTTAAACACAAAGAAGAATGGCTGAGTGGGAAGATGCTTCTTGGAGCAGAGCTAAAGCTTTGTTTTTCCAGAGAAGTTCAAGACCAGGTTTGGGCTGCACAGTGTTGTAGTGTCTCACTGGAATATGAGCCAGTGAGTCCAACTTTATTCACTAGTGAACTTTTGGTACACCATGGTGGCGAGCAAGATGCAAGTGTTTGCTTACAGAGATAGAGGGGTTAGTCATGGAGACTAATTCAGGAATATTTTTTATACTTCTCTGAGTAGATTTTGGCTTAGTACTTACTCACAAGTGGTTGCATGTATCTGAATGTGTGTCGCATGGCCAGACCAACAACAGGAGGCCACGTTGCCTTAAGGAAACCTCCGAACAGTCTCCTGGCAGAATGGAGCATGGTCTGCCCTCATCTGGCACAGGGCTTGCGTAGGCCCCCAATATATCACTTCACACCCTGGAGACACCCAAGTGGCCCTTAGTCTGCACCCAGAGGGAGATGTGGGAGAGCCTGGGGGAGTGCTGTAGCTATGTCAGCGGTGAGGAGGAGGCCGAGGTATGGTGGTGATCATGGTTAATGGGGTGGGTTGTTGGCAGCCATCCTGTGGCCTCTGACTTTCCCATCCTTAGTGCTATGCTATTCTTGTACAGCAGATAGTCATGCTCCGTGCTTCTAGAGATGAATACCTAAAAGAAGGACCAGCTGAGAAACACTTTATTAGACAAAACTATATATTTAAAATACAAAGTCCCTATATTGCCATTGAAAGATGGTATTTCATACACAAATGTAAGGACCTGTTTTGTAACTTTACCCTATAGCCATATATTTTCCCACTTGTTTTGCCTGATATGTGTGTTCACCCTTACTGTTCACATTTTTCTGTTTATTTTTAAGCATGAGTGAAGAGAGATTGTATTTCCTTGTCTAACACCTATGCTTCCTGTTATAAATAATCACCTGCAAAGCACCTGTGAGTCATTATTTGTGCTACTAATAAATTTGCAAACAAGGCAGTATTGAAACACATGGAAAATATTAAGATGTATAAAAAACTATTGTGTTGGTCTTTGCCATAAAAGTGGTCAAATTACTAAAACCAACAGCCAGGGGCAAAAAATGCAGAAGCCATTAATTTCATCCTCCCTAGCTGCCATCCTCCTGCACCACCTGGTTTGAGAAAGGCCAGGCCTGGTAGGCAGCTCGTGCTCGAATGACACCAGCAAGCACGCAGTGCTCTGCAGGTCTGGGTCAGCACACACACCTGGCAGAAAAAGGGGTTGTTGAGGTTGCAAGGGGCATATCTTCACAAAAAAAAAAAAAAAATGTTTCCTACCTCTAGAAGTGGACACATCACTGACCATTTGGAATCAGTCTTCTTGCCTCTGAAACACAACCTTTGTGCTGTTCAGTTTATGAGCAAGAGTCATTTCCTCCTGCTCAGCTGAAAATACATTTTTCTTTAGGTATTCTGATTTCCAGTTGCTGGAGAGTTTCAAGCAGAATAAGGAAGAAGGAGGTAGAACTGGAATAAATCCAAGCCTGAAATAAAGGGAATCGTGTTGTAAAATGATTTAACTTTCACCTGAGAATTAAAGCCCAGAACTCAAAAAAATAGAGGAAGTTCTGAGAATTTCCAAATTTATATTTGTCTGATCCAAAATTCAAGCTCCCTGCCATCCTTAGGAACCTAACTTCAGTTTAGCCCAGTTTTATTTCTGGCATAATATACTCGTGTGTAAAATACTCACTTTAAAATAAATGCATCACTTTTTACCAAAGATAAGGCCATTTGTCTCCAGCAGATTTCTTCTGTGTGGCAAGAGGCAGAAGAGATTTTTCTCTTTGTAGATGATGCCATGATTACCAGGCAAAACCTTGCTGAAGAATGTCAGAAATAACACTTCATCTTATGCCAGGAGACCAGAAGACAGTGTGACCATTTGTAGCCTTATACTTAGTGCAGCTATCAAAGAGAGCTGAGGGCAATCAATTTGAGAGAAAGGTACATTTACCCCTTAAAAGGTCAAGTGAACCTGTCAAGAAATATGATAAATGCAATAATTGCTGTAAGAGGATTGATGCATTGATTCTGGCATGAAATTTCCCACTTGTCAGTCTCATACACTCCTGGAAAGTGATATTCACCTAAGTGCTGGGAAAGCACCCTGTGTGTACAGCGTGGCGTGGCAGAGCTGTGCTGCTGGCAAGTGGTGGGGCAGTGAGGAGTGGAGCATGGGAAGAGGTTTGGAGGCAGAATAAGGGGAAAAGAGGGAGATAAATTGGTCAGAGGAAATGCTGAGGGTGTTTTTGGTAATTCTTCTGAGGCAAACTATGATTTTGACGAAGCTGCTGCTTTCCACAAGCTGAAGGAGCTTGCTCATCATGCTTGGTGTTGGCCAGAGAGCTCTTGTAAATGTCCTCAGGGACACTCATGTATTTTGAAACACACCGTGACTGGTGTCATATGCACACTACAATGACTGAAAGGCATGTGACTGCAGGAGACAATTGCTTGGGTAATGACCTTCTGTCCTCTGGCAGGGAGATGTGGTGACATTTAGAGTGCGCTGACAGCATAAGGGAGCATTAAGAGCAGAAGGACCCGAGTTCAGTATTTTAAGAATGACAGCACCAGAAAAGATTGACTCGTTGAGCTGTACTGTGATAAATACAGCAATGAAAAGCTGTAGTTCTAAGTAATCAGAAAGTAGCAGGGTTAGTGTGTGAGATGAGCTGGGCAGGGAGAGTGGGAAGAAGTGAGCAAAATACATGGTAAGTTCAAGTCAGGGACTTCATGATTCCTGAGAAAAGACACACAAATGCATGAGCACATTTTTTTTTCATTCCTATTGCTTTTAAAAAATTTCACTGGTACAGACTTTTGCTCTTTGATTGGTGTCACCTGTTAATTAAGGCAGAAAAGAAATTTCAGGCAGAAAAGTATCAGAGATTAAACCGACTCATTGGTACTGCAGGATACATGGGAAGGGCAGGAAAGGTTTAAGGAGCATTTGATGAGAATGATTCCTCAGTTAGTTTTGTTAAGCAGAAAAGTGTCATATTCCCCAATATATTCCCCAATATATGAAGTTGTTGATCTGAAGCTATTTATAAACTCAGCCTACCCTGAGCATTATCTTGCCCATCTAGCATTACCTAGTCCATCATATTTTCTGTGTGTCCACCATTTCCCTACTTCATAGCTTTTGATGGAATAATCTTTGCTGATGGGGAATAAGGGTTCAGAAGCTGTGTGCCAAGCTGGAGCTCCACAAACGGCGCTGCTGTAGCAATGAATTATCGGCTGAAGTGTTGTGAAAGTGTTCAGGCAACAAAATTAAAATGCAGTAAATAAAAGCAATGTAAGATAAAGCCTATGTAGTCCTAAAAGTCAGAACTGTCTAGGTGGTCTGCGTGTAATGGAAAAAATCATTAGGATCTTTTAAAGTACTATTGAATTCAAAGTCCCTAAGTATCTAGAAGCCTGATATTTAGTCATTAAAAAAAAAAAAAAAAAAAAAAAAAGTAAATAAAAGAGAGAGAGATAGCATGAATACAGTCAAAAATCCGTGTTTCCCACAATCATAATTTAGACAGTGGTTGCTTTCAGTTTGCAATTCTGTTGTAAACCTTTTGTCAGAAAAAATAGCCTAGTAAATTCTAGGGTTATATTTTTCTGTGGTTCACTGGTTAAGGTCCAGTTCAGTCTCCCAGATAAATATATACTTCATTTTGAGGACTTGTGTAAGAGCTGCTGAGTTAACACATAGTTGTGTCCCAGGAGATGACTATTTGTTAAAGCGAAAGACCAGAAGATTGTGGTTGGTTGTGGCATGTGCTGTGAGAGAGCCTCCAGTTCTGTGCAATTCTTGACATTGGCCCAGGAGCAGTCCAGTCATTACACCGGGGGATTTAATGCTTCACACGGTTTTACTAGCCCTTTTCAAACCACTTAAGGACATCCATTGTTTTGATGGTTAGTGGTGTGGGCAGTTTTTATTTCTTGGCAATAATTTCCTCTAAAAATGAGTGATTTTCCACAGCTCCAACTTTAGGTAAATGTTCAGGTGGCTTTAGTAGAAACCTCAGTAGAACTGAATAAAAGCGTTAGGGTTTAGCTTTGGCTTTTTATTCCTTGGACTACAGCACTCTGCAATACGTCACCATTTCATTGGAGATTATGTTTATATAATATGCTTTGGAATTTGCTATGGAAAACATATAGCTGTAGTAAATGTGGTGGGGGTTAAGATCATTCTGTAATTTATGGTTTGAGGCATAGCTGAGCGTAATTCAAGCTAAAACTCTGTTCAAGCTTTCCACGTGTACAGCATGTTCTGCAGAGGTTCCCAGTCCCATCTCACACTTGGTCTCTTCTTAAGCAATCTGGTTTACAAGTCTCACAAGGAAGAAAGGGGAAAAATGCTCATGGTGTGTGCTTGGACTTTCTAACTTTGTACTGAAGGAGTCTTAAAGGTTATGTGGAGATAACAATTGAAATTCATACCCACAGACTGATGAATACAAGAGCAATACTTTGGAAATGCTATGCTACGCTCATCTTGCTTTCACATCCTGGCTACGCAGAGCTCGTCACTGTCAGGGATCTGAAACTCTGGGCACTCTAATGTGACCTGCTTCAGCCTTCATATTAGAAGCCACTTGGGTGAGGACTACAGAATAATTGGTAAATTAGCCTTTCTAGTTTTCTCCTAAGAACTTTGAAATAAATTCAAGTTTTGGTCATGGAAGCCGGCCAAGATCAGGAAATCCATCCTAGTTTTCACAGAGGCTATTCTGTCCCCATGCAGTGACAGCAGTTGTATCCTGCAGAAAGCTGCCTGCTGTAGCTGAGTAATGCATTGTGCTGTTGAGCCTCGGAACTTTTATACACAAAGAGTTGCCTTCATCACACCTGCAGTGGCTGTGCTGCTCCATCCCAAAGAGGGGCATCTCCCTAGGAAGGCGCTGCCAGGCTCAGCTGAAGTTCAGCCGAGGCTACCCACTGTACTATACCAAAGTCCAGTAGACAACAGCAAATAAACAGCAAAAATAAAATGCTTCAGAAAATGTCTTGTTAGGATAGAGACTTAGGGAATGCCAGGAATAATCCTATTCTTGCCAGCCCTGAAATTCTTTTGCATCTGTAAAATGAGTGTACTCAGATCCCGGGGAGACGGAGGCAGTCCAATCCTACATACTGCCCCTGAACTGGATCCTTTGGCAGAGAGCCACGTGCCCTGAGGGTGTCACATGTATAATATATAAGAGAACATAGCCCAGTGATCCATGTTCAGGTCCATAATCCTAAATACACGCTTCTTTGTGAAAGCTATTTTGTATTCATGAGCTCCCATCCTAAACACAGTTGTTTTTCTGGGTGCAATCTGCAGTTTCCTGGCAGACGTGCTGATGAGGAGGGAACAGTATAATCAGATCACCTGAACAACCAGTTCAGCTGTCCATTCCATTTCATACAGCTTCTTCAATGTGAACAGGAAACCTTCCTCGCCTTTCCCCAGCCTGTAGTTGCAGCGTGTTTGCAGCTGTTTTTGTTCGTTTCACAGGTACATTATAAGAAGAAGGCTCCAAACCCTAATTTAATTATGAAGGCACTTGAGACAAAAAATAGGTGCTTTACGCTGGGTGAAAATTATTGCTGCATTTCAGGATTTACTCAGTAGAAAGCCTTCTTGGTTCCAGCAGATGGCATACACTCATCAAAGCTTGCTGTGTATGATTATAAATAGTGCTCCAAGCAACAGCTGTCAAAAAGGATAAAAGAGCTCATGCTGAGCTTCAGGAGCTAAAATAATTTGTCATGAGAGATTCTATTATGCTACACTTTATTTCTATAATCTCTTTAACATACTACAGGAAGTTACTGTTTCTTCAAAACTAAGTTTCTTTGCTTTTTCGGGGCTCAGCCCAACTAATTTTTGTTGAGACCATTCTCAGTAAAGAACATGAGCAGACTTTGGCCAAGTAATTCTGCCAGAGCAATAGCTATGATTAAAGCAATCTGAATATCTGGCTATACTAAAAATGTATTGGCATTAAAGAAAAGCAGGGACTCTGGAAAAATAATTACAAAATGAGTAACAGAAAAGAATGACTAGAAGTTTCTTGAACAGGATGCATTTTAAGCTAGAATATAACATATGGTGAGGGAAAAAGCTTGAAGTGTCTTTTTTTATTTTTATTTTTATTTTTATTTTTTTCTGCTTGTGAAATAAATAAATACATTGCAGTGGTGAACAAATATAATCCTATTCTAACAGATCTCCATACTTGAATAGAGATTTCTGAAACTCAGAGATTGCAGTAGCAAATTAGTTTATAGTTGTTTAAAATATCCTTTAAGGGAGATACTGGAAAGAGCAGAGAACCACCATTATTTACAGTCAAAGCAGCATTAACATCTGTTAGGGTACATAGGAGCAAACAGGGACTTTGAATTTCCGTACACTAATCCAAGCTCTGACATTTTGTGCATAGACATGCGACTGTTTTCGTGTAGTCTTCTTAGTAGTTGTTCTTTGTGCAAACAGTTTCTGACTCTCTCCACAATGCTTTCTGGAAGAGAGATTTCCCACACAGGAAGCACTGAGAAATGTTTTAGAACAGAATTAGTGCTGGACTCAATGTTATGCACTGGCTCGTTGACAAAAATCCCAAGGAAGAGAATGCATTTTTTAGTGAATTGGCTTCTTTTTATTAAGTTTATCTGAAGTCTAGTCAAACTTGAACCTATTTGTGTCCTTTGCAGGGTTTAGAGGAAAATGCTGAAAATGTGAAAGGTCAGCTATCTCAGACTTTAGCCACTGGAAGTCAGAGAGGAGCTTTTATTTATTTATTTCTTTTCGCAACTTGATTTTTCTAGTTAAATGTGTATAGCAAACCTAGCACTTTTAACTTCTTATAATTTCTTTTACAGACAAAAGGTGTTTTTTTTTTTGATATTTTGAGAAGCAAGTAGTTGGTTTTGTGCCTTCTACAGCATACGGAAAAGAAAGATGAATCTTTAGGATGAGAGGGAATTTCTGTTTGAAAGTTAAAGCAACACAGCAGTAATAAGAATTCTAATGTATATGATCAGTACTTGCTTGATGCTGTCAAAACTATAGGGAGTTTTCAAAGTGGATACCCAGAACAATAGTCATTCCTGTAAAGGCATGGAGAGTTTTCCTCGTTTTTTGTACTTTTTCTGCTCATTGACACATATCGCACTTTTATTACTAAATGGGTAAGATAGAGATTTGATGAGGAAAGAAATAAGCAAAAAATAAAATATATATATTTTTTAAAAATGATATGTATATCCCTAGCAGTGTCTAAATGAATACTAAATAATTGAATTCAGATTTAGTCAAAATTTAATTGTAGAGATGTCATACTCCAATTCAGCCATCAGGGTTTACATGCGCACTAGAAACTTGTTCTGTGCCAGTGATATGGTCCAAAATCACTGGTGCAGCTGCTTTTACTGACAAACCTCTGAGACCTTACCACAGGAGAAAGTCTTTCAAGAGCCATCACTTGAGAAATAAATTCTTAGGAGAACTTAGAGCTTGCATTTTGTTTCCTCTTGTCACAACAAAAGTAATTACTATCTCAGTTAGAGTTCAGTCTGCTTTTCTGTGAACTACTCTGAATTATATATATATAAAAACAACATTTCTACTCATTTTTGACCCTAGCCAGTGTGCTAGGAGCACATTTCTGATCTTTGCCTATTCTAACTGGTTTGATAATCTTTGCTCAGTGCCCTTGAGAGCTATGTTAATCCCCAGTCATTTCGTAGCCTTTTTCTTTGTGCTACCCCAGGTGCACACCCCAGGTAGAAGCAAATGGAAGATCATGATTTTACTTGTCTCCAAGTTTCTGAGCATGTAAGTAGATAATTTTTGCACAAACCACATCATTATTATATCCTTTGCCATAATAATAATATGATTCGTCTTTAATTCTATTACTCTCCGTCTCAGCCTCAGTACATAATTCTGGGGTAATGAAGCATGCAAGGCAGTGTTCCCAGGTTGTTACACCACTGTAAAGCCCTATCAGAAATTTGGCAGTTGAAAAGATATTCCACATGTGCATCATTACATAAATAAGTGTAGCAGTTATTATACTGTGTGTTTTAAAATACACTTTTTGTTTTAGATTCTGGATGATGGATAGACTATGATTGCTGTAGGTGGAAGTGCACCTCTTTTGTTCCATACAAGAAACAAACCAGCAGCCATTCTTCCAGAAAGAATTGATATTCCTTTTAAGATTCTATCAAGGAAATTTGAAGTAAATTTGAATCTTTATCGTGTCATAGTAGGATTTGCTTTTTTAGGTTGGTTAGGCCTGAGATTCAGAACCAGGAAAGCAGAGAGTAAATGGATAGAGTTGGAGTTTCACAAAAATAAATATGTCAGCACCAAATTTAAAGACTTGTTAAAAAAAAAAGAGTTTGTAGCCAGATATTCAGCTGGTGTGAATCAGAAGACCTGGCAAATTGGAAGAATTATGGAGGCTTTTTCTTTGTCTGCTAAAATGTGAACTATATTGTAAATTCCCTCTTCCTAAAACCAACAGCTAATCTTGCAAGAAGAGCACGAGTCTCTGATCACTCAATCCAGTTTGTAGAATGGTCAACACATACAGACACAATAAGCCCGTTTGGGCCTTTCAGGTAGTTCTGCAATGAGGGCATCTCCCAGCACTAAAGTTTTGCCCTGTTAAAGTGCTGGGGATCTTCCTTGCCCCGGACCATAGAAGCTCTTGGGGTGCCTTTCTGTGTGAGGTCTGGATAGCTGCCTTCCCCTAACTCTTGGGAACCAGAAATTAATCTCCTTCTGTCAGGCTTTGTCATGCCACGCTATGAGAAAATTAGTTAACTTTCTATTGTGCATGCACACAGACACTCTCTGTGGGGTGTTAAAGTCAATTCCTCACATGACTGGGTAAGAGGTGCCTGAAGAAAGCACAGCCGCCTGCGGTCCCACCCACCAAGCACCCTGTGGCTTGCCATCGTGGCATCCACCAGACATGGGGCTCAGTGCTGGACACCCCTCTCCTTCCTGCAATTGCAAGCAGAATTTTTCATCTCTCTTCCTATAAAACACCTAGGTGTTATCCTGGTTCCTTTCCTCCCTAGCTATGTGGCACTACCAAAGGTAATGCAAAAGTCAGGCTTTCGCTTGCCTTTGCATTTCTAGGTCTGCAGTTACATAACCACTGGTGTAAAATACAATTACCTTTCTAGGAAAAACCAGCATGATTCAATGTGATCTCTTGGTCTCGTGGTTTATGGTGCAGGGTTCCAAGAGAAGTGAACTTTAGGTCACAACTACTCCACAGGGACTAATTTTGTATTCTGCATAATATGCCATAAAGCACTATGTAAAATCTAAGTTGTGAGTTAATGGGAAAAATATTGCACAGGAGGAGGCTTCATCTATGCACTGCAGTCTGTCTAAAGAAGTTATTCAGAATCATGCACGCAGGTGTGCACAGAGCATGTGACTGTGTTTGTGAGCAGAAATCAGTTCCTTCCCACCTGGCAGAGCCAGAACCTTTGCTTCTTGTTATTCAAAGGTGTTGCTGAAACCCAATTAATACATAAGTCAATATATATTTGTCAATCAGGCATTAAAAAAGGGGAAAAAAAAATCAGCTCCACAGCATAAGTATACGTGGAAAGGCCTACATAAATACGTAAAATATAACAAAGACAATATGCTTGTAAAAAACCCTGTCACCTTATCTTTCATTTTCCTTTGTTCCTGCTTTCAAATGGTCTCTAAACTCCCCTTTCCCCACTGTGCAACTACACTTCTTGAGCCAGATACAAAAGCTGGAGAAAATGTTAAAGGCAAAATTTAGTCATCAGAAACCTCATGCCAACTCTATTATAGAGTTTTAAAAATGCAAACAAATTGAGCCAAAGTTCGAAGTATGGAAATTCAGGTAGATTGTGCAGAGTTGTTTTCATAAATGATGTCAAGGAAAAATATTTTTAAAAAGTCAGAAGAATGTGATGCACGTAACTGCTAACTAATTTGGAGAAGAGTGGATTCACTCAGGCCACTCTTCCCTGCAGGTTCAGTGAGGATGCTGATGGTCAGATATTTAAATATGATCATGTTAAACTTGAAGAATGTATACAAAATGCCGACCTGGAGGAAACAACATGGCTGTAAAATGATACAGGGAGAAAAGTTCTCCCACTGCAAAAAGCAAGTCATGCTGCAGGGTGTTGCTTGTAACACCAGTCTATAGGCCAAATCAGGATCCATGGTCAATGACTAAATCTCCACTTATAATTCATTACTGTCCTACAAATAACAAGGAAAAACCTACATAATGCAGTTAAAATTGAATACAGGGGCTTAGTGACAGCAAGAGTCTTAAAATAAACACTTCATTAATGTGGACTAAAGCTTACGTTGCTTCTGTTTGTAGCAGTTTTGTGTTTGTTTTTGCAATTCTTTTGTTTGTGAAGAGGTTGAGACCTGACCAGAGTATTGTATTGATGTTAAAAATGCCATTTAGCAACTGGCTGTCACATAGCAGGAATGATGCCAAAGCTAATGTATACTTTGCACAATAAAAGTATTTTAGCTCTTTCACCTGTGTGACCTGTGCAGCTTCATATTGTGGCTCTACGTGGTAAGCTTTTCCAGCTCCAGTGTGGTTTGAAAAATGTATCTAATCTAAAAACATAAAACCTCACACTACAGCAGTGGAACAAGAAATAGTCCCAAACTCACTCCCAAAAGAAATGCGACAGTTCTTGACTTGCTACAAGAAATTTAAGCAGCAGATAACTTCACTTCAACTCAAGCTGGGAGTTTCCTGGTAAGCTGGTGCTTGAGCCTTATTTCACAAGAGTTGTGGCAGATGATCCAGACTCCTGACATTCAAGTAATGAAATCACTCTTGCCTTGGTGATGTTATCCATCAGTTTTCCTAGTCACTCGTCTTTCATCTAGCAACCAGAGTAGACCCTTTCCTACAGTCAGCTACCTGGGTGAGGCAGAGTGGATCGATGCTGTCACAGGCACAGCACATGGTCCCGAGTCATTTGAGTGGGACCATCTCTCCCATGCTCCATGGTCAGGGGAAGAGATACAACCCTGATCCAAGCATTGCTGCTAACAAACATCCTTCAGGGCAGATTAAGCTCTCCTTTACTCCCATGCAATTCCACTGACTACCAGAATAAGCTCAGTGAGTGAGGACTCACCAAGATTACTATATACCAAACTTTGTGATATCATTTTTGCCATGAGTTTTCAGTGACCACGTTTGTACCACCTGTCTGAGCATTAGATGTTATTTTGAGGTCAAGAAAACATTTTTTTCCCCATCTTAAAAAGGCCATTCCTACCAGGATCAAGTGCTGACATTTATACCTGTTGCTTACTCATAGCTCCAGAATAGAGCCGTGCTTGGTTTGACAGCAAACATCTAGCTCTAGAGCTGTTTTCAGAACCTGAACCCTGAACTGAAACTTAGCCATTCTGTCCAAAATAGTTTTTTTTTTTTTTTTTTTTTTTTTTTTTTTTTTTTTAAGAATAGCTCCAGCTGCCCAGATTGAGGTAATTACTACAAAAGATGAACTAGTGTTTTATTCATGGCATTCCAGGAAGAGAGTGCTATTTCCCCTAAACGCTTATTGAAGATTTTACTGAAACCCCAAGTAACTCTTGTAAATATCCCTTAATATACCTCCAAGAGTTATTCAGCTAGGTCCTAAATATATGAATGCCCTCATTCTGTTGTCCTGCTCTAATAGAGACATTCGTTGTGCTAACGAGAGCCTCTCAAGAGCTCACCATCCCATCCCAACGAAAACCCAAATAGCCAAATTAGCTAAAGCAGTATTTTATACCTAGTAATCTGGCTTGATTCATTGACACAGCTAAAATACCTTACACCCTAAACACGGTCACTGCTAATTTACCCTGTCCTCAGCATCTGTTCTCACTAGCCTCATTATGATCTTTGCCTACATTTTTCATTTAGATCACAGATTATTCTTTCCCTCCAGTCTCTGCTCCAGGTTGATGCCAAGCTAAGTGTTCTGTGATAGGAAGCTCTTTCCCCATAACTGACTGGAAATAAAAGGATATTGTCACTCAAATGCTATGTGAATTGTTAACCCTTAACTTTTGTGAGAAAATTAGTTATATTTTGTAACCAAGGAAAAAAACGCAAACAATTTTTTTCCACTCCCTTACGTCTAGAGTATTCAAGGGGAATATGAGAAAGAAAAAAGGCGTGGAAATGAAATACAACAGCAGACTTTCCCAGAGGGAGGGAAAAAAATAAAACCTAAGAAAAATGTTTGGAGGAAACAGGACTGAAAACCCCAGGGGCCTTGTGTTTTAATAATTTTTTTCCTACATTTTTACACCATTATGTGTAATGACCAGACAGAGAAACAAACTACAGTTTAAAAATTACAGATAATTTATCTCTTACAGCCCTGTATGTCTAAGAGGCAAAACTAACTCTAAACATTTAGGTAATCTAAAATCAAACACTTTTGGACAGATTTTGTTCTTGTATCTTGGGCATACTGTGGGGATGATGGATACCGGAATGAGCAAGTGGCTAACCTCGTGGTTATTTGGGCAAAAAGTTGATTCCTTGCTTAAAAGGTAGGGAAATTGAATTTTGTTACTTGTTTCTATTAATGCACGCATATATTGCCTTGGCAGAATAGAGGGTATTTGGAGTAGATGAAAAAACAGATTGTATTCACTTGGAAATGCTTCTGTACTCTCCTAAAGTGAATAAAAAGTAATTCTCCTGGGCTCAGAGGCGTTCCTGTCCTTTTCCTAGGGGTAAGTACTGCCTCAAAAGGAAGAATGGTTGGTGGACTGGGCTAGGCAGAAGATCAGACTTAACATTCAAAAGCCACTATATGCATCTAGCTCTTGGTATGTACCGTTTCATGTGGCTATGCATTTTCCAGTATTTGGTTTATTTATTTTATTTTTTTTTACAAGTCCTGTCAATGTTTTCAAGTGCCAGGAGTCAGCAGAAAGCATTCTCTTTTATTCAGAGGTCTCAGTTCTTACAGTTCTCTGTGAGCCTATTCCAGAGCTTAGCTGTTTGGCTGCTTTTCACTATGACACATGAAAATAATGAGCAGAGTTAATTTATATGATAGTGTTCTGGCTTCAGTGAAGTTAGACTAAAAGAGGTTTTGGTCTGATGGGTTTCAGATGAACATTCAGAATGCTCCGCTGGTTTGAATAACCATGGAAGCTCAGCGCAGTGGAACAACAATTTATTTAACCAAGGTAATCATTTACATGTTTGAGAGATCACAGCTGCTGAAATTCATCCAGTGCTGTTTTATGACACCTATGTACAGAGGTGCCATTAACATAAAAATTATATTAGCAGTGTCCAGTGACACAGGAGGGGCTGACGTTGCTGGTACCCTCCTGGCTTTGTGCTGAGGCCCCAGTACTGCCCACAAGCTGGGGCACCTTGAAGCTCTGCTCTGGCGTGCATTGATTTGTTCCTTTGGCAGGAAAATCTGAAGCATGAGGAAGCCTAATACATGTTTAAGCCCCTTCCCTGCATGCTTTTGCACAGCACTGTGGCCTTCATGGTATGGAGAAAGTGGAGCATGTGAGCGTGCACTGATGTCAGCCACAGACAGCACAGGATTAGGCCAGATCCATGGGGGTTGCTGGAGTAACATATTCACTGAATTTACAGTAATCTGCAGTGCAAGTTTTCTCTTGTTTGTTTGTTGCTAGAAGGTGTGTAAAGGATGTGCTCCTCACCAAGCACATGTTCGTGAGAAAGCTTCAGTTTGATGCTGCTGCTGCCTCAGTGGTCAGGGAATAAGAGTGTTTCTGCCTGGACATGCGAGGAGGCGACTGTGCTGTGTGAAGGAAGAAAGTAGTGTCCAAAAGTAACGTGAGAGAAACGGACAGATCTGTGTAGGTTATGCAGGGCACTCGTATGCCAAACTGCTGCATGGCTGAGGCCATTCACAGCAATGTCAGCGTGCCTTTGGGAAAATGGGAGTTCCTCTGCTGGTGGGACTTGCT
The DNA here is from genome assembly GCA_011076525.1 of Nettapus auritus. Taxonomy (NCBI): domain Eukaryota; kingdom Metazoa; phylum Chordata; class Aves; order Anseriformes; family Anatidae; genus Nettapus; species Nettapus auritus. Next base: position 48,272,075 of record CM021769.1, on the reverse strand, counting down.
GTGCCACTGGGCCACAGCGGTCCCAGTGACGGAGATGTGCTAGGAAGGAGACAGCAATGCTGCTTCTGTGTTCTGGGGTGCAGCTGCTCTGATGCTGGAGCATCGTGACATCTAACCACAGTAGTTTAGGACATTCACAGTCCTCCACTCCTCTCCTCAGGGTGGGGAAAACAAAACAACCACTCAGTGCTTTCTGTAGCTAACATTGGCTTCTGATAGGCAGTAGAGGGTATTTGGCCGCTTTTGCTCAGAGTGAACTGTACCTTTCTGTTTAAGTAGTCCACTGAAATCACCCTCAGGCTGGCAGATGGGGCTTATGAAGGCCCAGATTCTGCCCTAACTTAGATCTCCACATCTTTCATCGACTTCTCTAGGAATGTCTTGCAGTTATGTCATTACATGACAGCCGACTTCAGATGCTAAAGGTTCTGCATCCTTTTGGAGCTAAATAGCATTTACAAGGTGCAAATAGAGGCACAACCCCCCAGTACTCTGCAACATCCTCAAATGTCTGGAAGGTACCTCATCTGGTGATAAAAATCTTGTCACTAAGAGCAGTGCTAACAGTGCAGATGCTTAGATAATTATCCTTTGTGGTCCCATTTTATATGTGATTATGTTCATCTGTCAACACTTTTTGTAACAGATCTGCACAGTTAACACATTTTAGTATTAGATCTTTTTCTTCAAAAACAAAACAAAAATACAAAAACAACATACCAGTCACAATTTCAGTCCATGTTGGAGGTTTGCTTACGATCTTGAAGAGCTGGCAAGTGCAAAACCCATTTTTCACACTTTAGAGAGAAACACAACGTGGTATTAAGTTCCTGGAAATTTAGAAATGTCCTTAAAGAGCTTTGTGTCCTCATTTCCTTCTCTTCTCAGTGGGTATGTGGATATATGAAGTTTGTTGTAATGTAAAAGCTCTGTTGTTTGAGAATCAATCTCAAGCAGAGCTGGGTTCAGCCCACTTGGGGGATGATGCTGAAGTGGTCACTACGTCTGTGGGAGGAGGTCCAACCACCCCTCACTTCATAAGCCTGTGTTTTTTGGTTGCTGGCCAGAGTGCAAGGAGGATCTGGCCAGCAAACAGGCTTGAGTACAAGAGCACGATCAGAGGCTTGCTTCTTCATGGAGGGACTTGTTTGAGCAGTGGTGGCAGGGGAATGATATGCCTCTGCTGTCTGTGAGTTTGGGAAAAGGCAATTAGAACAGCCTGCAGCTGAGGAAGAAGATACTTGTGAGGTGGTTTTTCTTTGGACACCATGAAGCTATGGGCATGGGGTTGGATGGGAACGGGACATTAGGGGAACTCAGGGGAAACAGACTAAACCTAGCTCAAAGCAAAATCCTGGAACGATATGTAACATCATTAGGTGTGTCTGCCTACTGATCCATTCTAGTACTGCCCATTTGTCTCTAACATTTTCTTTTGAATTACTTTCAACTGCCCATATTTCATAGTTTCAGATGATTGTATATGATCAACCTGTGGTGAATACAGGTCTAAACAAGTGACACGGTTATATTCAGCATACAAGTGAGACTAGACGTGGTACCCAGTTGCAAAGTTTAGATTCCAAATTCCTTGATTTTGTGGCATGTTTCCACTTGTGATTTCATGGCCCTGTGACCCATCTGTCTGAATGCTACAGACACTATCTAATTTCTCTTACACCTCAAATAACTGCTATGAACATTTATCCCATAGCTAATTCTTATTTCCCTCTGATTTAGATGTAAATTTGCATTCATACCTGTTTGAGATGTAGGCATGCCTCTCATTTAATCTGTAAGAATATGCACTGGTATCCTTGTTCGTTATTCCACAGTCAGAAGTACATTTTACCACTGTAAAATATTTTTAAAGGTACAAAATCAAAATTGCAACACCTAGAAATCCCCCCCACTTTAAATAAAAAGAATATCTATCTATCTATCTATCTATCTATATATCCTAACCTCATATATTTTCTCCTTGTGCTGCTTTTTAACAACCAGGTGTATTGGGAAAATGCCATTTCACTTTGAGTGGCAACATCATGGAGCTGCTTGTGTCAAAATCACAGATTTCTTATTACAGGTCTAACTGTAATTCTCTGTTGGGAAACTTTATGAAGAAAATGAACTGTACTATATATAATACAGAAATGTTTTGTTTCCCTGGAGATACTTTAGCTTGTTTTCTTTTGTGGCAGTTACAGTGGTATGCTCCAGACAGACTCACAGTGGGACAATATCTTAATAACATCTTAAAAAGTACTAGAGCATCAAAATTTTGTCTGTCTTCTCAGGCCTATTTTAGGTCTGTAAACCTCAGTTACTACTGTAAGGACAGATTTGGTTTCTTTTTTTTTTTTTTTTTTTTTTTTTTTTATAATAAAATTTTTTTATAACGTGGCATAAGATTTTATTTAAAAAATTTTTTTTTTTTTTTTTTTTTTTTTCTTGGTGATAAAAATGCTAAAAGTGTTCTTCAACCATTTCTGCTGTTTAAGTAGAGAGCCCAAAATTTTGAAGAAAATCTGTTTTATTTATGGTAGTATTTTTACTGTATTTTTTCTAAGTATATTTAAAGATTTTGTATATAAAAAGAAAGTCTGTTACTAATGATTTCTTGGGCATTGAAAAGTTAAAGTTAGTTGCATGGCTTTCAAACTCCTTCATTCATGTGTCTATCACTTACTCAAATATGAAACAATTGGTAAAAACAACAACAACAACAAAATCTTTTCCTCTAAACACTGCCAATTCAATGAAACCAAAGTTTCTCACAGAGAATGTGTAGCTTTCAGATGATTTTTCAGTGGCAGTTGACCAAATCTCATTAGAACCAGGTTGAAAAAATTCTTTTGACCTCAACATTCTGATTATATTACATTAAATGTTGAATGTCGAAGTGAAAAGTTTTGGAAAAATTAAGCAGAATAGTCTGGAATCGGATGTTTTGTAAATAAATCCTTGTTTTAAAATTATTTTTCTGGAATGGAATTGAAATCTGCATTTTCTTGTTAATAGAAACTTTGGTCTTCAGACATCTCTCTTATTTCAGTAGACAGCCATGATCTTTGGGGAAACCAAATTGTCCAGATCAAGACAAATATTTTAGTTCATGAAACAGTTGGCATGATGTGTCCTGTGAATTCATGCTGGTTATATCTCCACTGTTTAAGAGAGAACCACAAAAAAATACCCTGATGGCTAAACCTTTAGAAGGACCATTTCAGACATCAGCATTTCAGAGGCCTCTCCTTAGAGCAGTGAAGATAAAGTGTTTATGAAATGTGGGAAGCGATGGAATATGCATCAGATTCCTCAGTTATATATGATGGAAGTAATCCAGACTTTTCTCTCACTTTTGGCATCTTGTGCTTTAACTTTACTTGATTTTCATTTTTTATTCTAGTGCCAACAATATGCCTAAGCAAGTAGAAGTGCGGATGCATGAAAGTCATTTGAGTCCAGTGGAGCACAGATCCAGGAACATATGTGTGCAGTTTTGCCAGTCACTCCGCAGGAATCTGCTCCTGACTCTTACTGTATTTGGTAAGCTACAGCTGCTTCTCTGGATGCTCTGTGTATCTGTACTTGTTCCTGTACGACCACAGCCCCTTTCTGCTCTCCTTAGCTGTTCTAGCTGAAGTAGGATGCCCTCAGGCACTGTCACTCTACTTCACGTGTGCAGGGTGTTATTAACACAGCATGGAGCAAGTCCACCCCACTGAGCTATGCACCATCTCCTTTTTTATTGGAATGTCACCTAAGTCCCAAGGCGAGCCAGATCAATGTAATTCAGTAAAACTAATAGCACTGCACTTTCCCCTCCCTCTTAGTTACTTGAAAAGAAAGACAAAAACTTTTCAGAATTTCTTTTTCCTCATCTTTTTATCTCTCAGTTCTTGCTCTGCTGCTTTGAAGGTTTGTCCCCCTCTCTGTAGCTGTAAGCCAGCTCTCAGTGATCTCATGCTGAATATTGCCCCTGGCTTCAGCAACTCCCAAATATGGAGCAGTTTGACATTTTATTGTGGTTCACTGGCTCCTTGCCTGGCTCATTTTCACTGAAAGCCTAACAGCCTAATGCGGCAAATTCACAGACATGCTCTATTTTGTTATTGTTTGAAAGCCCAACTGCAGCTGGTCCTGAGCCGTAAATTTCACATCCATACTTTTAATCCTTCAAAACATGTAGTGCTGAAGTGTTTATGCAGGATATTTGCTTTAAATTATCTCTAGAAGGTGCCTGATGCAATTCCACAAAAAAAAAAAATTAAATATATGTATATTTTCCATTGTATCAAACTGGTACTTCAAAGAGTCATAGTTGCTGCAAATCGCAACTTGGGCTTTTCTGTCAAGTTTTATTACACTTGAGAGTTTTTAATGGGCTTGGGATCAAGAAGACAAAGCATCCTGGATGTAAACATAAAATATCCATTCACAAAGACTGTATTATGGAAGTAAATGTGGCCTTTTTTTATATAGATAGTGCTTTAGCAGCCTCAGCCCATAGAGAGATTTTGGTGTTATCACACTACACTTCTACATGTAATGAAGGGATTGGTTTTGGTAATGACTATTTGAGAGCATTAGTACACAATTAGAACAGAAGAATGCAGTCCATCAAAGGGAGGGAGTAGTAAATTGGTACCAAGAATCAGGTTTTTCTTCTATCAATTTTCCTTCTTGTGCTATATTCCAGGTCAGGCACTTAAAAGGATGAAAAACAGCTCTGCGGGAGTTTCAGGTTTGGGTAGAAAAGTGGTGTCTGATTGCTTGAAAGGATCCATCAGAGCTTGGGGTGGGAAGGTATCTGGAATCTGCTAGGTCTTTTTTTTTTTCCTCCCTAAGTTTCATATTTTGCTTGATAGTATGCTGATAGTGATAAATCCAGAGATGACCATTTACCAATAAATGACTGATATTCCCCTCCAAAAACACTCCAAAACATAAGCTTTAATCTGTTTTCCTCACAAAACTATTCTATATTTCCTGTAGGGTTTTTCTTAGTTTGTTAAATAGCTATTTATTCTGTCCTTGTTTTCAAGCATTCTGAAGTTGAGAGCTAGATGTCATGCTCAGAAGAGCTGAGCCCTACCCCGTCTTTTCTACCAAGCCTGAATGGCCTTGTATAAATCATTTCACCTCTTGGTGTCTCAAGACTGACTATCCCTCAGCATATTACAAGGCCTACTCAGAATTAGTAAACCTCAACAATGTTGTGGGGAAAACATGATGCAGAAGCAAAATAACACATGAGGTGTAAGCTCAGGACTATTTGTATTTAATCGTGAGATACATGGTAAGCATGTTATAGCCAGTATTAATTAGAAGGCTAAGCCTTCCAAAATCTGTCTCTGTACCGAAAATCATCTGCCTTCCTTAAATGTTTTTCTTCTTGGCTTCTCTGCTGGGTAATGAATGCACATTCAGGTATATTTTTCTTGTCTACTTGCTGTCTTTTATTCTCCTTCCAGGTGTCATCCTGGGTGCATTATGTGGGGGTCTTCTTCGTCTAGCAACACCAATTGACCCTGACATCATCATGTTAATAGCCTTCCCAGGAGATATACTTATGAGGATGCTAAAAATGTTGATCCTCCCTTTAATTATCTCCAGTTTAATCACAGGTAAGATCTAATACTTTAAGATGCTTGCTACAGAAATCACCTGGTTTACTTTTTGTGATGTAAGAAGAATAATAGTGTGATCCTGGGACTTTGTATTTACAACATGTATTTTGGAGTTAGTTTCTGATTAACTTTATTGCCTTTAATAGGTAGATGCTCTGGTGAATTTATTTTCAAACACATCCACACATACTCCCTTCTTGAACACGAGAATTTTCTTAATATCTAATTCCTGGATTGGAGCTTGTAAATAGTGTGGTAGGATAGTCAAATACCTAGCATACTTAAAGCTGTGCTGTCAGCCAGAACATGACCAGTTTGCAGCTATGAAGGGCAAAAGATGGTATGATATCTTCTATACTTTTCAATGTCTCCTGTGCAGTCAGATGAAATCTCAAATGCTTCTCTTCAAAGGAGTAACAGCAGACATTGTTCACATAAGATTTGGAGGGACAAGCTTCAGTAGTCTATGTAGTGATGAGAATTTTACACATACAAGAAGCAGGCAGACATTAAACTATGTAAATTAGACAGTATTTTCTGTGATGATTATTGAAGTGGGTATTGAAACTCTATTTCTTTGTTTGTTTGTTAAAAATAAAACACCTGCAGGACTGTCTGGTTTAGATGCTAAAGCAAGTGGCCGATTGGGAACAAGAGCCATGGTCTACTACATGTCCACCACTATTATCGCTGCTGTGCTGGGGGTGATTCTGGTTTTAGCTATCCATCCAGGGAATCCAAAACTCAGGAAACAGTTAGGCCAAGGGAAAAAGAATGATGAAGTATCTAGTCTGGATGCCTTCTTGGATCTGATACGAAACCTGTTCCCTGAAAATCTAGTCCAAGCGTGTTTTCAGCAGGTAAATCCTTCTACTCCTTGGCAATATATATCTTTTTTAAAACATCTTTTATTTACCATGGTTGTCTGTAGAGTTAATGTCACTAGGTGAATAGCATAAATGATGATGCAAAGAAAAATACAAGTCTTAGGTCTTGAGAAGGTAAATGAATGAACATTACTTATTGCTGCTTTATGTTGTAGTTACCTTGTTTCATAGATTTTTTTAAGAAAAAAATATTTTTAGTTTGTTATTAAGTAATCTTAAAAACTTCTCCTTACTTTGTATACAGTATATATGGTCATGATATATATATACAGTATACAGTGTGTGTGTATATATATATATATATATATACAGTATATACAGGTCATGAATGCTAGGTTGTGGCTGAATGGATGATGACTTAAAGGATCTTTCACCCTGGTTGAATTTGGTCTTGGTCTTACAAACCTGATGGTTTTATAATGGCCTGTGTATAATGTATGGATGATCTTCATTCAGGTTGGCTGCCAGTGGAAATGTAGTGTGAAACCCAGTCTCTCATAACTTCTATTGCTGTATTAGAGCCCAGATTATATGGGAATAATACACTCAAGTGGCTGACCCACCTACAGGTGGCTCCATCAGGCCAGGTTTGAGGGATGCTGGGAAAGATGGATGTTAGACCATGTGTTATGTGCTGTGTAGGTAAATAATTTTGTCTGAAAGCTTTCTGCTAATGCTTTATCAAAATGGCTTCACATTGAGGGGAAAAAGAAATGAAGATGGTATGCTTGCTGATCTTCTGCTTAAACAAATTTCTTCTATGTGAGCTGCTTTTTCCTACAACTAAACTGTTTGACAGTAATGAGAATTTTTTTTTTTTTTTTTTTTTTTTTTTTTTGGATGAAACGGGATTCATAGCCAAACCTGTTCTTAAATGTTCCTAAGTGAAATGGCATGACAGCTGGAGCTGTGGTTATGGCTGAAGAGTGAAGAGAAAAGAGGGAAGGGAGAAGAGGCCATGGGGGTGGAAGAACAGAGGGCAACCTAAGATGCCAAAAGGATTTGGATTGCTTCACTTCTTTCACAGACTTCCACATAAAAACACATAGTCCTTTGGGGTTTAATGAGAGAACATTCTCAATATTTCCAAATCATCATGGGAAAGTCAGTTGTGGTCAAACTGTGGTTGGCCAAACACCACATGTAATATGAAATGTGTTTTTGCAAAATTGAGTGAGGGGAGAACAGGGTGCTTACGCTTTTTTTTCTTTTTTTTTTTCTTTTTTTTTTTTTTTTCTTTTTTCTTTTTTTCTTTTTACCTTCCTTTCCTCAGTTTAAACTGTGGAAGAGAGAATTAAATTTCTGGTCAGTTGAAAGTTGCTAAATATCTAGACAATGGAACAAAATTCAGGAGAAAAAATAATTAAGCTACACATGTCAAATAGTTTTCTTGGAATGTTAATACTGCTTTTTCAGTGTGTGTAATATCATTCTTTAGTTCAATTCACTTGTTATGGATTACCAATTCCGTTGATTGTTTTTGAGACTTGCCTATGCAGACATATTTCAAAGCCTGTAAAAGTCAGTGCACACAGTCCTGTTAATTTCAGTGGCACCTGACGGATAGTCCCTTACTGAGCTTTTTGGTTTTCCTAAATTTCACATTATCAGATTCCAAATTAATTGCCATTGAAAGTCTCTGCACAGAGCCACCTTTCATTTGCAAAATCAGTCATGCTCCTTTCCAAATGGAACTTGTGCCTTCTATCATCTCTTAACTGTTCAGTAAGGGAGTTATGTTTTACTTATTCCTCCTTTTGTTTAGTAGGAACATTAACTTGTAATGGTGTCAGCATATATTTTCTCTTCCTACTTTTATTCAGACTCTCTTCATGAGCACTCAATGTTTCCAGGTTCCCTTAGGAGGAAGCAATTTTTACAGAGTTCCTGCAGAGTGATTTTGAAGCATGCACAACAGTGGTACCATGCAGCAGTGACCCATGTGGGAGTTCTACAAGTAACGAAGGGATTAAATAACAATTTTGATATAGCTCATTTGGAAACTGAACTCTGAGCCATCATGGGATTTCAGTATCTGTTGAATTTTTCCATGGTCCACAAGAAATTCTTAATTTATAATAAAAACTGCTATTCCAACAGAGACTTAAGTTCTTGTGTGCCATGAAGAGAAATGGCCTCCTATGTTTAAATATGACTATAACATTCAAATGATTTTCAGGCCTCAGACAATTGTCATAATATAAACTTAAAGTTAGGCTCAGCATTTTTAGTGCTATGAACTATGCAATGAAAAGCTGAAGACTTACGTGACTGCAGTGAAATTTGTGAGTGCTTTAATGTTTTAAGGTTAATTTCTGTGACTCTGCTCTTATATTCTGGCTACCTTACATAAAAAGTTAAGTGTTAACATTTCTCAGATAAAATTTGAATCTGGAAATAAATAAAAACATGCAGGCATGTTGGATGGCTTCAGGACAACTGAAGAATTTCTCATACAGTAGCTGTGTAGGCTTTCTGTTTACAAACCCCTCTGTAGGTTCAGACAGCAGGTTTTGAAAGGAGATATGTAAGGTATGTTACAACAGTATGTGGATCAAATCTGGATCATAATCTATAGTACTACAGTTTGTCATCTCAACAAGAAGGAGGTGCAAATGTTTTTTGAAAGGCTAACACACTGGATCTGATGCCTTGCTTAAGCATCATTTCTAGGAAACAAGGAAAGTAGGGAGCAGATGGGAAACAGTGGCAAAACAGTCATAGCTTCCCAAGCATTCTGCCTGCCTCAGAACCATGAAGAGGCAGGAAAAACTTAAGGTGGGAAGTGGGAAAGAAATGCAGTCCCTTTAAAAAGAGCAAATCACAGATCTCCCTCTTTATATTCCTCCTTCCTGCCCTCCTGCCCCCAGCCATAACTCAAGCCTGTTTCTCCCTCTATCATTCCTTCCTATCTTTCCTTTAACCCTTTATTTCATATGCCAGGAGAGGTTCAGAGCCATTCAGATTCTGTTGTCTTCTTTTTTAAGGTGATCAGATTTGATTTAGTAGGTGCCTGGCAGCTTAGATCCTTTGTTATCTGTCACTCAAAATGTTTTAATTGGAAAGCTCTGGGATTCCATGTGTTTCATTTTGAGCTCATGGTCACTGAGCGAAGTGTTGAAAATGTCGTGAGTTTTTGATTCAAGTTAACCATCAAACTATGATAACTTGAGCTAGACAGCCCATCCTGAATAACAAGCCTTATTTTAGAGTTGCTGCTGTGATGGACCTTAGAGGTGCCTGCCTTTTGGTGCTAAATAAATTATATCTATGTGTAACATGCAATCTGTGAAGCACCATTTATGAACCATCTGGACAAAGGGGCTAACTATCTGTTAAATGCTATGCAGTAGCAATATGGAGCAAGTATTTAACATAGTTTTCACACCAGAGTCATGCTGAAGACTCCCAGGACTTTGTGACACTTGGAACTATTGAAAAACAAACTTATTTTTGGAAGAAGGGGTAAGAGGTTGTGGAATGCATGTCTAATCCTTTTAAAATATAGTTTCCTGGAATTTCAAGAGAAATATTTTAAATTACTTCCTGATCTCCCATATTACATTTGGTCTGTTTCCATTCTCATCCTCCCTTCTTATTGCCTTCAGATCCAAACCGTTACCAAGAAAGTGTTGGTGCCACCACCCATTGAAGAACCACCGAATGTTACTGATGCTGCCTTTGCTATAATGAATGAGACAGTGCGTGAAGCACCAGAAGCCCAGCTGGTCATTAAGAAGGGACTTGAATTTAAGGATGGCATGAATGTCCTGGGTAGGGAAAGTTTTTGCCTGTCAGATATGTACATTATATGTATGACACAGTTTTTGGTTGTGACTGGGTAGTCAGTGTTTTCTGATCTGCTTCTCAGTGCAAGTTTAGTCTCCACAAATAATCGTCATAAAATGTTATCACCTACCGACTGCCCTTTGGTCTTTGAGATGAAAATCAAATGGTCTTAGTAGAACTATGGCTATATCACAGAAACAATCAAGAGAATTATTCTGAATTGGCAGCTTTACAGGTATTGTTTGGAGTACAGTGGGGAAGCATGTAGGAGGTACGCAAAATATCCTTTCATCCTAGAAGTAGCCTACCTCGACTAATACTAATGCATATTGGCAAAACAGTATGGGGGAGAGTTTCAAGAGCTGATGCTTTACCCACCCCCTGATGCATTTGAACTCAGTTGTTTCCAGCAGATTTCTTGGGCAAGTTGAACTAGATTTTGGCTTGAGGCACAGCCTGAAGTGAGAGGTGGGGTGTGCACCACACCACACAAGAAAAATCCCAGAGAGGCTTGACACATCTCTGAGTCACAACTCCCTCTCTCTTTCATCTTGGCTGCTGACCTTTACCAGCTGCACATTATGAGCAACTGCCATTGTGCCATCTTGTCTGTACAAGCCGGCATGTGGGGGTGGTATGAAGGTTTTGCCTATCTCCTACTCCTTCCTGAAGCACCTGTTCAAACTGGGGCGGGGTGTGGGGGAATGAAGAGTTGCCACACAACTCCTATTTTCTCCTCTGTGCCTAGACTCAGTTTTATCAGCTCAGAAAGGAGTGCTCCACCTTCACCTTCTTTGTGGATGTGGGTGAAGATGGTCACAAATTAGCCCTCAATTTGTACCACTCATCAGCACGCCTACACTTGGAGATTCATGTGCTCTGGGGCAGCGTGTTCACAGGGCCAAGGCCCACACCTGTGTTTACAGGCACTGTCCTCAGGGTGGGACAGGATGTGGCAGTACCTAAACCATTACTTTATCTCAACACTAGGCCCTCACTTTTTAGTGGCAAATGGCCCTTTACAGACCCCTTAAAGATGATGAGCTGTTCCTGCTGAGACAGTGGCTGCTGTGCCTGCAGACCTGCTCTGGGTATTGGTGAGCAGGTTGGCAGTGGCTGCTTCGCTGAGACACAGGGGAGATAGCATCAGTAGGCTTATCTGAGATGATTTGCTTCTCTGGGAAGCAGCCTGCTCTGCAAGAGCCAGAGCCACTGCACTGTGCCTGCCTCAAAGATGCCTTGTTTCACTCTGCATCTGTGGGCAGAGGCGCTGCTTTAAGGTGCTGATCAGCATTCTGCACCCTGTACAAGGCAGCATCACATTGCTCATGCTGTTACCATCACCTGCTTTTTTTTTGTTGTTGTTGTTGTTTTTCATTCTCTCTTAGAGCTCTTATTTTGTGCTAAAATGAAGCAGTATTTCTGATATGAGAGATGCATTACATTTAGTGTGGGATTTTTGTTGTGCTGGTCCCATCATGGCTAAAAAAAGGGCTGGAAAGCTGAATAAAATTCCTACAGGAAGGAAATGCACAGTATGAAAACTATGGTTTAGGTGGGATATATGCTGCAGTGTTTTGACTAAAGACTCAAATGTTGCATGCAGAGCATGCCTTTTTTTTTTTTTTTTTTTTTTTTTTTTTTTTTTTTCTCTGAAAATGCTGGGGAAATGCCATCCAGCTTGCATAAACTGTGCAAACCATGCAAACTCCTGCAAGTATGAACCAACTTGACTTTTCTGACTAATGTAGCAACTAGTTTGGAAGTAACAGAACAAAACCACCTACAAACATTTTCTGATGCACAGTCTGAATTCCAGGAAGTTACTTGGTCTTTGACTAAAAAGCTTTTCATCATTTCTCCATTCTCTGCAGCACACACACATATATTTCACTTCCCTCTTTAAGTGACTCAACAGAAATATCTTGGTGCTAGAGAATGGCATATTCAGTGGAATGGATATTAAAAAAAATATATAGTTAAACCCAGTGTGAAGATATGGGACAAGCTGTCTTTTCCCAGAATACTGTTAACTAAAATTTCCTTCTTTAGAATGCTTTTGTATCCTGTTGGGTTTTTCCTTAGGAATTTCCCAGATGAGTTCACACATTTAATAATACTGAACTCATACTGTGTTTGAAAGTTTACCCTCAAAGCCAATAATTCCTCTCTGGATGCTGAAAATTGCTGGAAGGTAAAGGTTAGCTTTGGAGGCACAGCTCAAAAGGAATACATGACAGGCACACTGATAGTCTAACAGGCCATAGCATAACTAGCATAACTTAGTCATTTAAATTTTGGGGTCCAATCCTACTCATACTGAATCTATGATTAGATATCCACTGATGCTGGTTTCAGTGAGGGCAATCTGTTTAATATGAATTCTGTGTGGTTTAGCTTAAAGTGCAGTACTCACCTTCTCCTCCCACCCCTACCTTCTTCATTTAAGATGGGTACTCCTGGCCTGTGAAAAGTGTGTTCTGGGACTTCAGATTACAAAACTGACTGGTCTGTGGGTTGACTCTGCCATTTTTTTTTTGTTGTTTGTTTGTTTGTTTGTTTGTTTTCTTTCTTTTAAGCTTGCCAAAAATGACTTTGGTCTCTAGTGACTGTTTTAGCAACAAAGAACAGTTGTGGTGTGGTGCTGTGTTGCCTCTCCCATTTGCCAGGGGCTACAAAGTTTCTAGCAATTGCATGGCACTGAAAAGATTGGGGTATAGGTATTTTTTTTGCTGATCAGATCAACACAGAAAAAAAGAAAGAAACATAGTTTGACTTTGAAATTGGAATGTAGTAAAATATTAAAGAATCTTCTTCTGAATATGATCATGAAAGTTGCGTGTGAGATCATGTTAAAAAGACCAAAGAGATGTGCAATGCACTATAATCATTCTGCAAAGTGGATTAGCAGGTAGTAGGAAGACATTGACTAGGTACAAGAACTTGTTAAAAATGTGTTTTTACTTGCTTTTCTTTGTGTTGCATTTTTTTTCTCAATAGGTTTGATAGGATTCTTTATTGCTTTTGGCATTGCTATGGGGAAAATGGGAGAACAGGCCAAGATGATGGTGGATTTCTTCAACATTCTGAATGAGATTGTAATGAAGTTAGTAACTATGATCATGTGGTAAGTTCAAAGTCCTATCTTCTAGAACAACAGCAACAAAAAAGATTTAAAAAATCTTACAAGACCCTAATATAGCATGTAGTGAACATGGTTTGTTAGTAAACAATGGAATGAAATACTTCAGTTTTTAAAGCCTTAACTGCTATGCTAGAACCAGAATAGCTTTATTTCTATTTGTTGAGGACTATTTAGGAATGATTTTGAAATATTTCTGAAGATGACAGGTTTTGTTCTTTGTTTACTAAAATCCAAGACAGGCAGGTACTGGCAAAGACCTTCAAATGCCACATTTCTTATTGAAGTTCACTATATAGAAGGACACCTAAGCATACAACACCACCCCACATTAAGAACATCCAAATCTTCCTGGGAGGTTAGCATAATCCCAGGATATTAGCTAGAAGGTATAATTACAAAGAAGCCTGAAGACATACTTTATTTGCTGTGTTCTGCAATAAAAATACTTTACCAGCAAATAAAATTCCAGTGGCTTTCCGTGATGCATAGCTCCTCCCCACCTAGTTTCTGCAGAACTTCAGTTTTAGAGGCTCAGAGCAGTGGGATCACTGGAAGGTACCCATCCTGTTTTTGAAGTACACCCATCTGTAATAATGGGGCCTGGATTGCCTTCAAGGGAGTGACTTACCCAATTAAGACTGAGCCCTTGTTTATGTTTCTGGAAGGGGATTCTCTCTCTCTCACTCTCTCTCTGGTTCTTCCGAGGGCTTCCCCAGAGCTATTTGTACACAGTGCCAAACCTGGCCAGATCACACAAAACCAGTTTTTCAGAATATAAAAGCACATTGCTACATGTGGCATCATCCTACTACCTTTGGCATCTCCAAGATCTTTTAAGAGCAGAAGCAGCCATTCCAATACAATGCATGTATCCTGGCTCATTGCTTCCTGTGATTCCCAGGTGTCCCTGGAAATTATTCCACAAGTCACAAGGCTGCAGTGTACCTTTTCTATGAGTCTTTAGATAGGCAAAGTTTATAGAAGAGGGAGAAGGGTGCCCAAAGCATGAACCTGTAGCATCATCAGTGTTTCAAAGGATAACTTATGCAAGAGTGATGCAGGTAGGAACAATGATGTGGAAATGCGTCAAACAAAAGAACTTGAAGCAATGATGTTCTATTCCCGTTATGCTTCTGCTTTTCTATAAGGGATCTTGCCACATAAAAACACAGTTGCTTTTAGTCACAAAGCTCTTCTTTCAGTAATTATTGTAATTTGCTGCTTTCGACTGTGCAGGGAGAGAGACAGTGACTATACTATCATAACACTACAAGAGCAAGAATTTACTCTTAATTCTTTTAGCACCAGTTGGTATGCCCAAGACTTAATGCCTTACTGAAGTTCTAAGGTTTCCCTAGTGGTCAGTGTTGCAATGACAGGAAGCCATTCACATTTCAAGAAATTCACTGCACTTTTTTTTTTTTTTTTTTACCAATGTCCTTTTTATTTCTCTTTTCTCAACGAAGGAGATAGGTGCTGGGAGTTCCACTTGTTCACCTCTGTCTAGAATTGTTAAAGAACTGCTGTGGCTAGAAGCAGCATTTGTGTGTGAGTGTTTATAAAGACAACTGTACTTTTTCATGCAGAATTACATTGTTTGGTTTATGACCTCTCTGCACCGAGAGCTGGAACTCCTGTGGTAACTCCAGCAGTTAACAGCACTCTCAGGAGCATGGTGTTTAGTTGAAAGAAATTAAACAACTCCCTGAAACCAGATGAACAATGAATTTTCAAAGTCACAATCCAAAAACAACTACTACACTGCTCTTCATATTGGTACAAGCCTGTATAACATTATCATGTTTTCAGAGGATGTTATTCCAGGATCAAAGGCTATTCAGGAAAATGCATATTCCATTCAGTGTGATAGAATAAAGTAGATGTGGAACTTGCTGAAAATGGGCAGTGTTTTTAAAAGAGGTGTGAAAGCTATCCACTGAATTTCCCTCACTTCCTGACCTGTTTCTCAGGGTTGAGCCTGGGAAGCCCCTAGTCTGTCTCCAGTCTATATTAAGCACTAACTTTATGACTGCATGCTGCAAAGACCAGTTCTGTTTATGCTTGTTTTGTTTCTCCAGGTATTCCCCTTTGGGCATTGCTTGCCTCATCTGTGGAAAAATCATTGCAATCAAGGATTTAGAAGTAGTTGCTAGACAACTTGGCATGTACATGGTAACAGTGATTGTGGGTCTTGTCATCCATGGAGGGATCTTCCTGCCGCTGCTTTACTTTGTGATAACGAGGAAAAGTCCCTTTTCATTCCTTGCTGGGATTTTCCAGGCATGGATCACAGCACTAGGCACAGCTTCCAGGTACATTCAAGAAATAACAGCTTTATTATTATTTTTTTTTTTTAGCAGGTTATTAGATGCTGTTTAGAAGTGATACATCTGCTGTTTTGACCTTCACAGCAAAATCATTTTATACCATTGAATAAAACTTTTTTTTTTTTTTTTTTTTTTTTTTTTTAATGAAATAAATGGATGAAGGTGTCCTGTGGCTACCAGTTGCTTCCTGTTTTGAATGTCATGGTAGTAGGCAGCAGAGGCTGTAGCAAGGCTGTAGGATTTGTGTGTATCTGCTGATCTCAGTGAAGATTTCAGTGAATTCAAGACATTTCTTCTGTGGAGGACACAAAATCTCTATGCATATTAGGCTTAAACAGAACCTGGTTCCCAAACAGTGGTAAGGTGTTACTATAAAACCTTCATTTTATTCCTTCATCCAATTTAGCAGAACAAGGGGACTTCAGTAAAGAGCTGAGCATATTAGACTCATTGGTAATTCACAGAATAGCCTCAGCAAACAGGGTAGGCAACTAAATAAGTCCCAGTAATAAACTGATGCTTTGCACTGGGGCAACCTGCAGATTGTCCGTTGATTTTTTTTTTTTTTTTTCAGTGAAATAGTATATGTTATAATAAATGTTTTTCCTAAATAAATGCATTGTTTCTGAAGAAAATAAAAACTTCTGTTGCAATTGGAAAGGTAAAAACAACAAAGCCAAATTCAAGAGTGACCATCAAAAATCCTGAACCATCTTGATTTCAGGAACATCTCAAGAGAACAGTAACTCATCTGCCTCTTTTTGGGTTAAAACTGTCTGCTGGACGAAAGACTTTGGGGGGGACATCAGTGATGTGCATATATATCTGATGGGATGGTGTAGAGAAGATGGAGGAGGACTCTTCTCAGTGGTGCCCAGTGATAGGACAAGAGGCAGTGGGCACAAATCAAAAACCAAGGAGTTCCATCTGAACAGAGGAATAATCTGCTTTACTGAGGTGGTGGTGGTGGAGCACAGGTTACCCAGAGAATTTGTGGAACATCCCTGGAGATATTCAAAACTCAATTGGGCACAGTCTGTGCACCTTGCTCTAGCTGCCTCTGCATTGATGAGAGTGGTTGGAATAGGTGAGCTCCAGAGGTGCCTTCCAACTTCAGTAATTCTGCAGTTCTGTCATAAAAACTGTGGCATTATAAGAGATGCAGTCTGGCCAGGAGTTTGACTAAGCCACAATTTCCCTGAGGCTTTTCTGCACTTAAATATTCAAGTTTCCACCTAGATTTTTCATTAACATTTTGCAGTGCACATACACAACATCTGAAGCTTTGTTTTTTCAGTATGAAGGTTTTTTTTTTTTTTTTTTTTTTTTTTTTTTTTTTCCCTGCTGGAGGAATATAGGGGATTCTAAGTGGTTCCAGCTTATGAATTTGTCTGGGTGCTACATTTACCACCTGACTGCTATTGAGAGCTGAATTACTGACCGACCAGAAGTGGACCAGTTCATAGCTTCACAGGCAGGTGGCTATATGACAACAATCCAACAATCACCATCATACAGTCTAACCTGGCACCTAGGGTAACCAGAAATGATTCCTATTCAGGGACCCATTAAGGCCCTCTGTTTGGCTAGGCTGAGGAACCATGGAAGGCATCTATTTACCGTATTCTTTTAATAAAGAAACCTTGTCTCCATGGTCTGCTAACCTGTACTTGCTCATGGTGGTAGAACTGAAGGGGGAAGACATTTGCATATCTTTGGAGATACACAAGATATATGCATATATTTGCAGATATTTGCAGTCCCTGCCTGCTGAGCTAGCCAGGGTTCATTACAACACTGTTAACCTATGGCTGATACACACCTTGTCCTGATGATCTGATTTGTGAAAGCAAAGGTAAAGTGGGATTTGTATTTCTGAAGAAAACTAAACTTATCTGACTAGATTTCAATGTGCGTCAATCAACTACTTCTTCTATTCCTCTTTTAATAAGATGTGGGAACACCTGTAATGTAGAAGGCAGTGATCATGGAACTGACTTGAAAACTGACAAGCAAACATTAGTTAATGACTCACCAGATATTTTCCACTATCTGCTATAAATATAGCTGCTAGAGTTAACCTATGGGGGAATACTACGTTGCTTTTAGAAACTATGAATTTTCACTGATTTGGCTAAAAAACATAGAATATTCAACACTTGATTAACTTCAATTAAAACCACAGCAAAATAAATCCTAGATGCAAATATATTTCTAAAGATGCTAGAACTGATATTTGGTACTGTGTATCTGGTTTATTGGCAACTACTAAAAAAATCACCTCTCTGAACAAAGAATGGTCTGGTCATTTGAGTACAAGATGGGGATCTACAAGCTTATGTCTTCTAAGTCCTGTTTCCATAGATGTGGAACAAGGAGTCATTTAAAAAGTGACTTAGGTCTGTCTGCCGGTACAGAAGGGTTTGAGTTTCCAATAGATCTCCTGTGATGTGTATCAACCTCATGTGCTTGTTCTAGATAAGACATTTATTATGGCACTACATATTTATAGTTAGGTACTTAATCATCCCTCAATCTGCCTTTTCCTTGGTTTAATTATCTGTAAAACAGAAAGATGACAGTTTTTGTACCCAATAGCATCTCTCTGGTAATGGATGAATGAAAGAGTTGGAAAGACTCTGAAGTTACAAGGCACTAGAAACAATATGCTGTAAGTATTTATCTGAGAAAATTTGGTGAGTCTAGTTCTTTACTTCTTTATAAGAAAAATAGTATTTTTTTAGGGGCAATGACACCAGCATTAGTGGTATGTAATGGTGAAAGCCTTTGAGAAATTCTGCCAACTCAGATGAAGTTGAAGACTCAAATAAACCACAACAGATGTGCTCCAGCTGCTTCTGTATGAAACACCAATTAAAAGGAATTTCCCCAGGTCAAGTTTGTTTTCAGAACAGCTTTTCAGGCAGCAACCAACTTCATTTAGTGGTGGATTTGACCTCAGAGATAACACGGAAAAGAAAGGAACCAAAACATGCTCCTGTGTGGCTTTCATACTTGTTGCAGCAAGTCCTTTGCCTGAGGCAGGCAGACCTGCTAGGGAAGGGAAGTAAAAGATATTTGCATGTACAGGGAGTAGTAATCATACAAAGAGTATGTTCTGCTTTCAGAAGTATTTTTAGATGGAGTTTTACTTTAAGGAAGTTAATGTAATAGCCTGAACCATTGCCACAAAGGCAAGGCACTGTGGATCTGTGCAAAGAGCTGTTTCCCTTTTCCAGCAATCTTTCCTATCTTTTCTTATCCTCCAACCATGTTTCATATCCTTTCCTGTCCTCCAGTGTTTGGGAACTGCATGGGCTGTGTATGCTTTTGCCTGACTTTTTCCTTTGTTGATGAAGCACTGATTTATCCCTTCAGAGCAAATTTACAATCAAAGAAATATTTGTCCCTTTGCATGTAGTTCTGTCTATCAGAAAACATCTGGAGCTGGTCTTTTTGAACAAAATGCAAGAAATAACTCATTGAGAAGTCTGAAAGCTTCATCTACAATCTCTCAAGCTCTCATCCCTTCTTGAGTCATGTTTATGTCTTGGCCTCAGTCCCACCTCCAGCTAAATGTAGATGTAATTGAAAAATTGGCCAAGATAGCTTGAATCACAGCTGAAAGTAGAAGTAGAAAGTGTAAACACAGAGAGCAGAATTTGACTTTGCTCCCTCGTGTATATATTATATTATAATTTTGTCTTCTGTACTTGTTTGCTTTCTTTCCTTCAGTGCTGGAACATTACCCGTCACATTCCGGTGTCTTGAAGAAAATCTAGGCATTGATAAACGTGTAACAAGGTTTGTTCTTCCTGTTGGAGCAACAATTAACATGGATGGAACTGCCCTTTATGAGGCTGTGGCTGCCATCTTCATAGCACAGATGAATGGAATTGAGCTGGATGGAGGCCAGATAGTTACTGTGAGGTCAGTTCAAAACATTCATAAGCTTTGTTTCTAAAGACTATAAAATGTGAAGCTTTGGGTTGGATGTCTTAGTGGCTGTGGGATCTGCTATGAAACCCATAGATTTGTAATAATGATATGCAAAGGAACGTAATATACATAGGTTCTGGCTCTTTAGTGATGTAACTTATCTATCATTTGCAGCCTCAATGCATGCTGAAGGCGATGCAGTTCTGCAGTTGACAATACATTATGCAGTTTATGCAGTTCTGCAGTTGACAATACATTATGAAATACAGCATTCTTTGCCCAATGCAGCACCTTCTTTTAATACAGATGGATGCCCCAGGTGATATATGGGGCATTAACTTTCTAGATGGTACCTGTTTATAAACATTGGAAGATAAAAATATACCTAAAAATTATCTATATCTTGTTTTGCGTGTGTGTATTTTTTTTCTGTGACTTTTGTGAACAGCAAAAAACAATGGGCAGACTGTAAAGCATCCTGAGGGTGAGATTGCCTGCTGCATGGTGTAGGTACACTCAGGCTTTTTCTCTCTAATCCAGAGTATGTTGGCTCTAATCTTTTCATTTCAAATCATCATATTAAGGACAAAGCTGAGTTTTTAGAAGGACAAAGAAAGTACCCATTCAAAATGGGTAAGAGTGGTTGAAGACTGTTTACCGTAATGGAGTTTTAAGACCCATTAGATATAGTGACTAATAAAAAACAAAGGCAAAGTCATGACTGCTGCAGCTAAAGTTAATGTACAATGGAAAACTCGATGAAGACATCAGGCCCAACATTTTGAATAGTTAAAATGCAAACCACAGGTGAAGGCTGCCAAGTTTGCCTTCTTCCTGTAGTTTTCACCCACCCACCCAACTTTTCTTTTATTAAACCCTTTCAGCACTAAAGAAACTCCTGCATAGGGAAGTATAATTCTATGTTTCTTACCCAGCTATATTTGTCCAGCACATTTTCCATTTCTTTTTTTCAGCCCCTAAAGCAGAAAAACCAAGGTTTCTAAAAGGTGCAGTGCTGCTTCTAATGAAGGCAAATGCTAGACCCTAGCGACTCATATATCCTGATGAAAATGAGACCAGTAATTTTAGAGGTGCTACTCTTTAAACCAAATTAAGATCAGGGCAATTAAAGTCAGGAATCAGCTGCTGGTCAGGAGATTTTCTAAGCCTGAAGCAGAGTTACTTCTCTTCCCCTGAGTACCTCTGAGGTACTGACTCACTAGTGCTGTCTTATCCCGCTATTTTAAGGCTGGGGTCACCAACTCGTGACTTGCATATACTAAGCAGCAGGCACCTCTGGGCTATATATATAGGAAAAACATCCATTTTCCTCTTCATGCAATAGCACATTTTTGCTGCAACGATATGACAAGAACTATCCCTCTAGGTACCAATACAAATGAATGGGAAGTTATTAGGTCTTGTCTGCCAAACCCAGCACGTGGTACTGGAGATATTCAAACAACCTGGATGTAAACTCACAAAGACTTTTCTCCTTCTCCTTCTCCTTCTCCTTCTCCTTCTCCTTCTCCTTCTC
>CM021769.1:48215033-48244018 GCA_011076525.1 Nettapus auritus | reverse complement strand
TTTATTTTATTTTATTTTATTTTATTTTATTTTATTTTATTTTATTTTATTTTATTTTATTTATTTTTTTAACCTGCATGTATTTTTCAAATTATTCCGCAAATAACAAAGTGACAACAAGCTTCATGAACCCCAGACATTTTTAATGAGTTTGAGCAGTTCAGAAGATGTTTTTTGGCTCTCTTCTTAAAAGTTGTCATTTGAGGAGAAAAATCATGTACATTGTTTACATGTGAAAAGGCAAGATGCAGCGTATTATGGAATATGCCAAGAGACCAAGAACATGGCATCACTTTCTATGGACATTTACCTAATTTTCTTTGGCAACAAAGAACTTACTTGCCAACTCAAATGAAGGGTATCTGCAGTCCAAATATAGGTGTAGTCATCTGCTGACTGCCTTCCATGATATGCTGTTCAGATGGATGTGTTGAATGCACTTTAGCATCAGAATGTTCCTGCACTCATACTGCATGGCTATGCTTAGCTTATATCATCTTTCCTGAGTCATTAAGACATGAATATCGTATTTTCTCTCTAATGCTTGCTGTAACTTACATGGATTACTAATAGTAATGATAATGTCTTGATTGGAGTAAAGTGAGCTTGAGAAACCCCACCAGTTCAAGGAGAAAATGGCTGGGATGGCTACTGGCTAGAGGTTTACAAAGCACCCATCACTAGGACAGGGCAGTTTAAAGTCAAGAGAGTTTTTAATTGAAAAGGAGGAGAAAGAGGCCAAAACAAGCTCAATCTTTTCATTTCATAGTATTTATATATATATATATACATATATAATTTATATATATAGTGGTCTGTAAAACAGCCAAGCAGATTCTCTTGCATCTTTCAGTTGACACAACTGAGCCACTTTCTAACTGTGAATGCCTACAGTAAGTCCTTTAGAAAATCACCATATATATTGGAAATATAAGTTCTACCACTTTCATATATCTCCACCCTGTCTGGAAATGTTCTTTAGAATATCTTCTTTTCCAATGCTTACTTCTAGATAATGTCAGGCCAAACCTGAATTTCTAGGGGACAAAGTAATACTGAATTCAGAAAACAAAACAAACAAACAAATGAAAAAAAAACAACAACAAAAAAAAACAAAACACAAAAAATCTTCCAACTTATTCCTTTTTTTTTTTTTTCCAAATATTCCACATTTTTGATAAAGTGATTTTTTTGTAATGAAATCAAACATTTTGTTCTGATATGCCTCTTCCCTTCTTCTTCAAACCTATTATTTTCTTTGAGAAAAATGAAAGAAAAATTATTTTAAAATTGAATGAGAATACCTGTTTGCCCCAAATTAAAAAGTCATTAATTTGCATGTCTCAGAAAATGAAAGGAAACTGAAGAGATAAGATCTTGAAGGAAGGAAGAAATTCCCTGAAAATAAATACCTCATTTCATAAAAGATTTTATTCTCATTAAAAATAAGCAATACCACCAACAACTCACTTTTTAATTAATTTGAATATTTCTGTTGGAAAACTTTTTCAGTGAAATAGAATATTCTAATTTCAGTGAGTTTAGGACAAATTCAGCTACCGCAGATCATTCTGACACACCTGATTGGTTTGTGTAGCTGCACACTGTAAATGTTATCTCCTTCCAGTCTCTAAAAGATCCAAGCCAAGCTAGAAAGTAGTAGCTCTTTGATACAGTATTTACTGTACTTTCTTTTCTCCTTCGGTTTCTCTTATCATTCCATCAGTTGAGTCATTGGTTTACCTCAGAGACATGGATGTATTATGCAGTAAGTCATCCCAAGCACACCCTTCAGTAGAAATCTGGGACCAATGATGCATGAGCTTGAAGGGTTTTGCCCTTTTCCGTTGCTTTAGGTTTTCTCTGCTTGGGATCTCACTTTGCACTTTTAAAGAGCCAGGGTTTACTGAACTTAGCACAAGACCGACTTTGAGCGGGTCATTTGTCTGTCTGTTTGCAAGCTGCCAAAAGGACGTGATGTTACAGTCCACTTTATAAGCTATGAATACATGCTGACATTTGCAAAGCACTTGGATCATGTTGAAGTGGTCTACAGCTAAGTGTTAGAGTAGCAAAAGCAACTCAGTAAAGGATTTGGGGAGCCAGTTGTTAAATGTGAAGAGACATCTCTTCATCCTGTCAAATGCACTGGTGGGGTGAAAAGTTCACTGCAACTCCGATCAGTTTTGAAAAGCTAATCTGCTAACATGTCCTTTCTATTTACTTTCTGTAGTATACTCCATGTATAGTGCTAGTAGTTTATAATTTCGCATGGTCAATGTATATTTTTAATAAGTAGTGTACCTTTATATTGGGGTAGAGTGGTTGTTACTGCATGATATTTTTGTATTTTTTTATTATCACATTTCACATGACTCTGTGTGATTTTCATTTCTGAATAAGCTGTTCATTCCTGTATTTGCATGTTTTCCCCTTTCAACTATCTAAGAAAAAGCTTGACTTTATTTGAAAATCAGTGCATTTTGTCATATTTCAATGTCCCAATGCTTCCATGCGTCCAGTTTGTCCAGCATGGGGAATTTCAGCTGTATCTTTAAGTTTTCATTTGAAGCCAAGGATGTTAACCTACAAGGTAAGTTAGGAAAGATTGAGCCATCCACTTGGCGTTTAATGAAGGGTTCTCTCACAGTTATGCAGCTCTAGATTATTTATGTAAAGTTAAACTGATATTTTACTTTTTTTCCCCCCTTTTTCAAGTCACTTGGCTGGCGCTATCTTTGTTGAAGTGTGAGTTTATACTGATTTCTGGTATGCAGCATATTGGCCGTTGTTTACCATGAGCTGGTAGATTACTATACACTTTCTACCATACTTACAAACTAAAAAATGTAGCATGGATATTTACAAGCAAGAGTGAAAATTTGCTTTAATTTGTATGAGACAAACATAGCATTGCTATGAATTTTTGGCCCTACTATAGGCATAATCTTACATACTTATGTACTATAAGAAATAGTTATGCAACGAAAATTGCTTTCACAACCTATCTTTTCCTCTATTTCTTTAATGGTGGTGTAATTATAGGTGAGTTTGTATAGATATATATCTTTGATTATTCCTGTCTTGCACATTTTTTATTTCCTTGCATCAGCTACATTGCTTTGTGCGGGAATTTTACTGAAAAAAATAACAACTTTCTACATAGAAAAAAACAAAGAAAGAAAAACACAACCAAACAAAGCCTGTTTATGAAATAACCTAGAAAAATCAATAGGAGATAGGAGTGTAATCTGAAACATTTATTAAAAACAAAGCTACAATAAAGGCTAAGAAAATATGGAACTTTTTTCTACTCCTAATGTTTTCTAGTCAATATAATAAAGGAACAGGAGTCTCACTATTTGTGAGTGTTGTGAATTCTGAATAAATATATTTTACATATATAAGGCATGGTGTATGTAATTCCAGCAAATATCATGATCTTCCATATAAAAGTCATGACTTTTCTTGTCAAAGTGCCTTGGCCTTTAAGTCGGTTGTTGATGATAATTACTTGCAGGTAACACTGGCAACCAATGGCAAATCTGCAGACTTCAGTGTGGTTGAAGAAGAGCCTTGGAAACACGAAAACTAAGGGAAGAGATTCCCAGCTCCGTCTTTAATAAGCCCCGAAGTTCTCTTCTGGTAAAAGATACCACGATTAAGGAAGATTTTTTTTTTCTCTCTCTCTTTTTTTTTTTTTTTTTCTTTTTTTTTTTTTTAATAACATCTACAGTTTCTGCTTACTTAATTTCTTAACTGAAACTTAGCAAAGATCTCATAAAGTCATTGTAGGGTCTTTGCCAAACAATGATCCGTAACCATCTGTCTCCCTTGTGTTACTGTTTGGATGATGCAGCTGGAGAATACTCCATGCAGTGCAATGTGCTCTCACCCGCCTCCCCGTTCATTCAAGACGCAGAGAATGTAAATGCTGCAAAATGGGAAGATCACAATGCCAGTACAGTTCGCTACAGGGACTCAGGGTCACAAATTGTTTCAGATAAATATAACCTCACGCAAACCTCCAAGTGTTTCAGTGACTCTTGTGGCACACCTGATCTAGTTGGCTCTGCATGGCTAAAATCGCTTTTGAAAATGCCCACAAAGATTTCTATTTGTTACAATAATAAGAAGAACCTGGCATGGGAAGCACTGAATTTTTGTGCCTACTTGTACTTCAGACTGAACTTAGATCCAGCGGCAAGGCTAATGTATGGAAGTCAATAAACATCCCAGACCTTTTGTTAGATTAATACAACTAATACTTGACGTTAAGAAAAGACCTTAGATTTGCATGTACATATGATAAGTTTTTTTTTTGTCAGCTGTCCCAGGGCAGGTGCAGCTTCATTTTTTTATGGGTCTGTGCTGCTCTGTGACCACAGTACATCATATAATATAAGGCAGTATTATTTCAGGGTGTCATAGTTCTTAAATCTATGCCTGATGTACAAAATGTAGAATACCATGGGCTCAGATATGTCATTCTTGGTCCAAGCAGCTTACTCTTCTTAAGGTAGCACCTTACTCTTCATCCTGCTCCACTGAAGTCTGAGGGATACCTCGTGTGGAAGGGGAGACTCAAGTAAGGTACTACTAAGCATGAGCAAGGATGTCATGGTTGGGTACTTGATAACGATCTATTAAAAAACAAACAAACAAACAAAAAAAACCCTGAATATATTACACAAAATAATTGGGAGTTTTGAATGTAATCATCAGTAGCATTTGGCTTGAAGTGTATGTCTTCCAAGTTCATGTCACATGTCAGAGAATGGCTAAATTCTGAAATAATTACTAAGCCAAATTCCTTATTAAGGTCAGTGGAATTTGGCCAGGGCTAGGACTGAATGAAGAATACATAAGAATTACAGGATTTAGACCAATGTGTTGAGTTACTTCTCTCTTTCTCTGTTTTGCAGAGTAATGATTCACATACATTTCTAACGTCAGATAAATGTTTCTTAGAGCACGTGGCATCTGAATTAACAAGATGGTGTTTTGTCAACATAATATATCTGACTCATACTGTCAGGAGAAATTACAGCCACAATAATCACCTTGTGAAGTGTTTTCTAAAGGTGCTTGTTAATACTCTGCAATGTTCAGACACCGGTGAACGCCTCTGTACTACTAGCAATGTTCTGTAGCGCAGATAAGCCAAGCAGCCCTGGCAGGCTGCACCCACAGAGCAAGCCCTGTGCAGTGTTTGAGGGAGCTCATGGAGGTTCTCAGAGTGACTCTGAGTATGAGCGTACCGTGAACTTAGACATGGCCGAGAACAGAGCTGAAACATTTAGGGACACATGCCATTCAGTGTCTATGCATGGACGTCTTGTGGGTGTAAGCAGGAATAATGTGTTGAACTATGGAGTGGTATACGGCTCTGTAGAAGCTATTAAAACATAAATATAATTTGCTTTTGCTCATCTGCATTCATATAAAGACCTCTGAAAATGCATACGGACATGAACCAGCAAAGGTTGCTTGCATGATGAGTAATGTGCAAGACCAAGTTCATTGTCAAAGCACCTCTCATTCACGCGTTTGTTGATGTGGACTGTTCTTCTTGCCCTTGTATTTCTGTCCGCTCTTACATGCCATTGCTATGATCCTAAACAAAATGGCCTATATAATTTAGCAAGTATTGAACCACTGTGAATGCTGTAGACCTCTAATGTATATAAGACCTTTTCTAGAGGTCTTGTGAATCATCTTGAGGATCCTTTTTTGATGGATGGAACCGTAGGATATCCAGAGAAGTGACAGGCAGATGGTCTTCTCTTTTCTTCAGTCATCGGTATCATAATACCCAGAATTAACCTGGAGCTGCTGCTTCTCCCATTACACACATGAATGCTCCCAAATACTTTCTTCTTAAAGTGCATTTGTGATAGCAAGAAAAGAAAGCATTATGCCACTGACTTTTCCACTGTCTGTATTGAACTGAAAGTCTGGGTATTGAGAGTGTCTGGGGATCAGGGCCCTAGTCTGCATTTGAAGACAATTTCTCTTCTGGGTTATGTGCCAGAAATGTGCCAGGGGCGGTGTGCAGGTCCTCTGAAACGTTCCCTGTTCTGAGGGCGTGAGCTCGTATCAAGTGAAATTTGTTGTGACTGTAGTGGTGGTTATATCCAAGAACAGCACGCCGTGTTTGCCCAGTAGCACCTGTCCTGCTGTCCTGCTTGCCATGGCCGTCTCTTAGGAGCAGCCACAGCGACTGCTTGTCTTGAGAGTGGCTTCAGAAAACCAGTCTGCAGACTTTCAGCTGTCTTTTGAAAGCATTCAGCAGTTGGAAATGAAAAGGAATGCTAGCAACATGTGACTGGGCAGCTCCACAAAACTGCATATTGAGAAACACTTATGATGTGCTTACGCTTATCCGCCTGGGACATGCTGTCCTTTGAAGAGTGATTCTTCAGATGGAGACTAGGGGAGGAAGGAATGAGATGCTAGAAAAACTCCACCCACACAAGGGAAAATAAAATTGGGCCTTTTGATAGGACTGGAATAGCAGACTGTGATTTTAAAATGGTAATCCTGTAGATACAGTAACTCAGGGAAGTTTCAAAAGATAATTACGGAGGCATTTCTCGACTTAAATGTGGATGTGGGAGAAAGAGAAATGTTGTTTTTGGTAAGCTCCTCTGCTTTTAGCCTGGCTGAATATTTAATATAGTGTTACTCCAGCACATCACTGTATTTAACCATCAAAAAGCTTTCCATTTCACTGGGAAAATGTAACTCACTCTTGGCTTGCATTTCTCGATTTGCTCATTCCAGATGAGGCCAGGTTGCTACTTAACTAAATAAACAGAAACTAACCCAGGGCCCGGCCACTTCAGCTAATACAAGTTCACATTTCAGCAGGCAGGGCTGGTCACTGACTAGTCTCTTTTTAGTTTCACTAGGAATGTGGATGCATTCATTTGCATGTGGCAAACATTTTGTTTGTTTTCAGGACTGGGGTGGCAAGGTTAAAGGAAAGGCACAGCAGAAAGTGATTCGCTTTTGGTGCAGTTCCTGGAGGAAATAACGTTTCTTTATTATGATCACCTCATGTGCTGCTTTGTCCACTCCCTCCCCCCTCACTGTCTGTGCAGCTGTGATACCTTTTGCCCTTTACATTACTGGCAGCACTCTGGCACATGGGAAAGTCTAAACCAGGCAAAGACTCAGTTAATTGCATGACTAATTAAGTACATATGTATTTACTTTGTGCATTCACTGCTGAAGCTAGGTTGGCATTCTCTTGATGCCTGTTCATTGAAACTAAAGTACACTGCACGCTGAAGCTAAAGAAGAGGCGGAGCACTTTCCTGTTGAGTTTTCTTCTTCACTGCTTCCCTCAGAGAACAAAGGCTGCACCAGCACTGTAAGAAGCAAGTGTGGTTCTTACACAGGAAGATGCTTCAGATAGGTAGGGGACAAGCCCTGTGAACCATACTGATATGCGCTCCCTCCATTTGAATCGGTGAGAAACTCATTACATCTTTGAAAAGCTATGTTTGCTCTAGTGAAACCTGGGCCAGCAATGCTCTGGCTACACGAAAGTCCCACTGAAATCCAGGGGAGTCATGGGCTCCCAGGAAAGGTCAGATCTCTTCCTGTCTCCGCTAAGTAATAAGGTGTTTCACAATCCTGTCCGGGTCAGTAGTCTTTGTCTGCTGCTTAAAATGAAGGTGATTCTCACACCCTCAAGGTTTTTGCCAAGATGCTTTTTTTTTTTTTTTTTTTTTTTTTTTTTTTAAAATTATTATTATTATTTTTTTTTAATTTGCCTAATTATTTCTATGCTTTACAAATCCAGCAATGAATTTAAAACTCAGCACAAAAACAGGGATTGCTGTAATTTTTTTTTTTTTTTTTCTGTTCCTTCCCTGAGATCCAGTTAACCTCCATTTCTTTGTCAAAGCACATGGAATTCCAAACATTGTGCCACTCTAAAATGTGTGAGTAAGATGTGAGTAATATGGATTTCTGATTTGTTTTCCAGCACTACCAGGGTTATTGCAATTCTGGTAGTTGACACTCAGAAGAGCATATTGCTCATCTGAGAAGCTGCAGCAGCAGTGCTTGAACAAATTTGTTCTGGCAACTGCCTAGTTTTTCTTTGCTTCCTTGCCTTCTCTTGTGTTGTTGCAGACTTGTTGTAGCAACACAGCAGCAATCGCACAAATCCCTAAAAACACAAGCAGCATTAAACCTCACCTCTGACATCCGCTTCTTTAAATAAGTTTAAGAAAGCTTTGAGCTTTAGTACCAAGCTCAAAGAAATGCTTTTCTGGAGTATAACTGTTTTATATAAAAGTATAACAGTATAACTGTTTCTCTTTTCATTAGTTCCATTCATCTATTTTTATTGCTGCACTTGAGTTCATTTACAGAAGGGTAAATAACGGCACTTTATAAAAAATTTACTGTAATATTAGTCTGTTATGAGCCAGAAGACTATTCTTGATTTTATTACTGTGACTTCTAAGGACATGATAATTATAAGATATTTTTCATACTAGTCATTACAGTAGGTCCAGTATACTAGTCATTACAGTATGGTCCATTGGGCCAGTTCACGTGGGCTGTCGCTCTGCTTGCATCCCTGCGTAACACTGTGTGGAAGCTCCTGTGACTTTGAAGGAAAAATATTTTCCCGGTTTTCCTTACCTGAATAATAGAGGATAGCTTCAAGTTTTTTTTGTTGTTGTTGTTGTTGGTTTTTTTTTTTTTTTTTTTGAATGTTTGTTTTATTTTGTTTTGTTTGGGGGGAAGGGAAGGAATTACAATGCTGAAGTGTCAGAGAAGGCAGCCAGCTGTAAATAAAGTGTTCAGCTTTACCATGTTGTTTTTTAAAGAGTTATGTTCTTGTTCACAATTTACCACCCCCCCCCCCAAAAAAAAATATTAAGTCTTTATGGATTATTAAATCCTTATTCTTTCCAAAGCCATTGATCTTTCTTCCTGGCAGACACAGAGGCTGTGGCTCTCCCTAACCCTGACGCAGGCTCCACAGCTCCGCATGTCTTCAGCAGGACTCCCATTGCGGTACACTGCACAAGGGGTGCCTCCCTCATTTTTTCCTCCAATCATGTTTGATATTAAATTGAGATCTGCTGCTGTGAATGAGCCAAATGGCTGCTGATGCCCTGTGCTGATTGTTCCTTTACTTCTTGCATGAGCAGGCTCTGAGGAACCATCGCTTGGCTGTGCCCACCATCACAGAGACTTCCGCACTCGGGGGAAGCCTGGTGGCTTCCCACTACCAAGCTGATACAAATCCTCATGGATAAGGTGGTTGTGCTTTTGCAACTAGAGCATATGACTGAGCCACTAAGTGGGTCTCTACTAGTCCAGGATGGAAATAACCAAGCTAAAGGCAGGGTTTGGGAAGGCAGGAAGACCAGTGAGATTTCTCACCCAGCCTTTGATCCCCTTTTATGTCTGTGTTCTGCTGCAAAGCCAATGCTGATGCTGGAGTGTTGAATCCCTTCTAATTTGATTTTTCAAAATTCAGGAGCCCCGCAATTGTTTTTAATGATGCTTTGTGGCATACACCATTACACGAAGGGAAACTGCCATAGGCAGCATCACACAACCTGGGTTGTCTAGTACCTGTATATTGTTTTGTACATAAATAGAAGAGTTTGCAGGGATTTTTGTATAATTCTTTTCTATTTCTTTTCTACAGTTTTTCAAAGACTGTATGCAAACTGTGTTTACAAATTGATTTTGCTGTCAGTATTGTAGATTATCGCATGTCCATTTTGGTGTTTTGTATGGGCTTGTGAGTGCTTGTGTGTTACAGGTTGTCCTTCCTTCTTAAAAACAATTGCATACGCTTCCATCCAACATATCCTGTGCCCTTCTTAAATATATCCCATTTCCCATGGTCCAGTGTGAGCTGTAGCTTGTAGAATGCATGAGAAAATGCTGCACATATATTAATATTGTTAAATGTGATACGCTCAATACTGACATAGTTATTAATACAGGTTTTAGGGGTTTGTACTTGTTCTCTGGAAACTACAGTTTAGACTGAACTAAATTACCTAGTATCTGTAATTTACAGACACTCATATTTTCATATAATATTTTCTATATGATCATATAAGTTAGGGGGATAGGCCTTTAAAGGTGGTCTGTACCTTAGAACAAAACCAGTTTTCTCATAACATTTAGGATCAACGAAATGTTTCTGTATTACGTTTAGTGATGAATTATAAACAAAGCACAAAATGCAAGAAGCAAATAGGAATTTCAAGATGTCCTTAAATGCTGCAGTTCATTATAGAACAATGTTATAATAACCTGAACAATCTTCTAGATTGACTGTCTTGGGCAATTGCCCCTTATTTTTGTCATTTTTCCCGGTGTTACCTTTGCCAAATCTTGCAGTTCTTTCTTAGGACCTGATCATGTGTAACTGACTCACTCAGACTGCTGATTAAAGAAAATTGGAGATTTGGGAAGGCAAAAATAGATTTTCAGGTACCTAGTCTGTCTTGCTACAATGTAATGTACATGAGTTCAGCCTGCAGAAAGACCTCATGACTTGGCCACCAATCTTTGCCTTCTTGAAAGGGGACCAACAGAACCACCATGGGACCAATGCAATTGGGTAGCATCTGTACAAATACCTCCTGCATTCTTATGTATTTTAAAGAGATCAAACACTATATTTTTGACCAGGACAAGTGAAAGTTGATTCTCTTTTATGGTCGTCTGTTCCCATTAGGCAAATACCTGTTGGCATTAAGGCCATGGATACAATAATTTTATTTAATGAGCAAAGTACTGTTTTGAGAGGAATAAAAATAAATTGATATAAATATTAATAACACTTATATCACAGAAAATTTCCCTTATGGTCAACAAGTTCCTTGATCATGATTAAAAACAAAGAAAACATTGAACAGCAAATATTGATATCCCAGTGTGACTGATACTGGGTGTCTCTTCACCTATTCAGAAATCTGCAGGGTGTGTTATTCTGCTGAGGTTTTGGAGACTAAATTTCTGGTAGATATACATGTAAGAAGTGTGTTGATGTACCCTCGTATTTTAATCTCTTTCTTGTCTTTTAAAGCAGTTGTACCAGGTATTATCTTAATAGGAACTGCGGGTAGAATAGAGCAAAGTTAGTCACTAATAGCTGTAAAACCTTACTAATACCAGTTTTGACATTTTGTTGAAGCATGATGTCCAGTGCCTCTCTGCACTTAGTGTAGATAATGTAGCTATCAACGTGTAATTTCAGTGAAATGGTGTATACAGTATGGGTAGCGGTGCTTTAATTTAATTTTACTTGTTGGTGTGTATTGAGCCATAGTATCAAATTAGATCATCTTTTAAAAATTCTGTTCTACTTTTGGTTTTTGTTCTTTTGTCTGTGTTTGTTTTCCTTCTGGCCATTCAACTGAGTCCGTTACATAGTTTAGTAACTGCTTTATCTTTCGATTACAGGGTATCCTGTTCTGATAACATTCAGAATAATGTATGCAGTCAAGTTACTGTAAATATGTTGGTTTTAGTTTTCAGCTCTCTAACCAGCATGGTACATACTAGTACCTGCATGGGTGTGCTTCCCTGGCAGTGAGCAAAAGTGATGCCAGCATAGATGTGTTCCTGATGAGTACATTTGCTATTACACTAAAAATTACTGCACGCACAGAATGATTAGTTTATGTTTTGTTTTATTCTTGTTTGCTTGACGTGTTGGGACTCTACGACCAGAAGTTCAGCAAGTCACTGCTTAAATTAGCACAATGAGCAAGGGGGAAATCAATCTAGCTGCCTTATGCTGGATGCCATGTCCGCTACTTGCACAGTGTGCTGCACGCTGCTGGCAGCAAGGGTCTGCCTGTCCTCTCTGGAGCACCAGCCCCTGCTGTGTCCCCTTCGTAGGAACAGACTGAGAAAAATGCACATACTCATGGGCAAGGATCCACTGCTTCTGATATTGTTAGAAGAGGATATTGATAGCTACTGGAAATTAAGTGCAAAGCTAAGTGCTTCTCAAGCTACTGTAGTTGATGTCCAGGGTGCCTGTTATATACAAGAAGTATGTCTTATCATAAAACAGATAATAAAACAGACATATGAACTATGTATTCAGTGGCAAAATTATTCTGAAATCAGGGCTATAATCTGTAAGAAAATTACTTTTTTGGGGGCAAAAACTGAAGGTGGTTCTGAAAGATTTTGAGACAGCAAGAAAAAAATAATCTGGTTCATGCCCAGGGTATCTGAGCCTGGTTCTCATAACTATGTTCATCCCCCGTAACTGGAAAAAGATCAAAATTAGGCCCTAAAGCATGGGAAGTATCCTTCTCGGTGAGTCCTCCTACGATGTTTCAGTGTGAATCACATGCTGTGGGACTGTGCACTGCCTCCTCCTGCTCCTGATACTCCTTCCCCCTCTTGAAAGTGACGAATCATAAGATGGAATATTTTCAGATGCTTCACCTGAAAATAATAAAAAGCAAAGGGTCAGGTTTTCTCTTCCTTATACTCAAAAAGTTTCCAAGATTTTGAAATGACATACTGTACAGTATCTATAGCACACTTTATAAACTAAAGAATGCAGATAAAATTTCTCACAACTTGAGGCTCTGTTCTTGTATATTGTAGCTGGAATGCCTTGTCTATTTTTGTAGTTCAGATCGTTACACTTATCCATAGTCATTTGCTTTTAATGCTTTCTTATGGTGTAAACTGATTTCTGTAACTTTTATGTATAAAAAAAACTGGACATTCTTTCTATACTGGAAATAGTCGTGAATATAATATTTCACTAAATGTTGTACCTCTTCTGTACATATCATCAATAAATGTTGATTCGTAATTTTCCTGGCTTATACCTGTGAGTTTTACTGTCAGCCTGGACATTATTTGGGTGAGAGGTTAGATAAATATGACAGGTGTGAAAGGCTGAGATCTGCAGGCAGGGTGGATGTTGGACCTGGATTTGCCAGAGCACC
Organism: Nettapus auritus; assembly: GCA_011076525.1. Classification (NCBI taxonomy): domain Eukaryota; kingdom Metazoa; phylum Chordata; class Aves; order Anseriformes; family Anatidae; genus Nettapus; species Nettapus auritus. The sequence goes on along the minus strand of CM021769.1, from coordinate 48,231,038 downwards.
AGAAATCTGCCCCCTCGTGTATGCTCTAAATGTTCCAGGGTACCAGCTGCATCTGAGGTTCCGTGCTACAAAGTCCAGGATGTGCTAACCACAGTGAAGTCTAAAGCAGTCTTGGCAGTGAAGGCTAGAGGAGTAGGAAGAAATGTTAGAAGAGTAGGAGGATGCAATGAGTTGGTTGCAGTTGCTTTAGAAACATGCTTCACTTCCCTGCCTCATAAAAAGTAAATCTCTTCATCTTATCCTTAAAAAAAAATAAATAATAGAGCCTTTTGCTAAACCCTGCTAAACTTTGTAAAGAAATAAACTGCACTTAGTACAATGAATTGAGAGATGCTCAAGGAAAGGGCAGTGGCCTGAAAGACTGGCCATTGCTGTGTATAGAGAGAAAGCTCCAGCATTTATGATCCCAGCAGGGCACAGCATGGGTCTTGCCTAACCACAAGTAGGTGATCAATAGATGTAATCTAAACCAGCCTGTGAGGCACAGCAGCCTGCACCTTCATGGGCTGCCATCCCAGCTGAAGAGCTTCCAAGGGAAGGCCTGGTGCGGCAGGAGCAGGCCAAAGGCCCCCTGCAGCACTGGGGAACGATGAACCCGAGGCCCAGGTGGCTTGTTACGGTGTCTGAGCCGCTGATGCAGGCTGCCAGAGGCAGGATATTACTGCGTCCAGGCCATTGCCTTGTTCATAAATTAGCTCTGCTGCCTTAAACTCTCTCTCTCTTCAGAGCTCCGGATTCCCCGTCATTGGCATACTCACGAAGCATTGACCATACTGAGAGTCATTCCTCTATCCATCCTCGGGCATGAAAGAAAAAGAGAGAAGACTTCAGGGCTGCCAAACCTCCACCAGCCTCCTCCGTTGTATCAGTGCATGTAAACAGGACAAGGATATGAAAGAAAGAGGTGGCCCCAAGAGGCTGCAATGTAGGAGGGGAGCAGTGTAAAAAACAACTGAAGGCACTCCTGCAGCAAGCACACGCATGGCCAGCAAGGACTGGCACCCCGGCTGGGTTTGGGTCCGCAGAGCTCCAGGGGTACCAGGATGGCTGCATGGGGCCTGTGCTGGCACCAGGCCCCTGCCCCAGTAAGCAGGCAGCCACGGCTCCCCTCTGCTGCAGGGGGAGCAGGAAGGAAGTGACTGTGCATGCAATGCCGGGCCTTGCGGTCGTGGCAGCATTAGCATGGTAGGCAGCTTCTGCAGTGATAAGCAAAATGCGTCAGCGGAGACAGATAAACAACAAAGCTGGTGGCTGCCCACTGAAACCCATGGGGAGGGGCGGCAAAGGAACTGGGCCTCTCACAGTACAGGGCACTTCCTCAGGACAAGTGCCTAAAAAGTAGCTGAGGGCCTGTCCTGCACAGTGCTGCAGTGCTAGTCGTTCACGGTTGAACTGAAAGGAGGGCGGCACTTCCCATACTTGGTAAAACTGATCCTCATGGTGCCCAGGGGCCTTCCTGGCTCATGTTCCCCCTGAATCACTTGAGGGATTCTGCTGTGGAGATGCCCCAGAAAGAGAAGATTGGCTCCAAAATCTGTGAAAGGTCAGGTACAGAGACGAACCTAGGAAATACATCTAAAAAATCATTGCAGGGTTTCACCCAAGTTGTCAGGACTACCTAAATTGCTAGCGTTAAACAGATATAGTTATCTTGCCTTTTACCAAGGATTTTTGAAGGCATTACTCTGTATGAGTGGGGATTATTATGGAGAAGATTTTTCTGGGAGTTATGGGAAAACACCTGAAAGATAATGCAGTCATTGGTCACAGCCAGCATGGGTTCACGAGGGGAAAGTCCCGACTAAACAATTGTGTCCCCCTGCTTTGCACTGGTGTGGCCTCACCTCAAGCACTGTGTGTAGTTTTGGGCACCACAATGTAAGGAGGACATAAAACTATTAGAGAGTGCCCAAATGAAGTGAAAGGCTTAGATGAGAAGATGTATGAGGTCCCATGGTTTGTTCAGCCCAGAGCAGAGCAGGCTGAGGGGAGGCCTCATGGAGGCCTGAGGGGAGCAGAGGGGAAGGCACTGAGCTGTGCTCTCTGGGGACAGCAACAGGACCTGAGGGAACAGCATGGAGCTGGAACAGGGGAGGGTCAGGCTGGGTGTTAGGGAAAGGTTCTGCACCCAGAGTGTGGTTGGGCACTGGGACAGGCTCCCCAGGGATGTGGTCATGGCACTGAGCCTGCCAGAGTTCAAGAAGTGTTTGGACAACACTCTCATACATATGATTTTTCTCAGATATGATTAGAGGTCTGATTTTTGGGTGTTGTGTGAAGCCTGGAGTTGGACCCAGTGATCCTTGGGCGACCCTTACAACAGGATATTCTACAGTTTTGTGATTCTGTGTGGTTGCTCTAAAAAGGCTCAATGCATAAGACCCACAACTTTGCAGAAAGCCAGCACAAAGCTGACCCTCTCCACTGTACCTGGGCTCAATTTCTGCCACATAAATGGCATGTAACCCACATGTAGGCTTTGAGTCTGCCCTCTGTGTGGGTGAACTTCACCCTTCATGAACGCAGGAAAACTCTGTTGAGTCTCTAGCTGAACAAATATATTTACCTAGAGTTCATTTCAAACTTTCTCTTGACGAGTTAAAGAAACATTAACTAGAAAATGAACCACAAAAGAAATTCAGGGAAGTTCCGAATAACTGTAAACGTAATGTGCCCTCACTGGCGAATCTGATTTCCCACTGCTGCAAAATGAAACATGCCTAATGGTGGTGATGACTGCTAATCTGTCCTTGCCCAGGAGCTGCGGAGCTGTGCTGCAGCCAGCCAAGACTGAGCAGTGGGCACTGGGCACTGGGCACGGCTTCGATGAGTTCATGTTAGAGAAACTCATTCTCCAGACTCAGGTTGAAATCTGCTGGAAGCTGTCTCTCTAAGCTGGCTAAGGAGGGGGTGATAGCAATCAGCAGCAGCAGCCCCAAAACAGATGCTTGGATGCTTGTTATTAAAAAGAACAGGCTGATAAAAAGTGGTGAATATAAACTCAGACTTAGTTTCCAATCATGAGTCAAAACATACCCAGTTTATTACTGCTTGTTGTGGGTAAAATGAAAGTGTGGAGTCTGGATTCATGAGAGGAAAATGTGGATGCTGAAAATGATCTAAGATTTTTTTTGGATTAAGCCAGGAGAAAGAATAGGCTTTTGAAAATGTGATGCCAGAAGGCAGATGTACACTCATGACTGAAAGTAAATTTAGATTTAAGGCTAAAACTCTGCTGTGACTAAACCATTTATGCACTGCAACATAGGACTAGCACATAGGCATTCAAGTTGACAGCCCGCTAGCATGATGGCAGGGCTTTCAGATGCCAGGTGCAAAACTCGCAGCCTCTGGAAAAGAGGTGGAAAGTGTCTTCCTGTGTCCTCCTCTCTGCCGCGTTGCTCTGGGGGGTTTGAAAGACTTTGGGACTAACTCAGCAGACGCTGAGTCTGATTTGTAGAGCCACCACTGCCTCTGAGCTGCATGCCGACTTCCTGCTGCCCGCCTACACACTCCTCACTTCAGCTGTGTTTTTGGCATCACTTGCAATGCATCTGCTTGCCACAGAGCCAGCACCAGAAAGAAGCTGCTGTTGAGCTTGAGTCTGTTAGGTGGGTGCTACAGAGTGAGACATTTTTACTGAAAGTGTGAAAAGTCTTTTAGGGTTTTCTGATAGATGTACTTAAATTTATGTCAGATCCTATTTGACTTGACAAACTTTATTTTCCTGTAAATTTCTACATTTTTGAAGAATGGGAAATCAATTACTTTTAAGCATTTCACAGTACAAATGGAAAGACGTATTATGTATTAGGCGTCTTCTTCCACAAAAAAAAAAAAAAAAAGTTACCTATTTCAGATATTGAAACTTTACAAAGCTATGTCTATTTCTGAAAACAAAAAAAAATACTTATTTTGCCATTTGACGGTCTTTGTCCATAACTTCATTTTCTTGTCTTTTTTTTTCTTTTTTTTTTTTTTTTTTCTTTTTTTTTTCTGAAAGAAAGCACAAAACTAATGACATTCACATCAGCATTCTGTGCATGGCAGAGGATGTAAGAAAATGGTTTTCATCCATCCACTTATTAATCTTTTGTCTATAGAGTAGGAAGATTTAATAAGAAGTTTGCAAACCCTTGAAGCTATAGCTCAGGCAAAACCTTTCTGCTGTTTGCTGCAGCCATGCAGACAAAATTGAAAGAAAGCTGTGTTTAAAGCATTTGTAAAGCTTTTGCTGCCTCTGCTTTACCTGCTCTTTAACAACAATCAGCTCCCTTGAAGTCAGGGGATCTTCTCTGAGGATGGATTCTCTTCTTTAATTTCAATTCTCAAAGAAAAACAAAACCCAAAATAAAACAAAACACAAAAACACCAAAACCCTCCAAAGAACAAAGCCCCAAAACCCGTTGCTGCATCACAGCTGACCTGTGTGAAGAGCCGTTTAAGTCTGGTGCTTTAAAAACAGGAAGATGAGCAAGAACTATTCTAGAAATTGTGTCGTTGCCTACCCGTCCTTGAATGGGTGAGACAAGGAGGACGGAAAGTGAAGCTTCTGTGCTGCACAAAAGACACTGTTAGTCATCTTTGCGAAGTTTGCACTTTGCCTCTCATTTCCCATAGCCACAGCTGGGTGCTCTCAGCATGGCATTGGTGAATGCCACAGCAACACAGCAGAGTAATAGTGAGAAACGAACTACTGGGGAAAAATGGTCAAAATCAGTTTGCAAATCATGTGGTGAATGCAGAGGGTGACCTGGAGGTGGGGGGTTCACAGGAAAAGGCCTATTCTTTTTCCCTTCTCTGAGCTATGAACCATACAAGTGACAAAGTCCTGGGGATGTTGAGGGGACTTTCCCAGTCACTGGCACAGAAATTTCACTCTTCCTCACTTCGTCTCCCAGTGACTGCACTCTTCTTCTGCCCTGAATTCCCTGGAGTTCCCAGCCTCAAAGTACCATTTCATGCTTCTTGCCCCCCCAAAAGAAACAAGAGCTTTGTCACCCATGCCCACGGTGCTGGAGCTGCTCCCCAGGGACCAGCCCACTTCAGCACTTTCCCTTTCACCTGTTTGTCCTCTCCCCTTCCACAAAGGAGAACTTGTCAGTGCATGTGGTTACCCGAAGGGTTCATGTTCTTTAACTAGTCAAAATCTTGCAACCAGAGAAGTCTGAGCCTTCAGTTGTTTAATAAGGCCAATAGATAACTGCTGGCTAACAGCCTAATGTAGCGTAACATAAACCCAGTGCTGGCTCACGAAGTATGCTGAGGCAGAGCACAGTTCTCAGAGGATTTTATTGCTTCCCTTCATCTACAGAAAGAGGGACTAGGAGCAGCCCTTACCAGGATGATATACAAATCTCTGCCTCTCCCCAGCACTGTGGCTGTATGTCGGTATTTACGAGACACCTAGTAATTTTCTCCTAATTATATTCCAGCCAATGTACGCTACTTAGTGCAGAGGTAGTTGGTGTTGTTGTTCTTGGCAAAGGACACACAAAAGATGTCCCTGTGAAGAAGAGACTGTTGTGCAGGAATACAATTTGGGGACTGATGTGGGAAGGGTTTAAAAATATCCACACAGATAGACATGAAGGCTGCACATCCTTTCGCTGCTTTAATCAAACATTCCTTGTAAGAGCTTCAAGAAAATACAGGTGAAGCAATCACCCCGGACTGTTCGACAAAAATATTACATTCTCATAAAACATGCAACCTCTCTTTTAAATATGCTTACTGGTTTAAACATTACTTCTGTCTTACTGGGTTGATCTTAACTTGGACTGAGATATCCCAGAGATATTCAGCTCCAAGGGGAGATGAACTTGTCGCTAACCCCCAGAGCAGCTGGGGAGCCCCTGGGTGCTGCAAGGGCCTGCAGCCTTCAGCTGAGTTTGGCTTGCAGCTTGCAAGCAGAACTGACCTCTGGCTCACCACTGCTGTATATGACTACCCTGCCGAATGCGTCCTTTCTCCCATGAATAACTTTTACCTTACTTTTTATCCTCAATGTGGAGTCAGGATTATTTTTGGAAGCTTATTTTACAGTTCAAAATTATTATTATTTTTAGCAATGTTATTTCTAATTACAATTTAGAGGTGCTATTTCATTTTTGATTTATCTGTTAAATAAATATGCAAATATATCTAGTGCTCTATATAAAAAACACATACAACAAACAACCCCTGAAATAATAAAAAACAAGATTAATAAAAATATGCACTATATTACATGTATGAAACAGCCACCTAGTTTTGAAACTATGATGAAATTTAATTGCACTTCAGTTGCATGACATAATCTAAAAAGAATCAGCATATATAAAATAATGGCACTGCCTTTTTAAAGAGAAACTGAGCATCTCCCTATTTAAAAATATAAAAAGAAGCCAACCAGTGTTGTCCATGCATTTATAGTTACTGAACATTAGATAAATTTCTCCATTGAAAATCTCAGTAGGGAGATGAGTAATATCACTCCCATCTTTTTTTTTTTAATTATTTATTTTTATTTTTATTTTTTTAAAAAAGAAAACATCCTTTCAGACAGTGAAAAATCTCCTTTTGATTGTGGCTTATATTCAGTTGGGATTTAAAGAGTCAAAATTCTTATTCTGGATCTCCACACTTAGTGAAAAAACTATATCATTACACATTATTGATTTATAATGACAAAAAGAAAGGCTTGCTTAAAAACATGGGAATTAAAAGTCAATGTAGTCAACAAACTTCCCACAACACAGCTCAGAATTAAAATATGTACTTATGGCAAGGCTGAGAAATTTGACAATGGACCACATATACTGATAGTGTTAGTCACCTTGACCTTATTGGCTTCAGCTTGTTTGAACACCTTTGGAGCTGTGTGACTGCTCATAGATGAGACATCTTTACATATATGGAGTCTGAAAATGTCCTATGTGTACTCTGAAATCACATCTTGTCTTGGGACCTTTTGCCGAAATGTACATTTTCCCTGAGGAGATCTTCCTGCAGATACCAGGGCACTGAACAACTCAGTGAAACGCTTGGGAAACTGCTGAAGGGCTGTAACTGAGAACCATAATCACAATTTTGATTGTGCTTCGTGTTCCAATAAAGATCAGTGCTAGATAAAGATAGTATTTAGCCAGCTGAATACTCATCCTCCAGTTGCTTCAGATGGAGAACATAAAATAGTATGCATTAGCAGAATGGCGTTTTCCAATGAAGGTGCTATGGTCAGTGAACAGGAACATCTGAATGGACTTCTCTCAATATTCCCCATCCCACAGCTGACACACCTCACTGTATGCTATTACCTCTGGTTGGTTTTGCTTGCATTTTTTTGAGGCAGCCTGGTCAGAAGTTGCAAATCGCCCTCCATTCCAATATGCTTTCTTAAAAATGGCACAGACCACTGTTAGTAAATAATTTTCTTTCTGGCAGTTCATATCAATATAATGCACAGCATCATAGCTTAATACAAATACTTTACATAATAGACATACAATGACAAAACAAAAGCATATGACAATGCAGTTGCATCTATTTTACTATATTACATTGCTGGAAGAGTTTCCTTTAAATCTCTTTGATGTTTTCTGTAGAATTTCAACTTCTGGTACCAGTAAACAAGCAGTATTTGTTTTGGTATTTTTAAAAAGAAGAAATAAAATGTGGAGGAAATAGAATTCAGAAGTGAGTGAGATCATAGAAAGGTAACTTTTAAAATATCAGCAAACTGGTGTAATGCAACAGTTATGGGGAAACAAGCTTTACTAGGCTCAGCATCTCCTAATTACAATTGAGCAGGGGAAGGTAAAGTATTTTTATTCTTCAGGAATAAAAATACTGTCATCGTCACTGATGATTTCAAATTCCTTGATTTGTGCATGCACAATAGAGCTGGGGTCATTCTGTTTTATTAATTATACTAACTAACAGACTCATTAAAAACATACACAAACTGGGACCAATGAAGGAGGGAGGGGGAAGAGCAATGAACACTTCAAAAACTCAAGGATAACTCTTCAAAAACTCAAGGATAACTAGATTGTTAAGATAATAAAGTAATGATGTTTATTATCAGCTCATGTTTTCATTTCTTTATTCCCCCTCCCAAAAGACTTGCTGTATGCCCACAGACATTTTAAAACAATGATAAATAAGCTTTGTCCTTCTGGGTTTTCCTTGTTACAGAATAAGTCATAAATCAATATAAAATGCCACTTTTTGATTTTACTGGCAGACTTTGAATGCACCTACTGCTCTTCCTGGCTGTAAGGCATTTCTGATGGATTCTGCTGTTTTAGACATTGTATAGGAGGCCTTTTTGGTTTAAGCTTTTTTTTTTTTTTTTTTTTTTTTTTTTTTCCTTTTTTCTCTTGACATTTGTTGCTCGCTTACTCTTGTACCATGACAAGTTTAGTACCTTAAATACCTGTAAGATGGAGCAACTGAATACTTCTGTAGCTCCGCACAGCGAAGACACTGTATCTGGGGATCAATGATACACCCAGGACACAGTAAGTGTCCTCTGTGTAGTAATTGGGAACTGATGAATTTATGCAACTCTTGGGGCTTATTTCAGATAGCAAATGTCAATTTTGTAACTCAGACATCATTTAAAAATGATTAAAAATGAAGACAACTTAAGTTTAATTGTGTTCAAAAGACATCAGTAGCACAGTGCATCTGTGAATTCTGGCCCAAGTTCTGTGTGATTTTGATTTCCCCAGCTCTGATCTACTTGGTGAGTTGGTACGATTACACTCCACTCTTCATGTCCAGCTCCTGATGATTTTGTGTTTCATCAATGGTGAGGAATTCGTCAGATGCTCCTGTTCGGTCATTTGACTGTTCTTTGTGAACCAAGTGCACCATTTCTTGTGATTTGCTGGCATCCCCATTTAATTCACTCGTCTTCCTGTCCTCCACTGCACCTTTGCCGTTATTGATCACGAGCTTTTTCTTCTGCCCACATCTAGAAAGAAATTAAAAGGAAAAAAGTCCCATAAATGGAGACTAATGGAAATAAGAAAAGAAAATTCAAGTCAATATTTAGAAAAAGGTGCTTAGAAATGAAACTTGTGTCTGTCAGTGTAGACCTATGCAACGTAAGGCATAAGGTGTCTCTACGCTGCTATTTTATTTTTGAAAGAATCCACAGTTATATACATAAACTTTTGCAGGATCCTACTGATTCAGTTACTATCTAGTGTCGTTATAGGCAGGACTAACATGCATTACTGAAAGCTAGAAAAGATTTTCTAAGGTGTGGATATATCCACATTTATGAACTTTGTATATGGACAGGGTCATTGTACATCCAGACTTTGGACCAAGTGGGCTGGGTATTCTTCAGGGCAGTAGAAATTAATAGTTACACAGATGTCAGATTTGCCCTAGTCCATTAAAACTCTGGGTACACTGTGCTGAATATCCCACTTGTTGTCCTTGAATAGCCTAGTGTAAACTTAATGCCCAGAGGTCTGTTAACAGGGACAATTTCTGAAGTTTTACTTTAAGGCATTTTCTTCTTTGTTGAAACAGATTTTGTCTGAATTTGGCAGCTTAATTATACCATTATGCTTTTGAAGTATTACTTTTTTCATGTTTACTGACTTGATAGGTATGGATTATTTTATCCAAAGCAGCTCAGTTTGCTGTTTGAATGCTATGCACACACTTGGGAATGATTCCTGCTCTGCAACTATGAAATGCTGAAAGAGAGGCCACAGCCCCTCAAAAGAGCAGCTCAGATTTTCTTTCCTGACATGATGGTCAGGCTGTGCTGCACCCAGTGTTGGACTCTGGATGGAGATGCTAACACTTTTTACAACAGGAAGCAGACAGTGGCATTCTTCTTTGCAACAAGAGGAATAATAATAGTAATAATTAAAAAAAAAAAAAAAAAAAAAAAAAAACAATCAAGGAAACTTGGGCCATTTTGTTTTGTTTCTGTGAAGACAACACCAATTTTATTAAGACAAGACTAATTCAACAACAATAACAACCCTATAGTGAAGCAATTTACTATTCACTGGAAAGGACCAATTGCTTGGTGGAAGTGCTTGAGATCCCTGCCATACTGACTTTGTAACTACAAAGGCCAGGTCCATTGATTTCTGAATCAAGAAGCTAACTACCTTGAAACCAAAGCCTACAGCCCACAGGCTTTTACAGGCAGCCAGAATGAGAGTGAAACTGGAGAAGCTGCTGTCAACATTCCTTTTAACTGACAGCATTATAAAAATAGATATGCAGTTCTCATTTTTAAATAAATGAATGCTTGGAACATTCTCACTTTACTGCTCGGGTAACCCTGGATGGTCAATCCACCTTTTTCACCTACCCAGTTCCCTTGCAGCACAGCAGATCTACTTTCAGATGGTCATATGCAGTGTGGTGACTGCACAGCAACTCCCTCCCTGGCTCTGCAGCAGATTATCACTTATCTGAATAGATTAATCTCTTAATTTGATCCTGGTGAAAGAAAAAATGCCACCTGTTTCAAGAATACCAGATTATGTCCGTGCTTCAAAGACTGATCCTAATAGGGATTGATGTGTATTGGTAGGTTGTAATCCATGAACCCATGCACACCCATGGACCCACATGCACTTTTTCTCCTTGGGTCTCAATCCCACCTGCATGGTAGCTCTAAGTAAAATATATGTTTTCCACTTGCAGTATCTAGGATGTAATTTTTATCTTTGAGATTGTTTCAGTTCTTGTCAAATACAGTCTGTAATTAGTCATACTGGCCCTATTTGTCTGTTTCTATGGTGCCTCTGGGCTAAGAGGGAGGAAACAATGGCAGCCTCTGCTTTTGTATGCAAAGCAGATTGATGTGTAAATCAATAAGCCCGGCCATTTGGGGCGTGTAACTCCAGAGTCACTTAACAGAAAGAAAGGTATAGATTTTTCCATCTCACCATATACCTTGTATCCTTATTTCACCATGACCTCTAAAAGATATGTGGCAGAGCTTTATTCCAGCACCCACATCATGCTGTAGTGTGTTTCAAAGTGCAGGGCTACTTTACCTCCTCCGACTGCTGACGGCGATGCACACTACAAGGATCAATGCCAGTGCCAAGAGAGCAGCAACGATGATCAGCCATTCTGGGGGGGAGTCAAGGGAGAGGGAGAGAATTTGTTAATCCATCCCATGTAATTTTGCAGTTTCACAGGTGCTTGTGCATTCTTTAAGCTAGACTTTTTGGATGGATTTTGTTCACTTTGCAAATTTCTTCTGTGCAAATCAGGTTCATTTGCATCAGTCACACTGCCTATGTGATCAAAGAAAGTGCTCAGCTATACACAGGCCAACACCAATGAAATACCTGGCCACTTCTAGCATCTAGAATCAGTGTATTTTAGATGGCATAGGTGAAGAGGAGTTATGTCATTGATTTATTCCAAGAGCAGAAGAAAAGGCTTAGTGCTGACACATCTGCAAACCCATGTACAAAAGTAGGTTGGCTTTAAGGTAGAGTGAAATAATGTCTACATTCTTTTTTTTTTTTTTTTAAATTTAAAATTTTAATTTAAGGGAGATCTTAAAAAAGCCAAATCCTAAACAACAACAACAACAAAAATAGAAGGAACTACAAAACCAGGATAAAGAGGTAAAACTGGAAAGGACCCAAAGAGATCACCTCAGTTATATTTCACTTCAGTGAAACAGAATGAATAAGAACATCTCTGAGAAATGTTCCATTTGCTGTCAGCATTTTTAATAAAGGAGATTTTACAACCTTCTCCATAGCCTATTCTTCATGCTGTTCATATTATGTTACCTTACCAAATTTTATCTTTGTGCTCTTCTCTGCTTTTTTTTCTATATAATTAATTGAGTGCCTCAAATTGAATGCAGCACTTCAGCTCTGGACTTGCCAGGCCTACTTAGAGTGGAATAATTACTCTGCCTTAAAAATGACATTCTGTTAATACACCCCAGAAAAAAAAAAAAAAAAAAAAAAAATAGTCATTCTTTTGCAATCGTATCACTGTGTTGGCTTCTTTCTATTCTATTCTAACCTGCAAGCCCTTTTCTGTAATGCTTACCAAACATTGCTTTCACGGAATATTCTCAAAGTTATGATACTTTGCATATATCTTTACAGAATTTTCCCTGATTGCATATCAATTTATCAAAATTATTTGCCTCTTAATCCTCTTCTCCAAAATGCATGATTTCTCTCATCTACATAGAATATGTAGATGAATATTTTATGAGTTGCAATATGCTCCAATATGCTCCATTTCTCAGACTCTCAGTGAAAATGTGATTCAGAACAAAACCTGAGCGACTATACTTGATGTACATTTTAATCTCTTATTTCAGTTCATATTATTATCATTACGTACTTAAATTGTTAAAAGATATGACTTCAGAAACCTACCTGGTACCTGGGGTGACCTTCGTTGTGATGTTATTGTTGTTGTTACGTTCTCTCCGGTGTTAGGAGTGGGTTCAACATTTCCCTTGCGTGATCCATGATCACCATCTATAAAGGTTGTAGATCCTAAAGAACAAAACTATGTGTTACTCCAAATATCTTTAGTGAATATGTAACAGGGAGGTAAAAAGTGATGATTTTCACAATACAAAAAAAAAATATTTCTAGACAGTTCACACTGAGGTCATTAAAATATTCATATGGAAACCTATTACAAAGACTATAATCACCATACTCTGTACTATGACTAGTTCTCATACTCTGAATAACAAAGCTCAGGGTTTTTCCCTTTCCCCACTCTCATATGTTACATTTTTGATTATGCAACACGTTCATGAACCAAAACGCAATTGTAATTGCCTAGAAATTTTCTGGAGAGAAGGTAAAGGCTTCTGAATGTTAGAAATTCTTTGAAGAGGCTTTTGTTGTATAAGTCAAGGGTCTTGTCTCTTCCATGGAGAAAAGAGAATGACAAAAGAGTAGAGAGAGAAAAAGAATTTGACTTTCTTATTCAAACTGAAATGGTCAATATGGAGAAGTTTTACAGCTTTTAATTTTATTCCTATACAGGATGATATGGAATTTCTAAAACTTTCCTACTTTCATAAAATAGAAGTATAGCACTCTGGATGGTTTTAAATTTGATAGCTATATATAAAGTGGGACCTTAAAAATTCTAAATATTCTCTCTAATAATAAAAACACTCTTTGTAAACTTAGATATGGATCCCTTGGCTCTTTTTAATAAGTTTATTAATTTGGTTCTAAGACTGAATTAGATCTTAAGTTCAAATGCATACTTCCAGTTTCACATATTTCCTGGGATGGTCACACTGCTTGAAGTTTTATGTGATGACAGTAATATTTCTGGCCCACTCTGTTGCTATATGGGTATCCCATGTCTAAAATTATCTGCATGTTATCAATACGGTAGTTTCACATGGGACTACAGCTTCATTATCAGTACAAAAACAACATTACAGATCTCCACCTCTCTGAATTCTTCCAGATGCTGATAGAGCAAATTAGACACTTACTCTAATCAGCTGTAAAGTTCTTTTTTATGTCACACACATTGCATCTCTCTTCTAGCCAGCCTTTCTGATCTCATTTCCTAATGGCAGCTGGCAAATACAAAACTAAGAAGCGCATTTTCCTGCTGTTAAGCTTAGCCAACAAGTAGTTGAATGTTCCAGATGTTTTCATTACTTTTGTTAACAAGAAACTTATTGACCGATGAGTTGTTTTGTGCTATCTCACCCCAAAGGACAGAGCACTAACTCAGCAACTATGGGACCTAATCTAGCCTCCAAGAAAGCTGAGCAAGAGGAATGTACTGACTTGTCTACCTGACATGTCAGCGGATATTTTTTAAGGTGCTTTAAATCATCCTTGTGAAATGGCAGAGCTTTTTCACCAAAAAGGCCCGTAGAAAGACATTTATTAAAGATTTGTGTGTTAAGAGAACTGCTAAATTTGCTCTTCCCCTCCCTAGAGCACTGAGAAGAAACAGGATTTGGTCATGTCCCATGGTGTTCTGGCTTCCGGGGAGTGCCTGCAGAAGGCAGGGCTGACTCCTCGGTTGCACTCTACATTTCATTTTGATGACATACTAGATTTTTTTCTTTTTGACAGTTATTTTTTGGATTCCTTCAGTAGACTGATTTGTTATTCCACTGTGGCATTTGGACAGAAGGTCAGTCATTCGTGTGATGTCAGACAACAGCTTAAACATTTCTGTAGAGGAAAAGCAAGTGAAAGGAAGGAGTATACTACATGAAGCCATTCATTTGTTTGGAGGAAGCCTTTAACTAGTGCATGTCAATATATTAATGAATCTTTTTCACTCAATACAGCTATATAGGGCAATGTTACAAATGAAAGAACCCTTCAATAAATTAACTTTAAAAAAAAGACAACAGTAGTGTCCTAGTAATCCCGCTGTACTATGTTTTACAAAGCACAAAGGGTAGGTAAGTGAGAAAAATAAGGAAGTTTTAAGAAGATGGCCTTATGAAACTTTGCCAGGGCACTGGCAATGCAAAGATTCTACACAGGCATTCACCTTGAAAAAGGTCTTAAAACCAGTCCTTACAGGTTTCATACGCTCAAAACAGAAAGGTAGGAAACATATTTTCAAAGTTTGTAATGTCTGTACAGTAAATTAAGGAGGCTGCTTGGACTAATTAAGTTAATAGGGCAGTGGGTGTCAAGAAATGAGTTTGTCATAGTAGGGAACAGTTACTAAAATATTTGTCTTTCCAATAAAATGCACATACACATTTTGCATTTATATTGCTGTGCCTATGTCAAAATACTTTAACTGTGGTTTTGGTGGATTCGATTTTAGTGTGCCTACATCAAATTCTGGAAAAAAAACAGGAAGACAAATTCTACCTGATAATGTATGAAATAACATTAATTAAAAACTCCACCAAATTGAGAGGAGTTATCCCAGGGTAAAAGTGTAGAGAGAAATCAGACATACCTAGAAACATTTAGCCGTCACTCCAAATTCCATTTTTATCAAATCTTTCAAAATTGATGTTTTAATTGGAAGCAAATTCTAACTCCTAACCATTACAAACAATAAAATTATCTTAGAAGTGCTTGCTCTATGACATTATACAAGTATATAATCATGTATTTGTGTAAAGAATGACAACAGAGCATTGGCCAAACCTGACAAGGTTCCACTAACTTCCAGGAAAGTGCATGAAAGTAGTATTTGGATTAGTGTGTGAGATAACTAGATTCTGGAAGACAAAAATTGCTATTAGCATGATGTGTTTAGGAACAAGGAAAAGTCCCTTAATTTCCTGTACCATTAAGTTACAAACATAATAATAATAATAAAATTGTAGTGTAATAAGTAGACATGGTTACTGGTAACTGCACTAACTTTATCAGAAGAATAACACTTTAAAAAAGAAACTGTTCACAAAGGAAATGTCAGTTAAAACCCACTACATGTAGCTATAATTAATCATTGGCCAGATACCAATAGCAGAGGTACCTAGGCGGAAAAAAAAAAAAAAAAAAAAAAAAAAAAAAAAGAGGACTGCAGAGGGAATTACTTTTTCTTCATATATATTCAACTGACACAGAATGAATGAAGACAGGGGAAAAGTGAATGACAAGTGTTAAAGTGATGTCACTTGTGCCCATCAAATAGGAAGAAAAAATGTTATCATGTGTATATGGGCAGGAGGAGAAAGCATATACTTTTCATTTTATATGTTGTCACATACAGATAGTAAAATGTAAGAAAAAGTTAATTGCAAAACACTAGTTTGAGTCATTTGGCAAAAGACCTCTGCTTTGCAGAGAAAAATATTTCCTTTCATGGCATCTTAGACATGGATCACAAACACATCTAGAAATGCCAATAGCAATAATAATCAAAAAAGCAAATTATTTTATGAGCATAACTGAAAACCCTGGTTAGTGCAAATGCATTCAGAGGATCATCATTCTCCCAAACAATAACTGACATGGAAAAATGAAAACTGTTTTAATTTGTACTTCTTACTAGTAGAAAGATGGGTCTGTAATTGGT
>CM021769.1:48174518-48202183 GCA_011076525.1 Nettapus auritus | reverse complement strand
TAATATTAATATTAATATTAATATTAATATTAATATTAATATTAATAAATCTGAGTGCAATATAAATGATAAAAGATCAAATACAGTTTTTTCAAAATGCCAGTCCTGTTAAAATTCTGCTATGGTGGCTTTAGTTTTCCACTAAAAAACATACCAGTGAGCATTTAATATAAAATATACAAAATATACAAGTCCTGCACCACCAGAACATATTTGGTGGAAACCTGTCTCTTCCATTTGCCCTTATGGGCTGCATGAGGATATGAATCATGCAATGAGCTGTTGGACCCCTCTACAGAGGGGTGAAGTTTTGTATTGAAAAAGATTGAAAAAAGACTAATGTGAAGACAGCTTTGAATTAAAAAGTGGAGGAAGTAGTGCAGGCAGAGTGTCATGGGAGACTGTGTACTGAAATTATAACACAGATGTCAAATGACTAAAATAGTTATTAGCCATCATCTGACTCCTATCTAGGTGTTATTATTTCTAGAAATATCTGAATTCACATTCTTGAACTAGAGGGAGTAGTTGTTTTTGTTGTTCTGGTATTCATTCTTACGGATGAACCAAAGCTGAGTGTGTTTTTAGTGAACACTCAATAAAAGCATCACTACTATTTATCTCTATATCTATTAAACTTTGCCTTGAATTGTCATCTGATTTCTTGTAATCACAGCAAATTCTCACCTTTACCTGCTCTTCACAGCAAGCATTAGGAACGTAGTTACTTGAATATGGATATGCTTGAGTATGGATACATGGCTTCCTTCCATATAAAAAATACCAGTGCAGATGCTTTCCTATCAAATCAGCTGAAGTATGGACATAAGACTTTTTTTCCAATAATGACATTTTTTAGAGAATGCTCCAAAACAAATAAAATAAAAATCCACTACAGCATGGGAGTGTCTACTACATATGGATGAACAAAAGCAGCAGTAGTTATTGTCTGAGTAACTAGGTCTGATAACTCAGGGAAGTATCTCATCAATCAGCTACAGAACTTTATGATATCTGATTCATGGCACATATGGAGATGAATCATAACTTGTTAGGAACAAAGAAAAGCTTGTTTCAGCTTCGAGATAAAGAATGTCAATGGCAAAGTGCTTGCATTGTATGAATCTGGACTGTGAACTTGATGGGAACATCACCAATAATGTTTGAAGTCAGAACACCAATGAAAGAGTAATATGAAAAACAAGGAGATGTAACAATTTCTTACTTCAGGCCCATAGCAATGGCCTATTTTGATCAAGGTAGGCATCTTTTCACCAGACTTTAAGTTTACAAACAAGGTATAGTATAGATGGATAGCCACTGGTTTTGTGTCTAACATTCTTACACTATAGAATTAGACAGGTAAGTTTTCACCTGTCTATCTGAAGATACATGCCTAGCTGGATGAGCTTGCTTGCTTCTAGGCTTGCTTCTTAATTTTCTACTTTCTTGCCAGTGGGGTTTTTCTCCAGGAAATTAAGTTCTGGCCAGGATATTCCAATGAGCCTGCACTGTTGCACAATGTAAATACTAGACACTGGGGCATGACTTTAATTTCTCTTTTTGTTTGCTTTTCTTGTAATTTTCTCCTATGATACAGAATATTTTATGACTTCTCATGGAGATGGGTAGCATATATTTAACTTGTGAAAAAAGTGCTAAATAAATTGCTTATAGTACAGTAACATTAAACGAAATGAGTCTATTTGGTTTTAAAGTGATGTTGCTAAGCAATAGCTGAAGCTATCAGAAAATCTCAGGTGCAGTACTTTAATAACCTTCCCCCCTCCCCCCTCCTCCCCCCCGGAAAATCAGTCTATCAACCCCAAACCAATAAGCAGTCATGCCAATGCTATCACTTCTGTAATACAGATATATCAGCGTTGATAATTTTATTACTTATCTCTGTACTTGATTTGACCTTTTTAAATGTTAAACACCTCTAGTATTCCTTTTGTAGAATACCTATATCCATGATAGATAACCGTTATCAGCATGTAGGGACAGAGATGTTTAGAATCAATATATTTGATAAATCAAGTAGTAAAATCATAACCAAACGATTTCATTCCTAGAATGCTGCCTAGAAACAATGCACAGTCTTTTGCAGTGGGTGACCAAACATCTGTACAGGCAAGCACTAAATCACACAAGCATACAAAAGCAAATAAATGTGAAAACACCATTAGTGTCAACCAGACAAACTCCCCACTGTTACCAGATGGGATTTTTTCTTCCTTTCAGGCAATACTCTGAAGCAAAAACTCACGCTAGAAAAAACAACTTAGAAAATTGTCTACTTGCTTTCAAGGTTTGGGGAAAAATCATGATGATTGATATATATATATTTCCATTTATATTTAGAGGTGTTATTAAACTTCTCATCTTATGTGACAGGATGCCTTGTTGAATGATTTTTGTATTTTAGTAAAGCTGTTGCTAACTGTGTACAATACACAATAATTCTTATATTATGCTGTGATTTCTAAATATGGAAACTAGGACAATGACCCTCCAAGTTGCATAGACCATTTGACTATCTGTCAGCGCCCAAAAAAAGCAAGCAAGCAAACTCATCACTATCGTGTGCTTCTCTGGTGGGAAAAAAAAAAAAAATAAATGTTGGCAGGAAGAAACTTTCATTCTATTATTTTTGACTACAACCATCCATCATGCCTCTATAGATCTTCCTTTTTTTTTTTTTTTTTTTTCTTTCCCTTTTTTGGTTGGTTGCAAAGATGTATATCACTTCAAACTCAAGAAATTGAGCAAATACATGTACAGTTCCACTTTAAGAAAATGTAAGATTACTTCAGAAGGTTTTTATTTGCTGTAGCTGCTGTGTACTACATATTCAATAAAAGCATCACATCAGTTTTTCCCACTCAGCCCAGAAATTGGCTAATGTTCTTCTGAGCCTTCAAAGCCTGCAGAGACATCATAGGCTCAAAGTTGTTCTTGTGCATCTTGCAACCACCAAGAACAAAATTAATTTTAGCATTACACAAGTGCGTTGGCAACTGGAACTACCACTTATAGCACTGTTTAGGTAAGTGAGTCCATGGTTTTGACATGGATTATCCATTTTCATAACCATAAGAATATTAGAATCACAGATATACTTTTACCACAAATTGATGACAATGTCCTTTTCTAACTCTGAGGTAGGAACAACGTGACTTTGAGTGATAATTTGTTACACTGATTTGTGGTCCCTCATAAATACGTGTAATAAAAAGACAGTGGGAAACACAGAATGAGCCAAGCAGCAGTCTTTCAGAGTTCATGTATAAACACTGAAGAAAAGAAAAAGCAAATGCTTTGGCTCCCTTTATCTCTTTAAATAAGTGAATAAATAACTCCACTAGAAAGTTAAATTTATTTCTAAATTAACAGTCATGAAAGTAGTGTCTTTCAATGTCTTTCCAAAATTGGAGAAAAGGTATATTGCACCACTTACCAGGAAGCCCTACTGAAAGAATAAAGCAGTTTTAATACAATCTATAACTTATGTAGTTATTATAATTCATAAATCTTACTAGTACTTCCAGGATGCCATTCATCATCTTCATTGGCGAAATCATTAAATCCCGTCACCAAAGAGATATCAGTTGATGTAGGAGAAATTTCATCATCTGTATAATGATGGATGAAAGATTACTATTTAATTATCTGAGTTGCAACTCAGTACTCACAACTACATCAATTATTCTATATTGCAAACTTCATTCCTTCTTTTATTAGCACAAGGGAGAAGAAAGATACAGAGGAGGTTCTTCACATAATTCAAACCCAAAAATATTTACTAACACAGCAAGATTATCACCAAAAGAGATTATTTCAATAGGAGTATACATGTGCTTTCTGTAACATACTGTAGTAGAAATTCAAAAAGCTTTTTTTTTTTTTTTTTTTTTTTTTTTTTTCCCCAGAGACACACCTTTCTCCTTTCTCTTCCCAGTGATACAAACTAGAAACAGTGCTTCCTATTCCTACATGATATCATTTACCTAGCTAGGTAATTCTTCACTTTGTTGTTTTAAAGAGGGTGTAGTTGCAACCTGTCATCCTTACCAGAATTTTTGATGGGAAAATCCTTTTCACCTCCTCCAGAAGAATGATCTGACAGATGTGAGACTGGAGTAACACTTCCATAATATGAGGGACTGGATCTCCTGATGGAGGTATCCACTGGAGTTGTGTCATGTGATGATCCACTACCTACATTTTCATCATCCACACCTGAGGTTGAGGAGTCTCCACTATGACGTGTGCCATCTGCATTATAACGTGAGCCATCTTCATTGTCAATGACTGTAGGAAAGAGAATTTTAGGCAGCCGTTAATACTCAGGAGCTACATAGCTGTATTTCAGTTATGATAGCTTAATTCCTAGAACTAAAAAAAATACAGAGAAACAGTTGTGGATTAATATTAGTTTATTAATTAAAATTAATATTAATTTAAAATTAAGTAATAGAATAATGATTATTTTAAAATATCAATTGTTTTTAAGAACACAAAACAAACAAACATCCTGAAAATGAAACAAATTGCAAGTATTTCTAATCAATACAGTACCTATTTCACTCTGGTTATTGAGAAAAGAAGTGTCTATTCTTTCAATTGGCTCACATGCTTTGTCCCTTATTTCTGAAAATGAAGGAAAAAGAGAAAATATTAATTTAAGAAAATTGAGAAAAAGTATAATGTATACCAATATAAATTAGTTTCAAAGACTTATAAAAATGAATTAGCTAGAAAACTTCCCCAATACTCCTAAAAATCACTTTGTCCTTTTCTAAGCATTATGTTTTTAGCTAGAGTTGAAGATGATGACATTTGATTTGATTCCTTATCTGGCAGTCCAGAAAACTTCGCAAAAAATTTCCGCAACTGTACATAATCACAGAAAGGCACCTTGAAATCTGGACATTTAAAAATAATTTCCAAATCAAAGTTCATTCACTGATCTACCTATGTTCCTTCTGCTCTTTCCCAGCTGGGGCACTTCAGATTGTTCTCTCAGCTAACTGTGAGATTCCTTTTTTCCATACCCATTCTAGAAAACAGTTGCAATCAATGTCCATGAAAATAGCCTTATTCTGCCATTTCAATATACACAGCCCAAGTGTCACGGCAGCTTTAACCCTCTATAGCTGGAAGGACTGCATCCCTTCCATGGGGGCTCTGCACAGGCAGAGTGTGCCCTGGTCTGGTGAGCTCTGCTCACCCTGGTGGGCTTCTGTGCCAGACTTGGGGCCAGTGTGTGACCTCCTGCTTGTAGTGCTAGAAGGGGATAATACTTGGAAGTGTTTATAAAACTCCATTAGGGATGGACACTACTGAAGCAGGTGAAGAGCCACCCTGGATGGCAGAGGCTGGTGATTCACCTAACGGTATGCCAATGCAAAGATAGCTTTTAATGATATGACCACCAAGAACAAAATCCAAGAATGTCGCTGCCATTCAGATCATCACTAAGTTTTGCTTTGAGCTCTGTATGATGTCTGTTTACATTGGGAATATCTACTGAAATTCAAGACACTTGAAGTTAATCCCAATTTTATCTTGAAATACTGTGTTCAGAATCTGCCACAAGATTATCTACATTTTCCTAATAATATAATAAAATATTTCCAACTATTACAAAGTTCAGAATCTTCAGTCTGCTTCTTGGTTGCATCACCACCTATCTGCCCAAAGTTTGAACATTGGTTTGCCAGAGGCATCACATACACTGAAAATGAGAACTATGATCCTCACCAGCTCCTAGCTTTCCAGAATTTGTAGAAATTGTAAGGACTAAGGGGACATGGGAGGAACAAAGGAGGAACCAGACAGAAAGTGTTATAAAAGGCATTGGCCAGCTGTAGTGGGTTTACATGGCAAGGTTTTGGTAGGAGACGGGGCCATAGGGGTGGCTTCTGTGAGAAGGATCTAGAAGCTGCCCCATGTTTGGTAAGGGCCCCACTGCTGACCAGAGCTGAGCCAATAAGCGATGTTGTTTTGCGCCTCTGTGAGAGCATATTTAAGACAGGGAAAAAAACCGCTGCGCCACTCAGCAGCTGGGAGGGTGAGAGGAGTGAGAAACAGCCTTGCAGGCGCCAAGGTCAGTGAAGAAGGAGGGGGAGAGGTGCTCCAGGCGCCGTAGCAGAAGTCCCCTGCGGCCTGTGGTGAGGACCATGGTGAAGCAGGATGTCCCCCTGCAGCCCATGGAGTACCACAGTGGAGCAGGGTTCCATGCTGCAGCCCGTGGAGGAGACCACGGTGGAGCCTGTGCCCCGAAGGAGACTGCGGCCTGTGGAAGACCCCTGCCGGAGCAGATTCCGGGCCGGACCTGCAGCCCGTGGAGAGGAGACCACGCAGGAGCAGGTGACCCGGCAGGAGCTGCTGCCCGTGGGGGACCCAGGTTGGAGCAGTTTGCTCCAAAGGGATGGACCCCGTGGTACGGACCCATATATGGAGCAGTTCTTGGAGAGCTGCTGCCTGTGGACAGCCCACGCTGGATCAGTTCAGCAAGGACTGCATCCCGTGGGTGGGACCCCACAGCACAGGGGACAAGAGTGACCGAGAAGGAGCGGCAGAGAAGAAGTGCTGTAGACTGACCATAACCCCCATTCCCTGGTTCCCCTGCGCCGCTCGGGGGGAGGAGGTGGAAGAGGGTGGATGGGGGGGAGGTGCTTTTCGTTTCTTTTCTTTGTTTCTCACTTCTCTAGCTTGTTAGTATAAGCAATAAATCTTACTTTCTCTCTATGCTGAGTCTGTTTTGCCCGTCATGATAATTATTGCGCGATCTCCTAGTCCTTATCTCAACCCTTGAGCCCCTTTCATCGTATTTTCTCCTCACTCCTCTTTGAGGAGGGGGAGTGAGAGAGCGGTTGTGGTGGAGCTCGGCTGCCCACCCGAGTAAAACCATCACATCAGCATACTTGTCTGACCAAGCCCCATGCCTTGTCACTGCAGCCTGCCCTACCCTCTTTTTAAATCCTTTAATAGATTTGGCGATCTTTTAGATTCACTGTTGGGAGTTTCACTGCACTAAATAGTTGTAATGAGCTGTTGTGAAGCTATTAAGTTAGTCCCCATGGCAGCAAATTGTTTAGCTGAAGAAACACTAATGACCAAATGGGTCAAATTCATTGTTGATATTATAGATGCACTTCTGGAGGCTGACAAAATGTATTGCTCCTCAGCTGAAGATCAGATGATATTTAATATAAAAGACCTCATTTGAGGACCTTGGGAATTATTATTTGATATATATATATATATATAAAATACATCATAAAACATATACATACCTGTTGCATTGTAACAATACGCATCATAACGGCCTGTTGTATTTGATGAAAGTTTATAAATTCCAGTATGATTTGCTGCACAAAGATGATAGGGATTGATTCGTGGGATAACAATATGCCCCACTATAAAACCATACCTGGGAAATACAGAGGAAAACACACCACATTATATGCTATAGAAGACAACATAAATGCTCAAGATATCTCTAACATGAGGAAGATACCAATAAGACATTATTTTCATCTTTTAGAAAAGTGCATGTATTTATGCATAATTTTTGTATACAGATTATGTTTCTTTCATATGTGTAGCTACATCAGTCTCCAGCCTATGTAATACAACATGTAGAGCTAAACTGATTTTAATTTAGGATCTCATTAGCTGGGATGATTGGTTCCAGAGCAAGGCAGTGAAAGTGAGGGACTGGAAAGTTAAGTTAACTTTTTATTCAGTGGGATGTTGTATCACCTATCACCTGAAACTAAAGACTGGCTGTTTTTTTGTTTTGTTTTGTTTTTCTTCAAGGAGTCACATTTTGTTTACTTTGGGCATAACATACTGCTCAGTGCCACTTCACACAAATATTTGGGGCTCAATTTTATAGAATCTTACTAAATTTAGAGAATAACACACACTTCTTTCTATAAAGCATACCTTCAGAAAATATTCAGATACAACAGTCATTCATCCACATGTTTTTACTGTTTCTTTCAGTGGAACAATGTGGCTACTGTGTACAGGGCTCACACATTTCAGTGAAGACTGTAGTTAACAGAGCTTCACAAAGCACAATGCATTAGTACTATTTTGCAATCCTGAGACACCTGTTTAATTCCAATATATTTAGCTGGGAGGGGTGATAGAGTGGTAACAAAACCAGGTTTTGGTTTGCTTTTTGTTTTACTTCTTAAGACATACAATTATCAGGAGAAATAAATTTCATAGCTTAGCAGTCCTTTTGAAGTTGTGAGCTCCATTCCAGTTGCATGCCTAATGCGTGGATGCTTGCAGTTCTAAAACTCTGTGGTAGGAGGAATTATAAACTATTTCACTTACACTTCCAACTGAGCCTATGATGTTGACACTGAATAATCTATTAATCACCTTCTTCTCTTACGGTCTGTTGATTCACCTTACTCACTTGCCATTCCACACGTATTTTGGCTATTATGTGCAGTTTATTTTTTCTCTCCAACTCAAGCTTGATAAGAGCCTAGTCATAACGACAAGGACTTCTAACACAGGATCAGCAAATGAAAGTAAGAGGGTGGGAGGGCTGGCTGGAAGGGAGGGAGGGAAGAACCTACATGCCTACATGCCTACATGTTCAAATCTGTCCTCTGCTAAGCTCTGAAGTAGAGACAAATTCAATCATTAATGAAAAACTACAGCTCCCTGCTGCATTTCGCCCCCCCCCTTCTACTCCTTCCTTCAATTAAGTTTACATTTTAACTTCAGGAAAGGCTTTCTGCATTGCAGAATATTTACAATGCCAGCACTAGAGATCTCTAACAATAGGCTGTAGTTGGGATTTGATGTTTTGTCTCTACACGTGGTGTAGTAATGGACATTTCAAAGTATGGAGTATGTGTGTGTGTGAATGTTAAAGAATGAACTTGCCTATTACATTATCCAGGACTTTTCCCTCACAGTGAGCAACTGTCTCTGGTCTGTATTTGGCAGTATTTTAAACTACATTGCCACTTCTTGTGGAAGACTCTTTAAACACATTAATCCTCAGGATTTTTCCATCCATTGTTCCCTGGTATACAATCCACCTCTTTCTGCATAGTGCAGGACATAACCCTCGTGAAAATAAATGTGCCATATACCATCATTAATGGCAATGCATGACATTTATTCTTATATTTTCAAAGCACTGAAAGTATATCTCTTTGTGACAGTCAAGCAGATTAACTGGTATGGATACTATTAATTTGAAGGAGCTTTATTTAAATCTCATGAGTTTGTAAATCAAAATGAAGGAACATTCATGCATTAGGAATTAAAAAAGTAAAGCACTACTGACTAAACTGAAGTGAAATAGTTCACATGAAATAATAGCAACCAGTATTGACACTATGGCTACTTCTCAGGGAATGACAAATTCAAGAACGTAAGTTAAAACCTACTTCAAATTTACAGCTCCTGAATTCAGTCTTTCTTCTGCATTTGTTTAGGATGATTTGCATAGTAATGTATTACATATTTTGTACACCAAAATTTTTTACCTGCAAGTTTCAAATCCAAGTTCATGAGCTTTTTCCAACTGTTCTAGTGTTGACAAGGTACTATTGAGAGCTCTGCAAAGATCAGCTGCTTCAGTTCGTGTGAGACTGTAACGACCATTTTTCTCCACATGAAACACTCCTCTATATCTGCAACTTACGTTGAATTCTGTTATTGAAAGAAAAGAAAAAAGAAATTACTAATTGTTGAAGTTGCTACTTCACTGAAGATGTAAAAATGATTTATTTTCAAGTGTAGTGCTTTCAATGCAAACCAGTAAAAAGCAGCAGCTAGCAATTCATTCAGAAAGAGAGCTAGCACTTTAAATCACCTTCTCCATATTTCCCTCTTTGGGCTCAGACACATGATCAAAACAAAAACAACAAAAAAAACACAACACCAAACCAAACCAAACAAAACAAAAAGGCAAGAAAAAAAAGAGTACATGTTTTTTGAGGTAGCTCAAACTTTTACCTTCTAATCAACTATAATGGTGCAGAAGATACAAATATGTCATGAAGGTCTTTGAAGCCACATTACTGCAAAATTTACTAATAATCAAATGAATTTTATAATATTTTGTTCAATCCATAATTATTTAAAGATGAATTGGTGGTATAGTCAGACCCTTTATGATCATAAATTTCCTTAATCTTCTCATTGTGATCCTTTCACAACGAATCCTTTCAAATTAATATGTCAATCCACAGTTTCGGAACTAGTTAAAGCTATGAGTTCTTATTATTAGCTAGACAAAAGAGAAAAGCTTGCACTGGTTTGGTACTGTTGGATCTGCCTGATATGAAACCTAGGTGACCTGCACACATATTCTAAACTAGAATAACATCATGCTACTAAATACTCCCTGAAAGACAAATTTCAAACTCTTTTTATTCAGCCAGCATGTAGAGAATCTTTGACGACTCATCATTGGGATGAACTTTTTGCTCCCTGCTCTTCAGTTTTGACAGTATTTCCCTCCATTTTGAAAGGCTTTCTTTGATGCACTCAGAATTCATTCTTGCATGCAAACATATTACTATCAACCTGTCAGAATTTCAATATGTATTACAGCATCTTTAATAACAAAGGATGTCTTAGAGAGATTTTAATTAAATAATACTTTACAAGTTTACACGTGGAAGCAAGTGTATATGATGTACATTATGAGGATAAATGTGATGAATAAAATAAAATAAAATAAAATAAAATAAAATAAATAGGTGCCATAGTTATATTGTACAATTTGTTTCCTGGCCTTCACCCTGGGAACCCTGAGCAAGCTGCTGTACATGCAAAGTATGCGGGAAGGGAACTTCTCATTCAATTCACTACAGACACTAAATGAAAGGCATAAGGTCTAGAGGCTATGAGGTGATCATAATTCATTCATCTCTATGTTGGAAAGATGCTGCCTACACAGTGCAACATGTAAAGTGGGAATGACTGTATAATCTGAGCAT
The DNA here is from genome assembly GCA_011076525.1 of Nettapus auritus. Classification (NCBI taxonomy): domain Eukaryota; kingdom Metazoa; phylum Chordata; class Aves; order Anseriformes; family Anatidae; genus Nettapus; species Nettapus auritus. The sequence continues at coordinate 48,191,186 of CM021769.1, read as the reverse complement.
AGAAGTCTGGCTGAGTAGAATGAGAGATGATATAAACATCTGTTTATTGTCTTTTTTTTTTTTTTTTTTTTTTTTTTTTTTTTTTTAAAACAGGAACAGCTGAGAAAGAGTTAATAATAATAATGTGGGCATAGAAAATGGGGAAAGAACAGGATGCTTCAAAGCAATGTGAATTAATTTTACTCCTGCCCCACCTTTCCCTCAAGAGAAAAGCGTGGTAGCAACTCCAGACTAGAATGACAACTGCAAAGCACACTTGATAGGAGCAGCCTATTATTTGTAGTGAAGAGAGGAGCATGACTCATTTTTATCTTAATCTTAATGGGAACTCCACGTGCAAGAAAGGGAAAAATAGACCAGTCTTCAAATATTTAAAGGAGGTCTCTGTCTCTTCTATTTTAAATAAAAGATGCCATATAATAACTACTTTCCTAAAACATCCAAAATGAAATTCATGCAAATTTGCATCGATGCATTCTATGTGAATAACAAGGAACTTTCTTAACATCATTTTTGCTTGATGGTCTATTTTCTTCTATAGCAAAGATGTGAAAGCAAATGATAATAATCAAGGTGTGCGCTCTTCCTTCAATTGCTTTTGTTCACTGGCAAACTGAGGTTATTCTATCTACAGTGTATCTACTCAGTGCTCCTGTATATTCACCACAGTTGTAAACTGCAAGGAATGTTCCTTTCCATGGGTAACAGGAAACAATCAAGGAGATGAAACAGCAGATTAGATCCAGACTGTACAGCATATCAGAAGACAACCATTATTCACAAGATAAGTAGGAGTCCAATAGTATTGCTGACTACTCATCCAAAGGAACTCAAAAGCTGTGCATCAAATCTTAAGAGCCTTTACTATAACAATAGAATTAATCCTTATCATTAGTTGGACTGTATTTCCACAAAAAGGATATCAACAATACCAGTCAGTCCTACTTCATTCCCACGCAACTATTTAAGCTGACAAAAGAATTTCATGCGAACAAAATTGATATACATTGCATAGCTGCTTAACATCTTGTTGATTACAGTTCTTTATATATATATTAAGATATCCAAAAAAACAAGAGGACACAATTTTTAATTTTATAAAATTTATGCAAGACTAACATGTTTTCTCAAAATGTCTTTATTTTGACACATCTCTTTTCTTCCAGGGAGAAATAGAACCATAAAATCATAGAATGGTTTGGGTTAGAAGGAACTTTAAAGATCATCTAGTTCCAACCCTCCTGCCATGGGCAGGGACACCTTCCTCTAGACCAGGTTGCTCAAAGCCCCATTCAACCAGGTCTTGAACACCTCCAGGGACGGGGCACCCACTGCTTCTCTGGACAACCTGTGCCAGTGCTTCACCACACTCTCAGTAATGAATTTCTTCTAAATCTATCCTCTTAAAGTCAATATTCCTTATCCTATCACTACACACCCTGTTAAAGAGACCCTCTCCAGCTTTCTTGTAGGCCCACTTTAGATACTATAAGGTCTCCTTGGAGTCTTCTCTCTATATAAAAGTAGTTTTATTAAAATTTCACTGATGACAGCCATGTCGAAGAAGGCTTTGAAGGCAACAATGAGGGGCTGGTACAGAAGGAAGAAGAGGCTAACAAATATGTATTTTTTTCTCCAGAGAACTTCATGTCTTGCAACATGTCTGAGTTTCACAGTCAGAAGAAAAGCTAGTGGATTAGCATAGAGTGATAGCCGCAGCAAGTTCCCACACATAAATTAAGAAGGAGTGACAATGCTTCTGCAAGTACTGGACTCAGACACACGCAGCACTGGACCTGAGGATAGCTGATGGACTAGAGCCCTTCTGCTGACATACCTTCACTGAGCAGCACAACATGCTCTAAAACCATCAATATGTATACCTATAACTCACAAACAGACATTCACATTGTAGATCATTAAATAGAATGTCAACAAACGTTATAGATCCCAACAGACGTCTTCTTACAACAACTCAACTAAGAACTAACTGCGTGCAGGAGGATGTGGCCCATAACTGCTATGCAATGGAGCTGCTCTCACAGCTGCCATCAGTGACTTCTACTTTGGCTCTGAATGTTCCTGATTCAAAGCCTGACATTATTTTGGAAGCTGTCCACTCAGCAGCTGTATTCAACACAAATGACCCAGGCAAGGAAAGGTCTTCTCTTTACTCTTCTCTTCATGTTGCTCTTGCCCCTTTAGAACAAGGCAGGCCTGTTTCTTAATAAATAAGCATACTCTGTGAAGCCCAAGACAGTGTTATATTCAGGGGTCACATTACAAAGACCTATTAGATTAATTAAAAGTAACAAAATCAGTGATTTTGGAACAAGATTTTTTTGGAACATCAACCTGTCTTCCAATAACTTTGGGCTCGTTTCTGAAGAACTTTCACTATGAAAGCAGATTACCAAATATGCGTGCTTTGGGTTGCATTTGAGTCTTGCAACTCATCCCAGTTTCACTGAAATATTAAGTTCACTTTTGTTTAAAGGGAATTTGATTCCACTGTCATCAAACCTCATCCTATTTAGGACTTTAAAACATTAGAATATATGTACTGTTACCACCCAGAGATCCAGTCATGGTGGGAATCCCATTTTTAGACAGCCGATTCCTTAAACTCTGACTGCAAAGAATAAATAGGATTATTTACAAAAATAAGTTAATTGAACTACTTGGAGGCTACAGCTATGCACATGTATGTTTTCCATGGAAATGCTGAGCCTAGCCCAACAGTGTACATCCTGTACACTGGGACACTTCTGGGAAGCACCAGATGCATTGCATGTGCGCTGACCATCTGCACTGCACAAACACGCAGAAGGGCCAAGCTCCCAGGAAGCCATACACATGCAGCGTGTGAGATCACGTGGCTGGCCAGGAAACACCAGGGAGACATGTGGCAATCCGATTTGCAAAACTGGTTTCGAGGCCATCCAATTAGCTGGCACTTTGCCCTAAAGTAGTGTGGAAACAGAGTGCTTTAATTGTTTTTATTTTGACTATATCTTCCAAACCTGCTATTAAAAGTGTTTGTAACACTTTTGCAGTATAGGCACTTCTGTTTGTGAAGCAGTCAGCGTGAGAAAAGGACTACAGCAGTACCTAAAACTCACATGATGTTTCACAGTCTCAACAAATTGCAAAAATCCAGCATTTCCTCTATGAAGGCAGTAATTACCACATTTTGGAAATGGCAAAATACAGATGCAGAGAACACTGACCAGAGCTATGCAGTCAGTCAGGGAACCCAAAAACCATACTCCAGAGTTCTTATGTGATGGTCCTGTATTTTAATTTCCAGCTTGGACCCTTAGAAAATATTTCTAGTTATATTGATACAAAATTTATTAAAAATAAAACACAGGGCCTAAATTAAATTAACACCTTAAATTCTTGATGAGGCTTATGGTCTAATTTTGAGTTTGGGAAGAAACATGATTACCAAATCCAAATCAAAACATGTCCCACTTTTCCCTATAGATTGAAAAGGTTCAAATCCATTACTTTTATGCTAGTGCTACCTAGTTGGCCTTAATGCAGCTATGCAAAACAAACAAACAAACAAACAAAACACAAATCTTTCTTTTTTTCCTGTTTCAACATCTCATGCAAAACACATTGTGTGTGACAGGCTGCTACTGATCCCTTCACCCTTTCTGAAGTTTCAAAGGAGCTGATTCAGAGTGGACTCACAGCAGAATCACAACCAGTATCCAGAGCTTCCCTTCTGCCCCCTCTTATAGCTGGCAGGCTTTAAGAGCAGACAGGCCATGATCTGTCCCTGACATCCTCATGATTTGCTGCAGCTGAAAGACAATATTGTTTAATAATAGCTCTTAAAAAAGAAAAAAAAAGACTAAACATGCCTGAATTGTCATGATCATTAATCTTATCCAGACCATGAGACTTGGCTGACTCAACCCCAAGCCCCCAAACTGTGGAATGCCCCTAAGCCTGCACTGAACTTTAAAAGCATGGAAAACCTTATCATACAGGTAATTTCTCCCTGAATTTCCTGGGATTTCTGATGCTCTGCCTTTTTCTGCAGCTCTTTTTTTTATTTTTTTTTTTTTTATTTTTTTTATTTTTTTTTTCCCATTCATAGTTAATCAGATAACAACTGCAAGTTCTTCTTCAGTAAACTCTTCAATGCTATTGACATTCCTGTTATCTAAATCAGGCTCAAATAATGCTTTTCAGCTACAATCACTAGACCTGGTTCCACAGTTTGCTGGCTAGGGTCCACTGTTGTGACAGAACTGGCTAAGACTGAAGAGCATTGTCCCTTCATGAAATCGTGAGTTCCACATGTTTATTAATACCAAAGGCTTGTTAGAAGCTGTCACAGTAAGAAGTCAGGTGAAATTCCCAATTCCACCCTGGTTCTGTAACCCTTACTCACAATGAGTAATGCTGACTCATGTAAACTCTTCCCATTGGAGTCACTTTTCCATAAAGATTTTTGATTTGCTGTGTGGATGGTTCTTGCACTGCTCTCTGCTTTACATTGCTTTTAGGAGAACACCTAGTGGTTTCATTCTCAAGATGGATGCTGTCTCATGTTAAAAAAAAAAAAAAAAAAAAAAAAAAAACTAGAAGAATACTTAGACACCAAGTTGTTAACAGATTTCTTGGTAAAACCACAGTGTATATTTTATTTGTGCATGGCAACCAGGAAATGCTAATGCACTGTTCTCATGGGGATTTTCCTTTTTAGTTTGTGGTTTAAGACGATTGGTAGGTCACCAGGATGTGATAAACTGGGGCTGAAAACAGGACAGAACTAGGGTTTTGAAGGTGCAGATAGCTTCTTTCTCTGTTTGCTTAATAGCTTTTACTCTTAGTTTGTTGTAAGAGCTTTGTTCTAAATTTATTAAACAGATTTCAAGCTCCAGAAAGATACAGATGGGTAAATGCTTCCTTATAATCATGGATTCTTTAATCTTGTACTGACACTTCTAAAAAGGAACAAAAAACTAGCTTAGCACTGATAATTAAATTTTTAATATTAGCACCTGTTTTAATGCTGGTAATGAATTAAAAGAAAGTGGCATTTTGGAAACAGATTAAAATACTTTTAAAAAGCGCTCCTGGTAATTTCTGTTCCTCTCCAAATAGATCTACAATTTGGACGATATGAGTCCTAATATTTGTGGAGGTTTGGACGATTCAGATCTCAGTTTTCAGTTCAGATCTATTTCCAGTTGAAGTCTGCTTTTTTAAAATGCTTCTCAGGAAAATTACTTCTTGGATAAATCAGAATACTGTATAGAAAAACTAATGTTGCATTAATTCCTGAAACATTTAAGAAGTTGAGACGTTTTGTCTTCAGAAATACTAAGATAGCACAACTACTGCCATTTTGGCCACTGTGAGAACCTGAGTGTACAAAAATAGTGTTGAGGATTACCTAATACATTAAGATACAAACTGGCCTGGATGGAACGGTTATTTGCTGAGTATTCCACCATTTCCTTAGAGACTGTTAGTAAAACCATTCTCTAAAGCAGTTCACAGCCCAGTCAACTGCAATAGCATACAGAGGCTTCCACCTTTTTGTCAGAAATTGGACTAAAGCCCAGGTCAGTACTGCTGAAAACCACTGGATAGCTGTTTGCTAGGTTATGTAAAATGATTCATTAGTCCCAGCCCCAGTCACTAATAGACACGTGTCGACATCATTAAAACACACCTATACCTGGATCCCTCAGGGCTTGATGGGGAAAGGAAAGCTGTACTGGGAAAATCTGACTGAACTGGCATGGCTACACACTGATCAAAATTTAGAAATCAAATTCTGCAGGATCCATGTGAGTTAAGCAAACGTGTCTGTGAGGTTGCAGTGCTTTACGATCTCAACGAAAAAGTGCCAACGGTCAAGCAACATGTGCATGTGCATGTCATATATCATGGCTGGATGATGCTTTTCATTTCTCCCAGTTGTGATGTTCTTGCTCTGCTAGTCACCATTCTCTACAGAAAGCAGAGAAACAAATCTGGAAATAAGCCACTTAATAAGCAAACTTCTCCAAATAATGACTGACATAAGGTGAAAGTAATTTACAGATTCTTGGGAGTTGTCAGATGAAATACTTTCCTTGGGGTATTGCCAAGTTGTGAAACCTAAAATGATTTATAGGAAATACATTTTCAGATTCAGTGTGAATAAACCATAACTTGTGTTTTCTAAATATCCTTTGTGGACATTTAACAACAACAACAACAACAAAAAGACATGTTTTTCAGTTTGAAACTGTCTCTCATTTTGAACTTATTAATTAGTTTGCATAAACTAAAACAAAATTAAAGCAATTTCAGAAAAAAAAATTAAATGTTTACTGGTTTCAATACAAGTAGATGATTTAAGGAACCCCATCTAAAAATTCCCTGTAAATTTTTTTAAAAATGTTATTTTTGTTTCAGTTTGGCATATGAAAAAACTTCTGAACCTTGAAAAGATCATTGGAGAGAAAAAAATCACAGCTGTATCTCTAACAGATTGCTGATATTTAGAAAAAATTTCTCTGCACATCTGGCTTTTCAAAGGCAGCAAAGTCCAGGAAAACACTTTAAAAGGAATTTACCTGCATGCTGCAAGGGCTGCCTGCTGAAAATAGAGACACCATGCTCTTTATAGCTGGGTGTGGTGACAAGAAATTGAAGATGTCTCTCCATAGATGCAGAGGTATAAAATCAGACCTTTCTCTGAAGTTGTGCCAAAACTGTTTCTACTGTGCAGTTATATTTGGACACCTAGTAATTTTGTCTGAAAGGGCAAATAATATGGTAGCTTTCTCACATCCCTTTGTATTGTTAACTACATTAAAAAAACAAAAAAAAACAAAAAAAAAACAACAAAAAAAAACACCACCACCACCAACAACAACAACAAAAAAACATAACCATGCTAACCCTGTTAGCCAAATAGGATTAAGTGGGTCTCTGAAGTGAAATGAAAAAATAAGGAGAGATGTGGCAGAAAAATTGACAGTAGCTGAAGATGGACAAATGGCAGTAGGAGGATCTCCCTTCTCTACCAGATAAAAAGTTTTCTATATATTTCAGTGTTACTTCAGAAAGTACACACTGGAAAAGAGATGTGGAACAGAGCTCAATCTCTTGGCTTCCCTCTAAGTTGTTCTCCTTTATGAATGTACCTACCAGCCACCAAAATCATTGTCCCTGTATTTATTTACTGATAAGCAGAGATCATCTGTACCTTAATCTGATACTTCTCCTGGCTACTAATTTACCTTTATAAAAATGGAGGGGGAGTGGCACTATTAATAAATCAAGTATTCATGGAGTCACTTAAAATGCAAGTAAGTACAAGAAATATGTTTCATTCTTCAGCATCTGCTGCATGAAGGAAAAGTCTGCTAATGCATCTTCCAAACATGCTTCATCTGCTTGGCAACTGTTGCTCTGGTAAACATCCTGAGTGAGCCTATCTAGTGTCATCACTTACGATAAACTTTCTTGCTGCTGACATTAATATTATTTTTTTTGTAATAGTTTTATCCAAGAGTGGGTTGAAAGCATTCAGACTCCACTGGAACATAGTACAGCTGTGCAGCATCTCAATGGAAAAATTGCAGGCAGTGAAATCATAGTCCTGGAATTAGACAGTTATCAGATATGCCCCTCTAGAGATGATGAAAACATAATCATCATTGTCGATACTAGGAATGCTTCAGGCTGTACAATGAGTAGTCTAACCCCAAAGGCTGAGTAACAAGGACTGTGAAGCAAATCAGTTGGGACTGGTTCCATGCAATCCAGGTGAAGAAATGTGCATGAAACTAAAGCTGGTGAATAATAGTTGGAGTCTGATCTTTATTGTTTGACTGAAAGCAAATTGTTTAGTCATTTGGGATAAAAGCAGGTGAGATGCAGTGTTGCACAGAAGACAGATCCCCAACCTGGAGCTCAAAGTGCCTTATGTCTATTCCCTGCACTGTCATCTACCTGCTGATATAAAACAGACAAGCCAATTCATCTCTCTTTAGCTCAGTTTGAAACTAACCTCCTTAATAAAGCAGTTTAAGATTGACCGATAAAGAACACTGTAAGAGCAAAGAACTATCGCATTGTTGTTTTATTGCATGCTTACACATTTTGCAGTCAGCTTCCTTCTAAGCTTTGAGAAGTCACGGGATGCCTAATTTAAAATTTGTGGTTATTTAGATAAGAAATTCATACAAAACCAGACATCAGATCAGCAAGTCCAATAAATGACAGATTTTGAACTTGCAGCATGCTACTCAATAATAATACCAGGTGTGATTTGAAACTATCATTCATGTGACATTGAAAAACTTTGATTTCTTGGTAAACAATTTCTAACCTTTAAAAAAAAAAAGAAAAAGCTTAAGTAAAAAAAAGTTCTAATAAATATTCTCAACATTTTATGTTCAGTTTTACAGTAAGTTCATTACAGAAAAGCAAGCAATGATCAAAACTGAAAAGAGGAGAAAAAGGCTTTGAACAAGAAGTAAAACATCTATTGACTTTAACAAGGCCACTTCACAGGAAAACAACAGTGAAAGGAACCTCAAGAATGTTTTTAAAAGCTCTGAAAGTCAGCCAGTTAACACAAAGATAATGTTAGTCATCTTTGCACGCTAAAAAGAATAGGGATGCTTAGAATATGCCTCACAAAGTAAGATGTCAGAGGACAAATGACCTATGCAGGAGAGAGAACCGCCCAAACAGGAGTACTTATTGGTACTTATTCAATACTCAACTTTCTCACAATGCAGATGAATTCATACACAGTTTCTTTCACATCCCCACTCAAATTTATGGGAAAATTACTATTATTATTATTTTTTGAAAAGAATTTTTTACAGAAATTTCTTTTACGAATTTGCAAGGAAGTACCTTACAGAATAATGCAAAGTAGCACTTTAAACACTTTAGATCTTAATTGCATATTGGTTAACCTGTTGTACAGCAGTCCACTGAACTTGACCAAGATCTCACTGGAGACTGAAACTGGAGAACTGAAATTTCCAATGTAATGGATGTCTTATACTAGATTCAGATTTCTCCAATTAAAAAAAAAAAAAAAAAAAAAAAAAAAAAAAAAGCCAAATAAGAATAAGATATGGTATCATCTGCGTTTCCAAGGTCTGGAGAATATGCAAGAGTCATAAGCACTGATACTTGTGTTCGTTGGAACCGTCATTGTCCTAACAAATTACTGTATGAGTTCGTGACCAGCTATTTACATAACCCAATTAACTGCTGAATGATAATTAAATCATGAAAAAAAAACCTGAAGTAAGCTACTTATCTGAATCAATGGTTGGCATAAAGAAGCTATCTTCCTTTGTGTTGTTAGACTGAAACCCTGCTTTCTTCCACAGTGGGATTTTGGGTAAGTTCTGTTAACAGAGTTGTTCTCTGTTTGTTGTTATGCACAAGATCTTATAAATGGTATGATTTGAAGAGATCAGAAATGCTGGATATGAAAGAGGAAGGAAACAAACTTGGAAGAAAGAGTTCTCTGAGGGACAGATCATGGAAGAAGTCTGAAGATTTAATTCAGAGGTTAATTCAAAGGCTATCATGAAAGATGAAAGACAAATATCCAGCTGTTTGTACAAGCTACTGCAGTTTCAGCAATGTAAATTTGTTTGATCCCAGTGTGTTCTTCTCCATGAAAACACCAAGCCATGACTATATTTTCAATAGAGGGATGGCAACCATGTTATTTTAGGAGCACTGGGAAGCATATTACACATTATTGGAAAAAATCAAATTCACAAAATGCACATTTCATTTGCATTTCCTGAAGACTGTGAAATTTAACTCTGGAAGTATTAGGACAGACCAAGTGAAAAAGCCCAAGATTTTCATTGTCAGAAAGACTTGGTTTGGGATCTGCAGTAAGTATGATTCAAACAAAAAGTCATCTTTGGAAATGACCGCTTTCTATAAGTACATGCAATGATTAACACCATCAGCTTAATCAAATCTTCCCTGGAGTCTATGCAAGTCAATGGGAAAGTTAATTGCACTTAAATCAGTGCAACCGCCTCACATGGAAAAGAACAGTGTCACACCCATTGCTCCCTCCACTTTTCCCAACATCAGGAGGGCAGTGATCACACAGCCTGTAGCCAGAATGCCTAGGCTAGCAGGAAGCCTCTACTGGAATGTTTTGGTGGCAAAATGTTTCAATGTTCTGCACTGCATGTAGCTCTACCCATCTGTATGCTAGTTTCAACAATCTGAGACTTATATTGAAAATACCAAAGAGCAAGAAATTTTCTTAAGATGCATGCGGGTTGTTTGTATTCCATGTTCAGTTAAATTTCTTATAGTTCTTTGTACAGTCCTAGTTTGGAATATTTTTATAATTGGTTAAAGAAAAAAATATGTTTAATTTCTAATGTTTCCAATTAACATTAGTATGCACATAATGTTGTGGCTATTGCAAATATGCAGAGAATAACTATATGCTTTGGGCCTCATATATCTTTCATACTTTTTTATTTTCCACAGATATTTTAACTTAAAAATTCATGGGAAGCAGTAAAGATATGCATGCATAAGGGAAGAATTGGACAGAAGTATTGGCAGTGTGGCCTCAGTCTTATGCGAATTCAAATACTACATTAAATCCTAAACACATTTACGTATGTGAGGGCAATGCACTATTGTTTGCATGCAATAATCCTCAAGCAGTGAAGCACTGTTGTCTTCCAGAAGTGCTGGCATGATTGTGAAGCCAGTGATTTTGCTGTGATGTTCATGGATTCTAATAATCTTCTAATTTAATGAAATATAGCTGGATTTTAAGAAAAGATCCAGAATGAAATCAATCTTTGAATTGCAAATGATGAAGTGACAGACCTCAATTTATGTGCTGTAAGTTTCTTGACAGTGGAAAGTGTTCTGAATGCAGATTCACTCTGAGCAAGAGCCAATTCAAATAGCAAGTTGGGCATAACCCATCTTTATAAATAGAAAACCCTAGATAGGTAGCATGGGAATATATTTTTTTCCAAAACTGCTTACATTTTTGAAGCAATAGAAATAATATATATCAGACAAAGCAAATAGCTGTTCTTGTGTGACCCATTATTACCAGGTCATTGAGACCAGGAAGCTTAAATTGAGATGAAAAGGAAAGGAAGCCAGTAAGGACTCTGAAAAGAGAAGTGAGGAGATATCATCACGTACTAGCAAAAAATAAAAGAGGGAAGTTCTTTACACGAAGCAGAGATCTCTCTTAGGAATAATAATAGTAGCTGCTGCAGAGTGGAAACACTTTTCCAGATGACATGCTACCAGTCATTGTGCATAGATCCCATTTGTCTTTCTTGAATAGTGTGAAAGTCTCTTAGGCACACCTTACTATACCATTTCCTGAATACTGCTAATTCAGCTGAGTCTTTAAACTATTATTATTATTATTATTATTATTTTCTGAAAGGAAGTGAGATATTGGGTGCTTAGCAATCAGTTCAAGTTACCAATCCAGTAAACTGAAAAGCAAAATAAAAATTTACATTAGGACATGAACATGTTGCTATAGCTATAACTGTGGCTATATTTGTATTGTGACAACGTTTTTTTGGGAAAAAAAAAAAAAAAAAAAAAAAAAAAAAAAGGTGTTAATATGTTGTCTTGCAATTCTAACACCTGAATTTCCTGTGAGCCAACAGCAATATGATTGTGACTTGTGCTGATAAAGTACACTGAGTATCAGTAATAAAGTCGGTAAAGTGTCTGACTGATATTGTTAATAATCTCAGTGCAGGTCTGCAAACAATGGGTTATAAAGTCGGGTGCTTCATAAATTAGGAGAACACTTAGCTCTCTCTCATAAAGTAACACAGGCAGGAGCATTTTCTCACATGGACTGTTCAACTGCAGTAAGAATTGCATAGCCAGGCTCAGATTACTGAACGGTCAGTAACTGAGGAGTTTCCTGTTTTTAAGATGCCAGCTTTCCAGAAAATGCTCCAGTCCCCTGTACACTCTTGTAAACTTCTGCATCAGTAGAAGAACTTTTGCGCAAGGACTTCCCCCCCCCCCCCTTTATTTATTTATTTATTTATTTTTAAATGAATAATAAAAATGCTTACTTCAGCTGACATAGCCTTGTATATGAAATTATAGCTGCTTGCTGAAATTCAAGCAAAAGAACACTGGTCTTGATGAAGCACAACACTGGGATTTAGGAGAGAATGTTTTATTTCCAGCTACATTGCTGGGTAACTTACTTGCTTTCCCTCAGTTTGCCTACTTGTAATGTTGGGGTAAAATCACTGACTTCCAAAAACCTACAAAAAAAAAAAAAAAAAAAAAAAAAAAAAAAAAAGCTAGCTTTTATTTTCTGCTCCCCACATATTTCTCAGTTCACTTGTTTCTCACTAGCTGAGGTCATCTTTGTTCTGTTGAATAACAATATACTCAAACTTCAAATTTCAAGTTCTCTGGTAATTTAAATATATTAAGCCTGATTCCAGCTGTACTGATTGCATTGATAAAATGCATCAGATGAGACAGCTACCCCCACTAGACCAAATGTAACATGTATGTGAACTGCATGTAATGCAAGAAAAAGAATGACTGCACAGAACTAAATTTCATCAGAGACTCCACCTATTTCTAAAGTAATACATTGAGAAAGTGTAAACACTCAAGTTCTCTTTCAAGAAGAATTCAGGTTCCTCTTTTACAGAGCTAGAAAGGATCCAGCAAATGACAAATAGAAGGAGTACTTCTTAGGCATCTTGATGTCCAGTTCAAATGTCTAAGGTGCTGTAGCATATGTTAAGAGAGCACTGCATTGTGTTACCAATGCTCCCCCCGGAGCTTTGAAGACGTAGTTTTGTAACATTAAGTAGACGTTATCAGCAAACACTTTTACAGATTATATATACTGTTATAGGCATTTAACACTTGCTGGGCCCAAGACTTTCAATGCTGTAGCTATGCTGTATTTCTAAATAGGATTGTGACAGCAAAGAAGCAGCTGAAGAAAATGACATTGCCTCTCTTTTATAATATAGAGAGGTTTTTTTGGACTTTTTTGCTCTTTTGCTCAGCAAAGAAAAGTTGCTAAGGAGTTTTACCAGTTTACTAGCATTTTACCAGTCTTCCATTGGTCTGTGAGTAACATGCTGTGTACTCTTTTCTAATTTACCATAGTGTTGGGCCCCATTGGCATATATAGGAACAGGTGTCCCTAGGAAATGTAAAAGATCTAAAGAAGAAACGGATCTGAAAGTCCAGAAACACAAACTACTTGTTTTATGAACTGCTAAGACAAAAATATAATCTCGGCAAAGGGTTAACAGGAAATAAATTTGGATGCCGTCACTGATCTCAATAGTCTCCAAGTCTCAGGATATGCTGCCTTCTGGGGAACTGGATGATTGTGCTTTTCTCTTGTTCACATGAACCCACACAGACAGAAAACACTGTCTAACACTTATGCATATATTCTCTCTGAAAAAAAATGAATAACTGTGCTGACCTTTCCCTTCCATGACAGCATAAGATTGTTTCACTGTCTTAAAAACCAGTTAATGCTGGCTCTATTCAGGATGAACACCAACTGTATCATTACTAGATAATGTGTGAGACTTGGCAGGCCAAGGAGAAGGAGAAAATAAAGCAGAACTGCCATGATCACTTCCTATCCAGCAAGCAGCCAGGAAATACAGCCATAGAGAAAAAAGAAAAAAAAAAAAAAAAGAAAGAAAGAAAAAAAAAAGGAATGAATGAATGGGACTGATCTAATGGAAATATCAGGAGACACAAAAGACATCATACACAGTCTGAGAAAAGCTCTGCAACATTTTACACCACAATAGTGAACAAATGGATTCAGGGCTTTCTGAGGCAAGCCACAAAAGAAGGAAAGAAACTTCTCCCCAGTCAGGCACCATGGGAAGGTGTCTCATATGTTCGCACTGTCTGCCTGTTACTGCTTTACATACAAGAACTGTGAATTTGATGGCTGCCAGTCTATACCTTAGCTGTGCCATTCAATTATGAACTAAAGGTACCAAGTATCTATTCTCTATAGGCTATAAAATGAATTGGTTATGTTCTGGAAAAGAGGAGTTTAAGAGTTTAGAGCTCAATATTTCAAGCAAAACATTTTTATTTTCTGTGCTAGAAGGGTTTTGTGCTTTTTCTCTTCCCAAGAAAGCAAAGTGACACTTGCTATTGCAAAATAAGAGTGATAATTTGTTATTACCACTGTTCTGAAGTCAGTGGATGCCCCTGCCCTATTAGCCTCATGCTGAACTCAATGACAGCAAGTCAGACTTGCCAGCAGAGAAGGCTGAAATAAAAAGAAATCATAAAAACATGAACAAGAGAATTTTCTGCTTGCTTGAGTCTTGTCTGAGGCCTGCCTCTTGGAAGAACTTGGTCTCCATGTTTAATTTTGCCTGAGAATGACTAAGCTGCTGAATAGAAGTTTTATTGGATTAAATGGATTTAACCTACTATCACAGACACAGGCTGACAGGAGTCAAAATTTATCGGATTACTTCAGCCAAATGCCACAAAGAGATGGAGGTGGATTAATGGGGCAAATGGAAAGTAGGTGGGAGAAACAGAAATAGTTCAAAAGAAGATGTGAACATATATGAGATACACCTGGCTACCACCTGGAGACAGCTGGTTGCCACACAGTGACAGTTAAACTTCTCTGGACCCATAGCCTTCTGGTTAAGTGGCCTTGTGGCATCATGGGCAGGTCGCCCAGCCTCAAGTTAAAGACAGTGGGTCTGTTCTTAGCTCCTCTTCTTGCTGGATTGTTTTGTGTCTCTTTGCACTCATCTTTCCCAGAGCATCAAGCCCTTATGTATAAATACCACATAATCTCAAGAAGATAAATGATAGTTATTACTAGGAAGTTTTGCTTCAACTAGGAAAGAAACATGACTAGATTTAAGACATCATTCTTCAATTAATTATTAAATCAATTTTAAATTTCTGGAACCAAAACAGGTGTTCAATTTGACAGTAGGATGAAAGATTTAGATCAGTTCTCATGTGCCAAACTGCTTCAAACATCCCTTACCAGAAATAGACCAATCCTGAATACAACCTTTTTTTTTAAGAAAACTATATCTTGTGTCTGCTGTGGTCTACCAGGAGCCAAATGATATTGCAGTGAAAATATCTGCCAGTCTTCCGTGTGTATGAACAACATACACACGAGTAAATAGGATAGAATTGTCAGAGCAATGGGCAATAAAGTTGATTAAAATCTTATTTTAGTGGGACTGCTACTGGAGAATGATGACTTAAATGAAGACTTGACTTGAACAGAAAATATGTTATTTAATTTCTGTGTTTTAAATATTCCTACATGTCAAATTTGCACAAAAGCAATATTCAGGAACAGAGAACAACAACAAAAACAAAATCATTTATAAATCTAGGGATTCATTAGCAAAAAAAGGCTTTTTCTCTACAGTTACACGCCTGAGAAAACAATGGAAAAAGGAAAGGATATTAATGGAGGATGCCTAATCAAGCAGGAGGAGGAAGAACAGGGAAGCAAGTATAAGCAAACCGTGAAATGAGCTCAGGCCTCACCCTCAGTTTCTTCATTATTAATGAATCATGTTTCTTTATAATTGGCAAAAACTACTTTTCCTTGAAGCTTCCCAGTTAACTGTTTAGTGTTCCCTACACAGAAGCTTTCCCTGGAGCTCTCGGTTGGACCTAGGAGACCTGGCTGCCACTTGCACAGCTGCACTGCATCGCCACCTCGCCTCCACGCTCCCCAGCAGGGGAAGATGGCAAGATGGCAGAGGGTAGGTAAACGACTGATCGTTGCCATCACCACAAGTCCTAAGGCACTCCTGAACTACTAGGTTGGCATGCTGTACAAGGAGCAGTTGCCAGCTCGCTTGGCCCATTGGGGGTGGGTATGCAGGCTCTGCCTGCCCTTTGAAAACTCTCGAGTTGCACTGCGGTAGTAGATGTGATACCAGTCCCAAGTTGATGTGCCTGCCCAGCAGCAAGAGGCATGCTCTTAGTGGCTGCCAGCCTGGGGCTGGTGCTCAGCTTTCAGAGCCCGAGCTGGCTGCCAGCCTGCTTGCTGCCCGACTGAGCTCGCTCGCATCTGCCCACGGGGTCCTGGCTGGCCAGGGACCACGTGCTGAGCGCCAGTTAACCTCTTGCTTCTGCATGGGAAGGCTGCGAGAAGCCATTCATCACATCTACCCACACACACCACACCCTGCTGCTTTACAGACACCTATACATTAACAAAAATAACAATAAAAAAGCCCCCTAGGGAAATATACTTCTGGGAACCTGTTTCACTGTGGGCCTTGCTAACTTACTGCCATGGTGAGACATCTGTAATCAACAAAAGCTGTCACAGCAGATTTTTAAGTATTATATGTTCAGTAAGGGAAGATTCTTATTTACAAAAGCAGGTACTTACTAAAACAGACATTAGCTGTGTAGCTGATGATCACTGGCTAATGCCCTCTGCCCTGCCAGCTGCCCGCCTGTACCCTGGCACCCTCTTTTACAACCACTTCACGTTGCTGCTGGAACAGGATCATTAGCAGAGACAGAGACGGAAGTTTTGCCACAGCTGCTGCATGTCTGAGGTTTTCTTTCCTTTTGATGTTGTTGTTTGTTTGTTTGTTTCTGGGG
>CM021769.1:47870185-48174418 GCA_011076525.1 Nettapus auritus | reverse complement strand
CCTCCGGCCGCGGCTCGCCTGGTCCCCCCCCCCCCGCCCCGCCCCCCCGGCACCCCCGCGCGGGCGGCAGGCAGGGGATGGGCAAAGACACAACACAATCAGAGTTTCCAGCTACTGAATCTAGTTCAGTCATCAATAAAAGGAAATAAAGAAAAAAAAGCAAATCAATATATTTCTCAAACTGCAAATGTAAGTAAAATTCAAGTCTTCTTTGTTAATTTTACTTTGAATCTGTGTGGTTGTTTGAGTTTCCCTGCTACTAATTGCTAAAACTAGATTATTCTTCAATTTTTTTTTTTTTCTTCCTATTTTGCTACATGCGGGTTGAAGGTTATTGTACTGAATTAAGATCGCTGTGCTATAAAACACAGCCAGTGTTGTCATGTAGAGGAACTGGAAAGTCCCAGATCCAGTGCACACAAAAGGGAGTTCAATTACATGCCTAATCATATGCACAGACTCCAAAAATGACAACAGATTTCTTTAGGCAGCAAAGAGTTGCAGAGGCCTGAACTTTAAATCGCAATTAGCTGAACTTTCAGTCTGACTGACAGGACTCTCCAAGGAAAACCCCTCTCTCCTCTGCCGGTTGCTGTTTCACATGGCTGCCTGCAGACTCATCCATGCGCTGAGCTTCTCCACCATGCCTTGGGTGGGGTGGGCCCTGGCAGCCACAGCGAGGAAAGAAAATCACTGCCAGCTGCTACTGATATTACAGCTGATGCTGCCGTAGAGAGGCCTGTGATTTCACAGGGAGGAAGCTGATAAACATTCAGGGCTGAAACAATCTTCTCTGCCACCAGTATTAACAGCAGCCATAATGGTCACTGATAATTACAGTGTCTGATGGCCGTAAGCCTGGCTTTGAAATGATTATTACCTCCCTGGGAGTGAGAGACAACAGCATTGTAACAGCTGATGAACTTCTGGCACAATCTGGAAGATGGCAAGCAGCTGCTCCAAACTGGCTTTTCCCTTCCAATTGTTGATAGCCCACAGAGAATGATCCAAACCACCAGATATATCATAAAAAGCCTCATGGGTAAAGGCAAAATATAAGTAGGCTGTAGGTGTGGTTTCACTTGGTATCAACCATGACGTATTGAACACAGAGGTATTGGTGACAATCCCAACCTCTGTCTTGCTTCTCTCACCTTGCTCGCCTTTAACTGGAATAATGAGATTCTGTCAACTAAGAATTCTGTTCAGTGCCAAAAAATGAAACGTGATGAAAACATGCTCTTGGTTATCAGCTGATGCTAAAATATCATGTGTTTTGAACACCTTGAATTATTCCAGTACAGCGCTGTATTCTTCACAAAGTAGGAAAGACGACTGCAGTTGGTCATGTTTGTTTCACAATTATCCCCTCTGTGAGGTAACCACATACATTTAGACTTGGTCCTGGGAAAAGCAATTTTAGGGAACAGTTCAGCAGAAAACACTCCCTGCCTCTCTTGTATAGGATTCCCTTTTAAAGAAAAATCACTGTTTTTGTAAATAACACAATCTGTATTATATGAAATTGAGAATTGCCTTCTTCTGTCCTAACCGCATTTTCAAACACTTGTCTGTTAATATCAGAACAGAAATGCAGGGCAAGAAGACCAGAAAGCAAGTGGGGAAACCTTGTTACAGCATCTCTGGAATTTCCCCAAATGTCTAAGTTCTTGGGCAGTTTTCCTCTCTTCATATAAGGAGCACTACATCATTTTTTCCCCTGCTTCTCTACAACGTGTTCCACTACCAGTCATCTACATTCAGAACTAAAATTAACCTTTTATCAAAGAAAAAACATAGTTACCAGATGTCTTAGACTCCATCTTCTGACCCAGTAGCACAATCATCAATACCCAAAATGTCCTTTAAAGGTGTTTATCTAATGTGCCTTTATCTAATTGCTCCTTAAAATCAATGTCTCTTAGCAACCTATTTTCAAACTTAGCTACTGCTGGTAGCTGCTCCCTATGAATACCATCTCTTCTTTGGCAAGAACATTGCCATCTTGAATTGTTTGCCCTTTACAGTTTAATTAACATATATCCCACAGTTTTCACCTCTTCTTTTTCCTCTGCCATGTCAAAAGTGCAGCTTTCATTCTTCTAACTTTTCACATATCTACAGACTCCACTCCTGTTACACATTAACTTGATTGCTGCTGCAAGCTTTTTTTATTCCTCATTTTTTATTTTTCCCTGCTCCTAGCAGTTGGTTCCCAAATTAATTGAAATCTGCGTAGAGGTTTATGCTAGCTTCTTGCTTGGATACTTTTCAGGTTTCTTCTCCAACTTAAAATTCTTTGAGACTTCATGTTGTGTATCTAACCAATGTTAGTTTCCTGCAATCCACTGCTCTCCTTGCCACACAACCAAATATTGCTTTGAGATCTTAATTTTCTTTACTATATTTTCCTCTCTTCCACTTGTTCTTTCATTTGAAATGTTTTTGCAGTTGTCCATTAATGAAAGCATTTTTTAACCCCTTCATGAGTTTCTTGAGAGCCCATCTTTTTTCTATAGTGTAAAGTTTTTTTTGCAGTAATAAGCTCATGCTCATTTTCTCTGATGTTTATACTTGTCTATCAGCATCTCAGGGCATCTCATCCTACTGGCACATTCTTGCTGCAGTAGGACCTCATGCATGTTTAGGTACTAGATAAATAACCACAGTATTAGGACTGTCTTCAAGTCCTGGCCTATAAAAGTCACGGGAACACTTCTGGAAAGAAAGACACACCGGGTATGGGGGAACATTTCATTTGATATTGGCTAAAGCTACCAGTGGTTTTAAAAGCATTTAGTTTAAGAAGTTCTACCTCACTTCTGTGATGCTATCTTCCCTCATTAAGCCTTTCTCTGACTTCCTGTTTTCAAGGTAAATGTTCTGCATTGTGGTGAATACCGGTTACTAAAGATGCAACAAATGTTTCTCCAAAGATTGCCAGACAATCCTTTGCTATGGTTTGTTGTCTGTGTGTGTGTAAGCTGTTCAAGGACAAATATATAACCTTTCCATTAAGCAGTGATGGAAGTCCAAGTGAATTTAATAAAGTGTAGTTTCTTTGCAGCTTTGGGAGAACAGCCAAGATACACACTGTCAGGACTAAGTGAAAAAAAAAAAAAAAAAAAAAAAAAAAAAAAAAAAAAGGAAAGCACAAAGAGCTTCTTCAAACTACTTTATTTACAAATTTACATGACATATGTAAGCTAAGAGGCAGGCAGGTCCCTTTGTTTGTGACTGACTGATAGCTATAGTAGCTCTTCCTCAGAGCCCTGCCTTGTCCTGAGACTCTGGCCACCTCTCCAGTGCTGATGCATAAGCCTCTTCCTCCCACTGGTGGGCTCATTCTTCCTCTTTTCATTCCATCTTTACTCCTACTTCTATTCTACTTTCTTTCAGTTTGGGGCTCAAAATTCCATGAGTCACTTTGTGTTAATCAAGGAAAACTTTGAGAGAAATATTTTTACAAGTACCTAATGTCCACAGGGAAAAATCTCTCCAGAATCATCATTAACCAGGATGTCAGCCTCCATATCCTGCTGGGGTTTGAAATGTGGCTCAGACTCCACAGAAAACAAAAGTCACATCAATACCATGAGTACACCTCGCTCAGTTATCAGTGACAGTATGGTCACAGCTACACAGAAATCAGGATGAATCAGTTTTTGAACAGCTCTCTGTATCTCATCTTTCCGTTAGCAATCGCATTAACAGCAACTCTGGGATGTTTTTATTTTTGCCATAATCAGTACTAACAGAATCAGAATACAGGAACAGATCTGAATTTGGTCTTCCAACAAACTACAATCCAACAACGGCCAGTGTTCTGTGATGCACACAGCAAAGTCACTGGTTTCAAAAAATAAAATAAAACCACCATCAACTGCCATTTTGAAGTCATTACTGACTACAAAGTCATGCTGGAATGTACCGCATACCAACTAAAATATATTGTAGCTATAATCTAATACCTTGCTAAGCCATTAAAGAAACTTCCCCGTGGGGCATATGTGAAGTCTGACATACTTCTTGTAACTATGCTGAAGTAGTAGGTTTTTCTTCTATGTCTCACTGCAAAAATACATTACTTCCAGAGTCACTACAAACCCTGCTTCTTTAGGACACTCCTGGCAGCTCATAAAAGGAGAAATCAGTTGAGCAGGTGGTAACCAAACCATCATAATCCTTCTACAGCATACAGACCTGGAGTAAGTCAAAGTTTTAAACACATCAGATATCCTTCAGGTACTTTCTCTAGGGACTTTATCTGTATACCTGATTTTAACAGGGACATTTTGGTACAACAGGTAGACAATTTTAGGAAGAAAGCAATGAGGGCTCTCCAGCTTTCCCAGATGCGCTGGGAACTGTTCACTCTGACACACCCATTCACAGCCCAGCCACGCTGCAACCATTACAGAAGTGTCCACTGCTGCTCAGGCAAATAGGATACATATGTACCATACACACATAGCCCTTGGGTGACAATGGCAATGAAAAATGTACTTTGTTAGACTCTGGAACTGATAAGTGGAAAAATAATGTAGAAGGATAATTGTTACCCCTAACCACAAAATGCCTCAAGGCAGTTGCTGTCACAATGAGAGTCTGTTAAAAGCATGGCCATTTCCCTTAGACACGGGTGAGCCTGTACCATGTCAAATTTCCAGAGCACGTTGTCATTTTGGACATACAATTATTATTTTTTCTCTACATGAATGTTTCATTTTTAAATGCAAATATTTGAAGCAGACAACCAAGCTACAGAAAACTAACTGATAAACAACAAATTTTGCAGGCGCTTCAACCCCCCTTTGTTCCAAAGTCTCACCAGTCAACCCCGAAGAAACCTTAAGTTAGAAACAGACATGCCTGGCATAAAAGCTCTCCAAATATCAGTCACACAGATCACTGCAGTTTTGTTTCTGTTCAGCAAGGCTGTGTCCAAAGGCAGTCTGCATTAGCAGTTAGTTCAGCCCCTCTGAACCCAAGACCAACCACAGCTGTATGCTGGGGAGGGGGTTCCCCCTCACCCCAGTCTAAAATAGAGCTAGGAGAGTGAACTAAGTGTGCAACAGCAGTCACATTGTCAAACCGAGCTATACCAGAGCTATTCTAAATTCCCTTGTGTACCTTTGTTCCTAGTTTAAACTTTAACGCTCTACAACTCACTTTTTACGGATCTGGAATTGCCCTTTACAAGCAATACACAGCTTTCTGCAATTGTACAGAGCAGCAGAGCTGCAGTTACAGTTCTAAAGCATCTCTGATAACTCCCATAAATAGTAACACTTTATACAAAGATAGATGCAAGGAAGCTTTTAGCTATATAGCAGAAGAGCTGTTGCTGTCTGAAGCATAAACTTATTAACAATCATAAATGTTTTCATTCATACAAAACTTACGTGTCTCTGTTAGACAAAGCTTCAGCAAACATAATCCAAAAGTTGCCCACACGTAGAAGCTGGCCATTGTTTTCTCAGAATTGTTTGGCAAAAAACAGAGATCCTTGCAAGCTGTGGAAAGAAGAAAAGCCCCGGCGCTTGTTAAGCCTGCAGTCAATGAGTCTGAAGTTTGCTGCACTTTTTATTCTGATTCAAAGGAACTGGAGTAATGACATAACAGGGAGGGGGAGCTCCATCAAAAGTCACACCCATATTGCAACAAACTTACTGGGCAGCGAAAGGGGGGGGCAGTGGGGGGCGCCTAGTACTGACTAAGCAGCCGCATGAGTTTTAAAGAGGCACTAAACCTCCTATTCTTACACTAGTATAGTCAAAAGTTATATTTATTGTGCTTACTGGAAAATGAGTATAATCTCTCATGAGGTAGCTCAGGAAGGCACTTTTTGCTACAAGCTCCCCCTCCTGCATTTTAAAACACCATTAATGCAAACCAGGCAAACATACTAAAGCACTAGATCTTCAAAACCCCAGCAAGGTACCTACAACTGCCTGGTTGTTTCCTTCCCCAAAACGTTTTACTGGTTTTGTCCCATCTCATCATTTTCTCACTTTGCAGTAAAATTTACAGCAAGCAAAAATACCTGCTCCACAACGAATCTTTCCAAAATGTTCCTGCTCGTACCCGGAGGATATCCTCGTGCAGCAGGTAAATCAAGGTGGATCATTCCACCCTTGGCTCCTCTGTGCAGGCTGCTCCAAAGATGTGGTAACTAATGCCAGTGGTGATACTGCGGACTAAGATCAGTGTTTTATTGACGACACAAGGTAGGGAAGGAGTTATTCCTACTTTTCCCAATTCACAAAGCAGAGGAACAGGATGAGAGCACGTGACAGTGTTTGATACACAGATGAAGTCCTGGTTCCCAAGGGCCACATGTTTATTGCCATGTGGGGCTCTGTGGGACTCTACAATCAGCAAAAGATGCCACATGAAATCCCTCATTGAAAAACCTCAAACCTCTGCAGATAAGAGAAAGGTACGTCTGTTGTGTGCCCTAACAATCTCCCATGGTGTCTCCATGCTCGGGTCTCCCTGGGAGTCATGGCAATGGTTTGTGTGCAGCAGAATGAGGGGCTGGAGAGGGCTCACCCAGCCCAGCACATCTCACCTGTAGCAACCAGCACATGGCAACGACTGACAGCCCGTAATCCAATTTCAGTTTCACTCAGCAAATTCAGAATGAAAAGTTCTGTATCGGATTACCATGGTGTCGATCCTCCCACTTTAAAGAATTTTCTCATTAATTTTTGATCTCTGTTAACGTGAACAATGGAAAAATACAGACAGGTCTTTCCAGCCACAGGGACGAGAATGTTACACTTTGCCTTTTCTTTGACTTTTGACTTAAAGATGGCAAGCTATCCCTTCCCCAATCAGCCAAATTTTTAACATGTTCCAACAGGCTTTTCCTACAGGTCTGGAATATCTGATGGGACAGGGTTAAAGAGAAAAACCTTTCCTTAAAACCCATGGCATCTTTTTATTAAAAAACTAGAAACTTTGAAGTTACAGATGAAACATACTTTATTTAGTGAATTTGTTACTTTTACTTTTGAAACAAATTACTTTAAGAGCAGAATAAAAACAATCGCCTATAGGACTTACTGTTTATAGTAGTGGAAAAGAAATAGTTCTGTGAATTCTTATATGTTTATACCTACAGGTATTCTGGCATCTAACTATATGAATGAAGTCTGGGGATTGAAAACGCTGGAGCATAGATAAAGTATGTTGTTAGTTTACTAAGGATATCTTTTTCTTCAATTGAAAAATGACTTTTGAAATTCACCCCTATGTATGAAACAAAAGAATGGTATATTTAATTAAAATTTAGTTATCTTTAAGTGCTGCTGTTTGGTTCTTTAGTTGGCTGGTTCATTTTGATGAACATAAAATACCTCTTTTTAATGTCCTGTATTCCCAACTAAATGGAACAAGCAACCAAAAAAAGGAAGTCTGTTTTCTTTACCATGGGTAAATGGAGAATAATGTGCATTTCAGGGATGTGGGCAAGTGTTACAGAGGCAACAGTCTTATTTTACCAGAAGTGGAAATTCCCAGTCTCTTCATGGACTGAAGTTTCTAATTCTAGCTCTTATGACATCAGTTTATGAACAGGTTGTTTTCTCAATACTGAGCATTATTTGATATGCATCTTAGACTTCTCAACACTTCTGCATGTGTTTGGTGTGTACAGGGGGTATTCTGCTTCAGAAAATCTGCATCTTGCTTGTTGTCCTCTGAAATTGGGCTAAGATTAGGCATGTTTAGACCAGGTGCATAGATATGATAATACATAATGCAAGTGGAAAGACAGATATATACAAGAAAAATAATTCATCACAGTATGTCATTTCATGTGATAAACCACAGAAATAATTACTGAACTGTATATATATAACAAGTCAGCCTATCTATTTCACGTCATCCACCTGTGTATGTATTAGCCTAGGACATAGACATGCATTTCAACCCCCTAAGCACTTCAAAGAGCTGCAATAGATAAATAAATAAATATAGCTGACATGGAAATATTTCCTTCCTTCTCACCCAGACATGGAATTTCTCCCCTAAGACATATTGGCCTGAGGTAGACAGCAATCCATATTTAGCCTGGGTGCAGCAGAGCCTGATGCTACCCAGAAAATTTAGTTAAAGGAGATGTTCATCTCTGGGAAAAGGGTCCTGCAAGATTATTATTATTATTATTGTAAGAAATACATGGCTTTTGTTTTAGCTTAAGATAATCTTACATGAACATGAAAATCATGAAGCAAATCTTCAGCTGGAAATGCAGTTGACCATTGTTTTAAGGTGAGGCCGTTAGTTCTTCCCCATTGTGTGTCTGTTTCCATGACATTATTAACAACACAAACTGTGCAGTTAAGTGTCAGAGCTTTTGGAATTTTCTTACTCCCTTGGCATCAAAGAGTTAAATTCCTGACACCAAAATTTTGTAAAATAATAAATGGTACCAATTGAAGTGGGATTTCAAAAGAGAATCTGACAACTAATTCAGCAACAATAACAAAACCCCAACATTTACAAAATGTCTTTTTGAGAAGCCTTTGACAACGCAGATACGGAATCTATGATGGTGCAACATAGTAGAGAAGCACCAAAATAGCTCATTCATGATTTTATCATATACGTGAACTGTAGCCAGCACCAATTAATTTTGATAAAATCCTGTTAGGGAATACATGGTTTGGAGCCCTAGAAAAGAAAATTGTGAGGCTTACAGTAACATGAAAAGTTTTTTTTGTTTGTTTGTTTGTTTTTGATGGAATCTCCTTAGAGGATGTAATTCTGGCCTATCTGAGGTCGAAGGCCAAAATTCCACTAAACTCAGCAAGGAAGCCTCTCCCTATAATGTATACTTATTTGGATTTTGTTAAGCATACAGACCAGTAAATGAAAATACCTGAATTTATGATGAAAAAAATGACATAAATGGATAATGGTTTCTTTATCAAATGGGAGCAATTGAAACAGAAAGAAGATTATAAATTTGTTTCTGTCAAAATTATTTGCATTTTTTCAAAAATAAAAAAGTGGAAAAAGGATGTTCATAATTTGAAAAAAATATATATCTTTTTTTTTTCTGTTATCATCAGATTTTTTTTTTTTTTTTTTGTAAATTAAAAAAAAAATCCTTTTCTGAACATATTTTTGTGGAAATGTCAAGCTTTTCATGGGGAGCTCAAGAGCATAATCTCAGTGAATATAAAAAGCACAAATCTCATTAGGTAATTGTGGTCGTGGCAGTGTACATTCCGCACAGACTACAGCTGGTCTGTGAGACAGGCTGTATGTAAGGCAGTTTCAGGGGTGGAGGGAGTATTTTTTATCCATTTAACTACAATCTCAAAAAGATATGGTATTTTTAATAAGATTTCCTCCTGTGTCCCTAGACAGCAATCTTATTTGCTGCATTTCAGACTGGATTTAATTTTCATGATCAACCCTGAAACCAGGTTTGTAATGGAAATGGTTGTAAATGCTTCAGTGTAGCAAATCCTGTACTGCACACTTTTCTTGGGCTCTGAGTGCTGGTGGGAAGGCATAAGAAGAGGCTGTGCTGGTTCAAGCCAGAAAAGCTACTCTTTTGGCTGGAGGGCAAAGCACTCCCTTGGGAAGTTGGGCACCCGGTTCTACTCCCATCAACCTTTTGTTCCCAGATGTAATTTACAGCTTGTGTCCTGCAGAGAGTCAGGAAGATGAACAATGGCTCCTAGTTGTTTACTTCTGAAAAAGGCAGCAACCCAGATTGGCACCTACCGCATGGATTCATCAGCCTGTTTTACTGGTTTGCCCCAGATCCCTAAACAACTTGCTAATCCAACACAGTCAAAAGTCTCTAACAGCCCGAATTGCTCAAGTACGCTGCAAGAAATGCTCTGCAGCAAGATTTCCTCTGCACCAGACCTCCTGACCTCATCAGCTTCCTTGCTCCTTGCACTGTCCCAAAACAGTCGGCCCCTGGTTGACCCCCATGGCTCACAGCAGTACACCTGCAAGACATCCCAGTACCCATCCCCATCCACAGCTTCCACACCATTGTATTCCGTTAGTTTCTAATGCTAGATGCTGGAGGTGGGGCAGAAAACCTGCACAGAGCACACAGCAGCTGCCACCATGAGCCTGGTGTCCAAGGACACAGCGTAGGCATACTGAATGTGTTAGGGACCCACGGAGCCAAAAGCAGCACGGAGCTGGGGCTGGGGTCAGTGCAAGTGGGACTGAGGAAAGAGGGGGAGACATCTCTGCAAGTGGTTTCACTCTTCCTCTGTCCCTCCCTCCTCCTTCTTCACCCTCCCAGCACACACCTTGCAACACAAACCTGAAAATCTACACATCAGGGCATGAGCTGCCATCTTTGCATTGATCTTTGTCTTCCTGCTTTTCTTTCTTTCATCTGCAGTTTAACAATAGGTAAATCAAGCTTATACTGGGCCATCTCCAGGATGTGCTGTCTTGTCTTCCCCTTTCTCCTCCCCCCGCCCCTTTCTCCATTCTTCTCCTGGCTTTGCTTCTTGACTTCTACCTCCGCTCTTCTCTCTCATCTCCACTTGTTTCACCCTTTTCTTATCTCCCATCCTTTCTTAACCACTCTCTCTTTTATGCAGTGGAATAATGAAGCCAAACATTTAATGCCCCCAAAGAGCAGGTGAGCTTTACAAAACGCAGACATTCTCACTACTCAGGAAACTCTTGGGATATGCATAAGCAAATGGTTAACTGAACCAACAGATAAGTCCTTGGGGCCTCTGTCACCTAATATGGGCCTGACCAGAGCCCTTCAAAGTCAAGGGAAGTTCTGTACTGATTTTGAGGAATTTCATCTCAAGCCATCTGAGAACAGCGTTTGGTTTAGTTGTGGTATCTTTATTACGATAACTCTGCATACTGAGTTACATTTTTTTCCTGTATGTATATAAACTGAGAGGATGGAGGGATTCCATCAGATTTATAGCTACTGATAAAATATTTTCCTATCTAAAGAAAGTAGAAACCAAGTCCAAGTTGGATTCATTCATGGAACAATTTCTGTTTGCACAGTATATGTTTGTGCCAGTCTTGCCATGGCCACATATAACAGCCACATTTATTCTGTGCCCTAAACATAGCAGCGTGGGAATGAATAGGTAAGCCTCTCTTTTCCAGTTATGAAGAACACTAAAACCAGACCTGGGCTGTACATAAACAGAAGGTTACTGAATTTCAGCAGTCTCACTGTTAGTCAGTACCCCTGTGAAAGGTGGAAGGGAAGGAAAAATACCCTAATTTTAGACCATAATAGGCATGTTTGTTTTGAGAGACAAAGATAATAGCTGGTTCCAATCTGGCTCTAGGAGGGAAGGTGCAGGTGTGTGCACGTCATGCAATGAGCCGGGCAAAGAAGCTGATAGGCATAGCTTTTGACTACTAAACTTGTTGAGTAAAATACATATCAAGCAGACTGCCCCTTCTCATGGCTTTAGGTAATGCATCACTAGAGCAATAGCATATTCTTCCGCAAAAGAGCAGTCCTTTTGCCTTGTTGGACCCGCAGACATCAGCAGCAAATAGCATATTCTTACCCCCAAATAGCATATTCCATACCCCAAAAGAAGAAATCTTAAACCCTTAGTTCTTCTTAGTTTTGCAGGTTAAACATAGCCAACAATAAATGAACTTGGCTCCTCCTGGTACAACAGCAGTAGCTTGTTTACTCAGATTCGATCCCTGCCACCTGGGCATACTCAGCCAGAGTCTGGGCAACTGTCTCCATGAGCTCCAGCTGGAAAACAGGGAGCCTGAGGCCCAAACAGCACTAAGTGCCCCTCCAAGGATGGAGAAGGCAGGAACTCCCCCCCTCCAGTCTACCCATTGGAGCTCACTCAGAGCTTGCAGAGGTGTCAATTAGGAAAGCAGTTTTCACTTCTGGTCTCTACATAATTTATGTAGGAATTGTCAAGGAAAATAAATGATGACTTCTGAGGGAAATTGCTTTCTCTATATAAATAAGCAAAAAAAAAAAAAAATTAATTTTTTGGGTGTCTGCACGCAGGATTTTTGTGTGAGGCTGGGACAGAAGTACATAAAATAGATTTCATAAAATTAGTGAGACAGGAAATTCTATTTTTGCACATTTCTGTGTTCCTGAATTTCTGGTAGAGAAATAGATAAGGGAAGAGCTGAATGCTATTATAACACAATAAAAATTAATCTTAGAATTAGGAATTGTCGCACTAGACCATACATTCATTGCCTACTTCATAATTTAGCTTAACAATAAAAGACAGTATTTTAGAAATGGAAAACAACAACAACAAAACAAAACAAAAAACATACATTCATTTGGAATATTATGATATTGGTAATAGTTCAATTATATATTGAAGTTTCTTTCTTTTCTTTGTATACCTAGCTGTATACCAGCTGTGTCCGAGTGCATGTTTCTCACTGACCAAAGGTTGATATTACTGGTGTTCAACTTAATTTGTCTTTCCTTTAGTAATACTGAGTGACAATAATTTGGCTTTGTTTTGGACCTCAATAATGTCTGTCTCTTAAGGGGAAGTAATAGTGTAAAGTAATACAATAAACAGAGATCCAGAGGATATATTGCTACTCCCACTCTGAGTAGCAGTTAATGCTACAGATTTGGGTGAGTCACATCTTTCTGTTTCTGTTCTCTCCATCCATCAGCAGTCTAATAATGGCAGAGCAAAAAGGAAAAAAAAATTGCCTTAACTATGATTTTGAAAATATTCTTGCATTCAATTGCAGTCATTTCAAGTTGGCTTTTGAGAGACATTTGAATTGATAGGGTCTTTCAGCAGGAGAAATTTCCCCAATAGAAATTTTATACGTAAAAAATGAAATTCAGTGTTTAATGCAATTTAAATTACAAAATTTGCACCATGTTGGTAAACTATATAAATGGACTAAACATCAAATAACACAGCATCACATGATTATCATTGCCAACCAACCCCCTATAATTTTTTGGTTCCTGAACACTCTTTTTCAATAATTTGTGACCTATTCGTAAAGAAAGCATTTGCACAGAAATGTACTAGATTCTTCTGAATAATACATGTCTAAGATATTTGCACTGTGTTCACAACCTTTTAATTTGTAGAAATGTACAATTGGTAATAAATAAAGTATTATGAGTTATTTGTTCACCTCTAAAACACTACTTATGTATGCTAAATGTTTTATTGAAGTGTTGGAAGGATTAAGCAGGACGTGTCTGAACAGCATTTTGAACAAGTCAGATCTGGAAAGCTATTAAGACTCCTTAAGATGTCGAAGTTTCAGCCAACTTATACTGAATTTACAAGAAATGATCCATGTCTGAGTCATCCGAGAATTCAAAGATACAATATGTGAGCAAATTTGGTGACATACAAATGGATATGAGAACAAGTGTGTTCAATTTATCTGCTGTACATTGTACCTGGAAGTTGTACTTGTAAAAAGACCCTCTTCCTGTCTTTTGAAAGATATATTAAGATAAAGATGTTTATACACATAAGGATTTATCTAAGATTCACAGTCCACAAAGTCTGCTTTCTATAACCATATTGTGAATTCTTCTTTAATTATTGCAAGAATTTAGTGAAAAGTTTTTCTAGAGAAATGGGTAGGAGAGGCAGAGAGAATAGAAGAGAGAAAAAGCCAGATGCGTCTGGTACTATCATAAACTCTGCACACCACTATCTAGCAAGCAGAAAATGCTAACCAATACCATAAAAAGAGCATCACACTAAACAGATTTTTCAAAATCTTGGGACAAAATGGAATGCATTGAGAGAACTCCTGTAAAGTTTTTTTCCCTTATAGAGGCGGAAATCTGTTTGATATTAGCTAGCCCAGGAAGGATAGATCTACATAATTGTCAATTCTTACAAATGTATTACTCCCTAAGTGATGAATTATACAAGGCATATCTCAAGGAGCATAGATGTGAGATAGACAGGCTACGAATGTTCAACAGTCTGGTTCAAATAAAGATATAAGGATACTAGAGCTTATCTCAACTATTTAGGGATTCCTTTTTAACTTCTCCCTCCCATATTCAAATTCAGTTCTTCAATCCCAGTCTAGCTAGTTTTTCCTCTCTTCTTAGTCACGCTTTTCATTACAGGCAGATATCTGAAAGTTAGTTTGCATGGCCCAGTCTTTGCTGAACTTACCAATTCTAAAATACTTTTTTTTCCCCCCAAGCTTAGTCCATTTGAGAATTAATTGAAGCAACTGAAGCATAGAAAACAAAACAAAACAAAACAAAAATATTGGGAAATAAAAGGTAAAAATAGACCATACACTGCTAGTCACATGCAGACAGAAACTCTTACTGACTGTCTGGAGAGGCCCAGACTGCACCTCTCAAGAGATTACTCATTTCCTTCCAAGATATGGATGCATCATGTACAGAGCACAGAAGTTCCTTTGCACAATATCGTTAAGTCTGAGAATTTCAGAGAACAGAAATATCCGTTTAACTGTAAATATAGGTTACAATCTCAATTATTCACATTGTGATTATCTGAATTAGAATGCAGTCAAGACTGTAGTACTAAATACACATTTATTAGTGAATAAGGTGTGGAAGACAGATTTAAGTCCTTCACCTGCTATGACCATTTCAACCACAGCTGCTGTCCTGACAATGTGTGTTAGCTAGCAAACTGTTCGGGCCTCTTGAGCTGGGAGTCTCTCAAGCATTTCTGATGAAGTTACTCTGTTCAGCCTAGACAGTTAGGAGAATGTTGAAGCAGAGAAAGAAACTGAACCTACGGCTGGATGGCCTTGTTAGACACCCTTGTGGGAGAATCGGGGTCCTCTTCCTTCCCCTGGGAGGAGGCAGTTTAGCAAGTATATGCATGTCCGCATAGCACAGAAAG
The DNA here is from genome assembly GCA_011076525.1 of Nettapus auritus. Classification (NCBI taxonomy): domain Eukaryota; kingdom Metazoa; phylum Chordata; class Aves; order Anseriformes; family Anatidae; genus Nettapus; species Nettapus auritus. The sequence continues at coordinate 48,159,551 of CM021769.1, read as the reverse complement.
CCCTAACCATCTGTCAGCTGAGCCTGCTTCAGAGCTGAAAATGTAGCCACAGTTGTATGGCATTGCATATGAGATAATTAGACTTGCAGATATAGCTAACTAGCTCCATCCTGGTAATGATCTACAGCTTTCAGGAACTCATGCCTCTACATAACTCCTCATTACATCATGTGGATATGCCAGCTGAATAAATCTCTTTGCTCTCATCTACTGTATGCTGAAGTCCTGTCCCTAGCTTGTAGTGGTGAGCTAACCTAAAGAACACAGCACATTGCAGGATTTAGTCATAAGATACTGGTAATGCTGTCTGTGGGCTTTCAGGTAGAAAAGGGGGTATCTTCCACAGAAGTCTGGGGCAGTTTATCTTTCCTTCACCTTCCTTCTTTTTTCTTTTGTAAGGCTCTGCAGGATTTCAGGTTTTGCTGGTATGGATTTAGGCTGTAGTAGCCCATTCACAAACGGATTTTGGCCTTGCCATGTAAGAAGCAATTTGCCAAAGTAGCAAGTCTTGCCAAGCAAGACAAGGAGAAACTCCTCCAGAGACTCAGTCGATGCAAAGGATAAAATTTGGAGTGGAAATATTAAGCTGAACATTAGGAAGGTCCTGCTGTGATACCAGTTACATAGAGGAATAGCTTCTGAGAACACTCTCACTCTTGCTGAATGATGGATGAGATGACTATTCATTTTAAACTATGAGGCTATGATTCACTTAAGAGAATCCCACATCTCCAGTACTACACAACTGAAACTTGTAACACCTGAACAGTCACTGAAACCAGACCTAGGGGTTAATCACACCATGGTGGGATATGCCTCTCCTTGGAGACTTCATTGTAGGCAAGAGGTGCTTTCAGTCACACAGCTGTCAGGCTGAAACTCAGCTAGAAGTTTCCTCTCTTTCCTGGAACACAGGTATACTTGATTACTTTGTGTGAAAGGACTTTTTTATTTTAACCTGTACAAATATTGATGTTATTGATCATCTCATAGACATCCTGGATTTTACACTCCTCAAGAATTCATTTTAACATCCCTGAAGAACAAGAGATTACCACCAGATTGCCAATTACTAGGTGAAAAATATGGAATCCTTTGAATATGAGGTTCATTCTTAACAGTCACTTTGTGCTCCAAAAGAAACATCAACTTATCTAAACTTTCCTTCACTCTGTGCCTTTGTCATGGAAGGATGGTGCTATGTTCTGGGTTGTGCAATGCGATTACACAATTGCACAGTCTTCACAAGATCAAGATCTTAGAACAATTTCTACTGCTTTGTATACTGCCTCACAGATTCAGTACTTGCTTTTAACACACACACAAAAAAGAGAAAATATAAGGTTTCATGCCTGACTGAATTCTCCCTTCAGTCACAGGCATTGTAAGCAAATCTATACAGAACAGCTCTAAAGAGCCATATAGTGATCTGCTACCTTAAGTACAATCTTGTTGTCATGTTATTACACATAATAATCGCTTTTTAGCATGGCATGCAGTACTAAAAATATTGGAAATGACTATGTGGTTCTGACTTGTTTCTTAAATTCTTATGACCCAAATGGTACTGTGGGGAAGAAATCATAGAAATAAGGGCTACAGGATTTGAAACATGAATATTAGGATTGACCTAAACACATTCTTTTCTGGTTGCCATTACTTTAATGTCATGGATGAATAATTTTGTGCCTACGGAAGCTCAGAACCATGAAATATATAATACCTTTTCTTTTAAGTATGGTAGTACGGTAGTACAGTAAGGAACAGGTATAAGGTATATCAAGAGTTATGTTCGTCACTGAAATATTAACTCTAAAGAGATCTCAAGCAAAATGTACATAGAGTCCTTTGGATGACCCTTCATAAAGCTCACTCATGTGCACAGGTTTAGCCATGCAATATTGACCATACAAGCAACAGTAAAATACCTTCATGAATCTGAGAGCTACAAGATGATTTATAAGAAGCTGAGGGAAAAGAATGGAGTTCCACAAGAGGTTCACATGGTAATGGCTCCTTCTCCTTTTTGGGGCAGAGCTCATTTGGGCTGGACACACAGGGCAACTCAGCAAGATTGACCTCAGCCATTCTTTCCTACTCAAATTCATCAGAAGCTTTGGTACCAGCAGAGGCTTCCTCATTCCCCATTGCTAAGCAGTCCCAGACTAAAGTCTCATAAGGATCATGAGCTACAGTTTAATCCCGTGTATCTTTATGTTTTGGTCCCTGGTCCTGAATGTAAAAACTCAATTTGCAGGTATCCTCCTAGAGGAAGAAAAGCAACTTCTTGATTTCAGTAGAGATTCTTTTTCAATATGGGTGGAAAAATACATTTTCCCAATATAAACTTGGTGCAGAAATCAGTGCAAAGCAACAAAAAATAAAACATAAAAATGGCAAACATAAATGAAGCATTCATTCTTGACAGCTTTCACTTTTTTTTTTTTTTTTTTTTTTTTTTGACAGACCTTTCACTTTTTCAAGGTCTGAATACTATTTATCAGGCAGTCTGAGAATTTGTGCAGAAAGCAGTCTGAACTGGATGTTCAGCCAGTCTTTGGAAGATCTATGATCAACATACAACTCAAATGGCATTCAGCTCTATCTGTCAATGACTTCAAACTTAATGTTAAATAAAAGGAGAATAGGATACAAAGTAAAATGATGGAAATTTGGTCTATTCTGTGCTTGAAGTTTTAAAGTTAAGGAGCTTGATTTCCCCCTTTTGGTTATAAAATTTAGATTTGATTAAGAATCAAAACCTATCATGAACACTTACAAATGTAGGTCTATTTCCAGTAAACCAAAATGCATCACTAATCCAAATACTATACTGCCTTTTCTCCCTACCTATACCCCCAAACCAAACAGATTCTAGTGGGGAGAAGAAACTCCAAAGTCTCAAAAATTTCCATAAACCTCAGCTTGTCTTCTCTGTTAAATCAAAGACATACCAGAATTTGCATCTCTGGTGATTGCTATGAGGTGGAAAGGGGTGCAAACAGTAGAGAAAAGGTGAGCCTGAAGAGAATTCAGAAACCTGCTTTAAGATATATTCTCAAGTCAGATATGAGTCTGAGAAAGGACATGAGCCATGATTTGGACAGAGAACTCTTTTCTACCCAGCAATTAAAACTGCTGGTTGTCTCAATCAGTAATCATTTGCACGTAATCACCACCTACTCACACTCATTCTGGATAAACAGAAATTCACTTCTTAAATTTATTTTTTAATTCAGCAGCAAACACATTTGTTTAATTATTTTCAAAAGCTTTTGAAATGGAATCAGAAGCCATCTGTGGGGTTTATAAATAAACTCCAGTTTCTAAATGAATAAACAGATTTTTCTCAACATTCACCTTAATCCAATCATTTCTTTCCTCTCCATGTGGCTACATGATGAGTGAAGGAAAGAAATAAATAACCATGCCAAGCATTTGGCAATGAACTTGCCCTATTATAGTCAAGAAATTGCGCATCAGATGAGAAGCTGCAAAACTTAACTAAAAGGAAACACAGTTACAGTTTGTTACTTTTTTTTGTTTGTTTGTTTGTTTGTTTGAGTTACAATTTATTTTAAGCTTTCAGAAATCCTCAACATCCTCTTAAAGGAAACAAAGATCTCAGCAATGCAAACAGATTATAGAAAGTATGAAAATGGCATTCAAGAATTGCTTGGTTTAAATATTCCTCTGTATTTCTGCACAGTTACCCTACTGTTTGGGTTCCCTTACAACTACTATTATTGTTAGCTTTAGCAGAGACATTCTTTTAAAGGAGAAAAACTGTGGCAGAAATATAAATGTAAATGCCTGTCATGTTAGGTTTGCCTAAGTATGCTTTTAAAAGGAAAGAGAGAGAGACAAAATAAAATAGAATAAAATAAAACCAACAAAACCCTGAGTTACTGAGTTGTGATATCAGGTTTCTTTGTATCTGCTTTCATTTTGACATGCAAATGAAGGCTGAAACCTCCACTGTAGCATCTATCATAGAAGGACACAAGTACATATATTTATCGAGATTTTTACACTTTACATTTTTCTCTGTGTGTGCATGTAAAATAAGCACACGTGACTCACCCATCACATATCTGAAGAACAAAACTACAAGAATATGTGATGAGGGGATTCCTGAAGGACTTCATAAGAATTCAGCTATGGCATTACCCAAATTGAGGTACCACTTCTCAGTATCTCTGTGTAATTGGTTCTGAACTCTCTGATTTTCTCGAGGATCTTCATCCTGATCTGATTTACATAAGGAAGGGGCTAAAACTGATCAGCTCTTTTAAGACAAGGGAAATTCCAGACATGCAAAAAATCACTACTGCTACTACTGACTACATTTTGAAAGAGAACATCCCAGTTTGCTCTCTCTCGTGTGGGGGAGTAGGTATTTGTTCTTTCAGATACTGCTTTACATAGGTAAATATTTATTTACTCCTATGCTTAGCATCTATTTCCAAGTGACTGTTCAGGGATGTGATGTTGTTTGAATGGAAAGAGACAGCTATAAAACTGAGAAATTTATCTAAACTTCAGAGGAAGGTGAGATTTCAGATATAGCCCTATTCCTCTCAACATTTCCTGTAATAACTCTAGGAAATGCTTTTTATAGATCCCATTTGGAGACACCTGACTTTCCTTGTCCACTCTATAGGAAACTCTAGGTGAGGTTCTGACTTTTACTTGGGGGACCAAAGGCCTGACACACTGAGTTATTAGGTATTCAAGTGCTTTACAGGATCTAGCTTAAAAAGTATGTTCCTCAGTGACTGCCACTGAGGCATTATTATACACAGACTTCCTTAATTCTGCTATTTATAACTGGGCAAAATTAATGTGAACTGTTGTCATTTCATTTGCAGATCACAGTAAACCACTTTTTGACCTCCCATATTGGCTACTCAGGAAGGGAGGCAATGACAGAGCAAGTTTTCTTTTTGTTTGTTGTTGTTTTATTATGAGCACGGTAATCTAAATTCTGCTCCCAAAAATTGCAGTTTTAACTAGTAAGATATGGAAGATTGATATGCAAGATAGGAATTTATGAATTAAAAGGGTTAGGTTTCTTTGATGTTTTGCTGGATTTTTTTATTTTTTATATACCCAAACAAATCTAGGAAAAACATGAATGTTTATTACAGGGACCACCATCAGTCCTACAAGTCCAGGGTATGAAAAAAACTAAAGCCTTTATCATTTTGAATGTGTATTGCAATTGCTTTATACAATCCTAAACTGTCCTTAGGGAACCTGGAGTATGTTTTGAAATGTAGAGTTATTTGACCAAATCATTATAATAATTCTTTGATTCCTGATATCTTGGAAGCAGAATGAAAAGTTCATGCTTAGAACTCGCTTCAGATCTGTATAACTCAAAAGTGTGCTCAAGTAATTAGACCTCCTTATTTCTTCCAGTGACTCAGAATATGGTAAAATGAGTTTTCCTATACAACACCACATTACTGCATTTTCCTGCAGTCAGAAATGTTTAGAGCTGTGGGAGGCATGAAGAACACCCTATTTTGCTTAGGAAATATTGGATAGACTGGAGCAAAGCAGAGGTGGGGAGCTGAACTGGGAGGGAACAAAGTAAACTGGCAATTAAAAGAAACGGAAAGCAATTATAAATAAGGAAAGTCAACTTAAAATGTGATTTCAGGTGAACATTTTATATGGTAGATTTACCTGTCAACCTACATGGAAGTAAGAGTTGAATTTGTGAAACGGTTTCAGATATTTTGCGGTCTTGGCTCTGTCCCACCAGAGTCTAAAATGCCACAGTAATGATATCAACCCCAACAGAAGAATGTTTGGTGTTTTGTTTGTTTGTTTTCTTTTCTTTTTGTGTAGGACCTAAAATCCGCATCCTTGTGCACTGTCTAAACAACATAGTGAGAAATCTTCTGACATGACATTATTTTACTGTTTCAACTTCCTTTTTATATAGTTCCCCCAGATTCCTGTTTCCCCTCTACTACCTACCAGTAATCATACCTCCTCCATCATAAAAATACCCAAAGTTCTTACCTAAACTGAAAAGGAGGTTTCATGTTTTTTCAGTCTGTAATTAGGTTTTAAAAAATTCCTGTTAATTTTTCTCTAGCTGGATGTTATGTTAAAAGTTGAGTCCTTACAAATTTTCACTGAAATATTATTTAAAATTTTAAATTGTGAGACAGTGACTTACCCCTATTTTCTGGTATTTCCACACAGTAAGCAGCTTAGCTTCAGCTTTTGGTAATTCTCAGGATGCCTCTAATGACTGATAGCCCAGAGCTGAAGATAGGTTCTTGTATGTTATGGTCATATCGTGTATGGTCATTAAGGGCTCATGATACTGGCTCATTAAGTATCTGTTTCATACTCCAGGAAGCTTCAGTTATTCTTAACCACTGCTTAAAAACTACTGATGACTGCACATTTTATTCAGACAGAAGTTCTTAGGACAAAAAGAAATTCCCAAAAGAAAAGTATTTTCTTTATATGTGCTAAAGACTCTCTGAAAAACAACTCTTTACTATCTTTCATAATACCACCTCGTAGAAGTGTTTTCCTATACTTCCACTCATTCAGCAAAGGAATGATTTATTTTTATTCTGTTATATTCATTGGACTAATGAGAATTATATCAAAAAATAACAAAAGAGAAGTTGCATTAACTTGCTTATTCAGAGAAGATTTCTGTCCATTCTGTTGCCTTCTATCTTACTGATTAAATAACAAATAAAACAAAGAATGTTTTTACATGTTCTCACTTTTCTTTTAAGATATCCATAAGAGTAAATGCTTTCCTGGCTCCTGTATATATGATGAGATTGGTTATCTAATTTGTTGTCATGTTTTTTTGTTTGTTTGTTTGTTTGTTTGTTTGTTTTTTTAAGAAAGACAATCTTCTCCCCACTATACTTTCTCGCTGTGCATCACAGCAAACACTTTCACAGCCTTTGTACAGAATTTGTCTACAGAGAGGGACTTAATTTTGCTACTGACAATTTTCCCCCCACATATTTAGCAGATTGTAAAATGTGTGCTCTTAAAACAGCATTTACTGTCAGTTCCTCCACCACCAATGAGATCGCATCAAGAGTTAAAGAAATTCCTCTCCCATTGCATAATATGTTCTTTCCTTTATTTGGTCATTATTGATCACATTTATTATTGATCCTATCTATTTTTATCTATTTTTATTGACCCTATGCTATTATTGATCCTATCATTGTTTATTTGATCTCTTCCCCAAACCTCCTGTGCTAAAACATAGAAACTTGGCATAATTTTTTCTATTTCCCACAGCATTTCAAGAAAAGTGGTCATCATCCCTCCTTAATGTCATTAGAACACTTTCTTTTACATAACTCTGCAATTCTGACTTAGAAATTGAATTGATTCTGTGTTTATAAGAAAACGTTCTCATTTATATTCTCATTTATACATATTCAGATCTTAATGTACAAAATTATTAGATTAAGCAAGAAGGTAAAGCAGTTCTAATCTCTGCAGATATGTTTGTGTTGAGCCTGACAGTTTCTCCTTCAAAGAGTCAGGCTGGATATTCATTTGTGCAATACAAACCAAACAATTCTTCCAAAACGGACTTTCTTGTTGGAAGAGATGAAATGAAAATATTTACCCATCTGTTCTTCCTTATTATTTTAGCCATAGAAAGTCACTGGTATTCTACTACAATTAGAGGTAAATAGATAGGTCAGAGTTGCAAAAATCCTTCACAGCTCTCCCTGTGACAGCACCTTTAAAAAGAGGTGAACCAATACATTTTTGTCCTCTGTATTGATATAAGTGATACCATTGGCTTGAAAGAGAGTGCACACAAGGAAAGTGATTGGAATTTTACATTGAGAAAAAAGTTCTTAACAATGAGGCCGATACATTCTGTATCGGTATATATATATATAAATATATTTACAGGTATACAGCCACCTTCCAAGGGAAATGATAATTGTAATAGAGTCCAGAAAAGCAGTGGATATATAGAATATTGAAAATACTCGTCTTTGCCAACATCAACAGATAAATTTTTATGTTTATTACACATTGCTTTGGACATCTGCAGATGTGTACATTTCAAAAATGAACCTAAATAAATGCACTATTTTACTGAGAGAATTTGAGATAGGAATTTTGCATGGCTTGTGCATGATTACCTCCATGGTAGTTACAAAAAACATTTGTACAGAGACAGTGAAGATCAGGGGTTTATAAACAGACAATGCTATCTAAATAAATACTAATGCAGGACAATTTTGACAATCTTCATGCACGTTTCCTGCCAGTCTACATTCAGTAAAGACCTAAATTATTTCAGTGACCAAGAACATAAACATTATTTAGAAAAAAAATCTCAGGAACTAAGCTGGTATTTCCACAGTAAGAGAACCTTAGAGTTTGTTGCTATTGTTTCTAAATAACAACTGAGTCTATAAAGATTCAAAAATTTAGTAGTTTGTCCACTGATGCCCTTGATAGCCTTTCAAATATTCACTTCAAGAAGAACAAACAGGTTGACAAAATTTTGAACTTATGTTCAATTTAAGCAAGTTTTATAGGGAAATCTGATGCTTGCTCCAATTCCATCACATTTGGTGATCTCAGAAAGAAAGTGATTACCATACAGAACTCATTTTTAATAAACAAAACCATCTGGTCTCTTGAATCCCAGAATCAAAGCTTCACATGATTTTAACCACAAGACACTTAAGTTACCCAGAAAGGCAAGAGCAACATAATTATTGCCTCAAATTATCTCTTCTAGTCTATATGGCCATATATCTGCTTTTCTGTTATGTCCATTTAGCATTCTTGTATTTGACCACATAATACTTGTCAATGATACTTACATGTTCATTTTCCCAGAAAATTATTAAAGTTACAGGTTTAGTCAATTGCAGTAATTACATCCTTTTTGCTTTCAATAAGGTGTACTGGAGTATTTTTAAGGAACATATTCATAGTAAAAAAACTGAGACACTGCATAAAGTTTTCTTCAGTCATTTTACCATTAGATCTCTAAACAGGGTTAGGTTCTATCTCCTTCAGCTTAAAAACAATACCAATGAAAATAATGTCTACTTACATGTTTGATTTCAGGGTTTCTGTATTTCTTCTTCAGAGTACTTTATGCTACCTTAGGCATTATTTCAACATCACTTGGTGCAAACTGGATGCATAATGTATTGCTCCTGGGTCTTGATAAATAGATGCTGATTTTCAGTCCATCATTAATTATATCTGCTGACCTGAGAAAATATATTATGTTAGCTTACAAAAACTGTTCAGCTTTAATTGGAACTGAATTAAATACTGGGGCAAGGGAATACTTTTCATAAAACCAAAACCACTAACAGCAGTTGCTCTAATGGTCTTTTTACATGACAAGAAGAAAACTTCTTTGCAAAAGCAATTAAACATCCTCTTCTAATGTTTATCAACCATCATGGAATTGAGTGAGAATGAAATTGGCTAAAATTCAGTAAATGCAAAAATGAATCTGTGCTATTTTCCTTCTCTATCCTAAGTACAATGCAAAAATCAAATAACCAAAAGCAACTACAAAAGATGAAATTATTCTTCCCCTCTGACCACCTTTTGCTGTGTAATACCTGAAAGCTGATATCTATAAAGTTGCAGATTCTTCATTTTGCATACAAAATACAGATATCCTGTATTTTCAGTCACAAGCTCCATTAATAATGGGATATATTTGCACATGTTAAATAAATGAGTGTGACACTCATTATGAACTTAACCGAAATTCACACTGATGGAATCACAAGTCAGGACTCCTACTGAGGCTTGTGTTTCACAGAATCACAGAATTTCTAGGTTGGAAGAGACCTCAAGATCATCGAGTCCAACCTCTGACCTAACACTAACAGTCCCCACTAAACCATATCCCTAAGCTCTACATCTAAACATCTTTTAAAGACCTCAAGGGATGGTGACTCCACCACTTCCCTGGGCAGCCCATTCCAATGTCTAACAACCCTTTCGGTAAAGAAGTTCTTCCTAAGATCCAACCTAAAACTCCCCTGGCGCAACTTAAGCCCATTCCCCCTCGTCCTGTCACCAGGCACGTGGGAGAACAGACCAACCCCCACCTCGCTACAGCCTCCTTTGAGGTACCTGTAGAGAGTGATAAGGTCACCCCTGAGCCTCCTTTTCTCCAGGCTGAACAATCCCAGCTCCCTCAGCCGCTCCTTGTAGGACTTGTTCTCCAGGCCCCTCACCAGCTTATTCGCCCTTCTCTGGACTCGCTTAAGCACCTCGATGTCCTTCTTGTAGCGAGGGGCCCAAAACTGAACACAGTATTCAAGGTGCGGCCTCACCAGAGCCGAGTACAGGGGGACGATCACCTCCCTAGCCCTGCTGGTCACACTGTTTCTTACACAGGCCAGGATGCTGTTGGCCTTCTTGGCCACCTGAGCACACTGCTGGCTCATATTCAGCCGACTATCAACCATCACTCCCAGGTCCTTCTCTGCCTGGCAGCTCTCCAACCACTCATCTCCCAGCCTGTAGCTCTGCTTGGGGTTATTGCGCCCCAGGTGCAGGACCCGGCACTTGGCCTTGTTGAACTTCATGCAGTTGACCTCAGCCCATCGGTGCAGCCTATCCAGATCCTCCTGCAGAGCCTTCCTACCCTCGAGCAGATCGACACACGCACCTCACTTGGTGTCATCTGCAAACTTACTGAGGGTGCACTCAATGCCCTCATCCAGATCATCAATGAAGATATTAAAGAGGACCAGCCCCAGCACCGAGCCCTGGGGGACTCCACTAGTGACCGGCCTCCAACTGGATTTGACTCCATTTACCACGAGTCTTTGGGCCCGGCTATCCAGCCAGTTTCTAACCCAACAAAGCATGCACCAGTCCAAACGAAGAGCAGCCAGTTTCTTGAGGAGAATGCTGTGGGAAACGGTGTCAAAAGCCTTGCTGAAGTCAAGGTAGACCACATCCACAGCCTTTCCCTCGTCCACCCAGCACGTCACTTTGTCATAGAAGGAGATCAGGTTTGTCAAGCAGGACCTGCCCTTCATAAACCCATGCTGACTGGGCCTGATCGCCTGCTTGCCCTGCAAGTGCTGCGTGATGGCTCTCAAGATAATCTGCTCCATGAGCTTCCTTGGCACTGAGGTCAAACTGACAGGCCTGTAGTTTCCCGGGTCAGTCCTCTGGCCCTTCTTGTAGATGGGCGTCACGTTTGCTAGCCGCCAGTCAACTGGGATCTCCCCCGATAGCCAGGACTGTTGATAAATGATGGTAAGCAGCTTGGCCAGCTCCTCTGCCAGTTCTCTCAGTACCCTCGGGTGGATCCCATCTGGCCCCATCGACTTGTGCACATCCAAGTGCCGTACCAGGTCACCAACCATTTCTTCGTGGATAGTGAGGGCCACATCCTGCTCCCCATCCCCTTCCACCAGTTCAGGGAACTGGGTATCCAGAGAACAACTGGTATTGCCGCTAAAGACTGAGGCGAAGAAGGCATTGAGCACCTCCACATTTTCCTCATCTCTTGTAACTAAGTTTCCCCCCCGCATCCAGTAAAGTTTAATCAGCTTGAGTGAAGAAAGAAAGAAATCAAGGGCACTGAAGAGAAGAGCAGAGTTTATTGAAGATCAGTTGACCTGAAGAACACAGAGCAAACAAACAAATAAAGATGCTTTCTGAGAGGTCCATCTATATGAGCCCACATACTATAAGCAATTCCTTGTTGGGCTGTGTGTGCACGAGGCCCAGGGTTCAATAGTGCTACAGCTACTGAAATAGCTTGGCTGTGGCAGAAGTGCTCAGCATGTCTGAAGCTGTGTAAAGGTTCAGGTAAGATTTTAGCCACTTGCTTCAGTCTGTACTGTCATGGCTGAACCCCCGTCAGTCCCCATACTCCATATGCTACATCTAACTTTGGAACATCTACACAGCTTTTAGCCGTTCTTTATAAAATAGCATAATCTTGGGCTTTTTCCATCACACTGGGTATTTATTGCACAAGTTTTGGAATAAAACAGCTTGAGACTTTTCAGAGAAGAAGAGATGTAGACTCCTTGCAAGGAGGTTCAGAATGTCTAATTCTGTGTCTGACATGCTCACCTAGATCATATTTCACTACTGTAGTTATATTATAAAGTGCAGCAGCTGGTGAGTGTAAACTCAACAATGCCTTCTAACAGACAAAATAACATTCAAATGGAGATTCCAAACACTTTGCCAGGACTCTTGAATTAAGCCCTGAGTTTGTCTTTGAAAATAATAATGTTTTTCCTACTTTGCAGTTAGGATAAATGGACCCTCCCACTGACCTAGACAGTCAGACTGGTCAGCATTTTCAGTTTGCCTTTTCTTTTGTAATTAGCATAGAAAATAATATGTGGTAAAAAGGTCAGCTTAATTCCATCTGTACTGTCAAAGAGCACATCAAGTGTCTTCAATAATTATTAGCAAACAGTCTTTAAAAGCAACTGAGATTTTGGTGCTGCTTCTGTGCAGGCCATCAGGGAAAAAAAAGACAAAACAAAACAAAACAAAACAAAAATTTAATGACTCAGTCCTATTAATGAGAAGTTGTAGCCTCATTTCTAATGAAGTGCTAATTTTGCCTTGGAAGCAAAGATAATGCTTAATTGAACAAGACATTGAGCAAAAGGAAACAGCTGAATCAGTTTGGAGCAATGCAATTGTTGAAACACAATGGAAAAAAAAAAATTACATTTGGAAGGGAGAAACAGAACATAAATGTTACTGTGTAAATTTTTTAATTCAGCAGTTCATATTATTCATTAAAAGAAGCAAATTAATAGATGGAAAAAAAAAAAAAAAAAGGAGAAGAACTTTTCAGACATAAGTTTGGTCTAAGGCACAGATAATAATACACACATACCAAAATCTCCTTGCCAGCTGGTTACCAGTCTTAAAAAACAAATGCACATTGCTGTTTGTTCTTCGTGGGATTCAGTTTCCTGCCTAGTAAATTTTTCTCTGCTCTCAGTTGTAAAATATTACATGCAGCTGTACTAAAATACAAGGTACAGGCCAACTATGTGAACTAGACTGCTGTGTCTAACTGAACTGTCTGGCCATTTTTATCACTGCACCATGTTTTACATAAACTTTCTCTTTCTTCCTACTGAGATTAAGAGGAAGATTTTAAATAGCAAGTGGGCCAAGAAAACATAGACTGCTCTAGATACATTTCCATTTGCTAATGATGCCCTGTTTACAGTCAGTTTTTCTGATCAGTCAGATTTTGTTTAATTTTCTGGTGTAACACTGACAGAACATGTATAATTTCAGTTATATAAATATACATATGTTGGATTTAAGTGTGCAAGCTCTTCTACTCATTTTCTCCTTTGTGCCCCCACAATTCACTGAAGTGATTCCTACAGATTATCAACTCTATATGTTTTTAAGCTCTTCCTAATATTATCAAAACTCATTAACAGCTGTTGATACAAGATCAGCTAGACAGACCCTGATCTCCCCCAGCAAACTTAATACATATCCATGGAAGATGTGGCTCTAAAAGCCAATGGAGGGCAAAGCAAGAGTCTAACAAAGACTGTATTAGAATTTCATCAAAGGGGTTGGGAAATTGGTCTGAAAATCAACACTGGAATTTTATTAAAACATCATGATAGTAAGGATAGAAAACAGTTTAAAAACATTTTTTGGCTTTTTTATGCCTCTAGGCGTTCAACAAGTTCTTAATGAAACTGTCCTTATCTAGTGTTTATGGGAAAGTAATGTAGATCAACATTTTCCTGCCAGCTATTCAAGAAAGCCTACTTTATTCATATAATTCATCTATTCAACTGCAACAGAGATTGTTTAACTAAAACGTTTCCCCTCTGAGTGATTTTTTATGTTTCAGTTCCCCTCCCTTTCCTTCCCCTTTTCTTATTTGTTCTCTTTACTTGTTGCATCCACTGAAAATTTCTTGCAAGAAATGTCAAACTTAATATGTTATGCATTTGAGGAGACAACATGGTTTGTTTTACAGTGTGTTTATGTTTAATATGATCTCACAAATATGATCTCACACTTCCCATTTGTTCAGCTGAAGACCTCTGTAGCGTGTAAGGCTGGACGGAAAGAACCAAGCCACAATAAATTAAATTACATAAGAATGATTTATTTCCATTGTAAAGATATCCAAGATACAGAGGAAAACCAAACCAACCAAACAAAAAAACAAACCCATGAATTTTCCTCTGAAGAGTGTACCTCACTAGTAACCAAAGGCTTTTTAGAGTTAACGGTTGAAAAGGTCAATAATCCTTGATTCTCGTAAATCTGGGGCTTAGTTTCAATCAACCTTCTCATGCCCCCACACCAAAGCAGCCCTAGAATGCATGTTTCTATTTGATTCAAATGCTTAACAGGAGCTCATAAATACAGCAGACAGAACAATACTGACATTTCTACATTTTCATGCCCCGGCATTCTGTCAATACCCTCTCTAGTTTTATTTAGCAAATGCATGAAAGAGCTGTTCATTATGTGAGGTGTCAAAGAAGAACACAAGACACGTTTTTGGCCTTCAGTGATCTAGAACCATCTAACTCATGCTAAATCTCTCCACACCTCTTGCTTCCCATGTACAACCTTGAAAGCACTATATTTTCTACCTGTATTTTCCTGTTTCGTTCAGGGAAAATGTATCTCCTGAAGAGAGAAATACTGCAGAAGTGGTTCCTAGTCAGAAATAGGAAGTGGAAAGTGTCACTGACTCTGTCAGTTCTGATTAAATGAGATTAGATGACTAAGGATCTGACAAAGGAATAATAAATCTTTATGCTGAACTTTTATTTGTGCAGTACAATCCATGTTACCTTCTGTAGCCAGAAGTTGCTTTGGCCTCATGTTTAAATTGGCGAATATTAGCCAGATTTTAATGGCTTTTGAATTTTAACTGCTAGGAACTGTTTGTCCAAAACTATATTAAGCTGTATAAGCTAAAGATTAACTATCCCAGTGAGGAACACACTATAACGTTTTGTCAGTAGATCAGAGCTTCTTTACCCCAGACACATTAAAGAAAAAAATAGTAATTAAAAAATAAATAAATAAAAATTTGTACAACACCCTACACAGAAATAACAGTTAACTTCTGAATTGTTAACATGTAATAATTGTTTACTGAATCTGTTAGACTAGTGGGAAAAGGTACAAAATTCAGATATGCCTTAGATTGCAATTAATAATATTCCAAACATTATTCTATAGTATCCAACAATATTCCAAGAAGTTATTTTAAAAACTATTGCAACTACCAAAAAGCAACAACCTAGGCATGCCAGTTAACATCTGCATATAAAACACTTTCAAAGAAATGTTATTATAAACTGGGTATGAATCAAGACTACAGGTTGTCTCTCATTTAGCAAATATGCAGTCTGGAAACTGGAAAACACTCTCACTTCTGGCTCAGATCCATTGCTGGATCTCTTGAGTTATTCCAGGCTGATCTCTGATTGGTGAGCAGCAAAAGCTAGCACTAGCTTTTAGGCTTTACTGTCTCTTCTTCTTTACACTGGGGATATCTACACTGCCAGTTTCAAGAGTTCTGTTGCCTTTACCTTCTACATTGCACATATGTTGCACATATCAGATTCATGCCCAACAGAGAATTCTTTTCAAAAGGCCCAACAGAGACTTCTTTTCAATAGGCAGTATGAGTGAAGATCAAGATATGCCTTGCCCAACATCACTGGCTCCATTCTCAACTATTAATACATCATACCTTGTGACTATTTCTTCATGCCATATCTCTCTATGTGAGAATACACACAACTGTATTATGAAAGCACAGATAAGGTGGGCCCCTTGGTTTCTTGTAAAGAAATATTAAAGAATGCTTGAAGAATTTTCACAAATATTACAATGTCTCAGCATCAAAAGTAGGTCAGAGGGAGCCAAAGATTTTCAAAACCCCACTGGAGTCCGTCCTAGGGAACCTGTTCTAGCTGACCCTGCCTGAACAGAAGAGTTGGACTAGATAATTTCAAGAGGTCCCTTTCAACCTCAGCAGTTCTGTGAGCTGGACTCTTGAGGCATTGTACTGGGGTAGGGTAGCGACTTTACAATCTCTCTGGCAGCTTATACTGACAAAGCACATCTCTTCCTATTTCATCTCAATCCCAAATTGAAGTTTAGGCCTATTTTAAGGACAAGGTGATATCCAGCACTGTAACATGGTAAGGATGGAGTAAATATTGAGCATAGCATGCGTAACTTTCTACAAAGGATTGAAAGTGCAAGAGCTTGTAGGATACCACATCAGAGATGAGCCCAAGTGTGAGTTGTGCCTGATTGTCCTAGGTCAAATGACTGGAAGAACAGGCGCAGGCCCATGAGGCAGTCTAAAGGTACAAACACAATCAATGATAAGACTGCTTTTAACCAAAGCAAGTTTAAACCTAAATTTAGGAATGCGTTCACGTGATGTAGATAGGCCAGAATGGAGATGAGGTAAAATCTATCAGAAAAAAAGATTAAAAAAATCCATCAAATCTCCTCTACCTAGGAGAGTGACTAAGGGTCACTTCAAAACTTTTTTTAATTTGACTACAGAGAACTTAAGCAACCACTTTTAAAACAAAACTAACAATCATTGTCTTGTCTGACTGCAGCAGCTGTAAGTATGATCAAATCTTCCTGCTATGCAGATTCATGCAAAGAATTTAGGCACTATTTATAAATATAAAACCACTGAAATTCCCATTGTAGCAACTCATATGTTCATAAGAATGCTTAATTTATTTTTGTGTTCCTCTCACTCATGGTTCAACTGCTTGCTCTCGATGAAACTAACTTGTTTAACTATTAAAAGTAACTGAATCGGTGAGGTTTTCCAGAAGAGGAACTGATTTTTTTAAATGAAGAGTAATTTAAAATGAACAAACTGATTATTTTTTTTTTCTTATTGCTTCAGA
Source organism: Nettapus auritus (assembly GCA_011076525.1). Taxonomy (NCBI): domain Eukaryota; kingdom Metazoa; phylum Chordata; class Aves; order Anseriformes; family Anatidae; genus Nettapus; species Nettapus auritus. The sequence continues at coordinate 48,142,590 of CM021769.1, read as the reverse complement.
TCTTCACTTAGAAAAGTCTGAGAGAGTCAGATGCGTGCATCTGCAGACATATCATTTTCTACTCCTAACTGCCGCCACACCTCTATAGAATCACCATCTGGTCCTACTGCTAGGCCGCTTACTAGGATGGCAAACAAGGCCAAAAAATTGAAACACTATTTTATGTTACTGCCTGAACTACTACTTTTTCTTTTTCCTTCCAAGTTCATATATCACTGGTTCCTTAGGAATATTATATCTACCAAATCAAAACAATGTGCAAAAAAATATTTTCTATGATTTACATGTAGATATGGACATGTTCCTTCCAGACAAGAACTATAGCGTTTTAGTTGATATGTGTTCTTCCAATGAGAAAGTTTCCCATGTACAGAAATTTGATAGCTATGTTTTATTATTCAAAACCTCTAAAATGGTCACTTTTTGTGAACAGTCCAGTGCTTTCCAGAAAATTTTCAGAATCTACATTAAAAAAAAAAATCAAATCTTCAATATAGCTTTTCTGCTTTCATTCATGTAAATGTACATATTCCTTTTATACGAAATTTATTGTAGTAAAACCTAAAGAATTTCAGATTTTTCACTTTCAAAAAAAAAAAAAAAAGTTCTGTGACAAGCTTTTTTATTTATTTATTTTTTAATAATGGTAATTCATAAGCTTTATGAAATGATTAAAAAATGAAACTGCAAAATGTTTTACAAAACTTATTCTGTTGTTAGTTTTACAGAAGTACAAGGCCCTGTGACAGTGCAGCAGTGTCCTCTCTTACTAACATGGAGTTTGAACACTGATCTAAAGAAACCACCACTGATTTGGAACAATCTCTCCCTGTATTAGGGTACATTCAGTGGAATATCAAAGCATGTGATTCTGAATACAGTATTTTGTATTCCCTCCTGAATCTATCCTGCTCACTTCAAGCCTATTCACAACCATCTTAGTTTATCTCCTTTTGCATACTTTGATTATACTTTTCTACATTGAAGAGATTAGACCACTTTCTTATTTTATGTTATTCACATACTCTACCCTATTCAGCACTCCCCACAGCAAAACCCAACTGTGGCTAATTATGCGTCTCCTTTATGACAATATAATGCACTGATAATCTGGATTCTGGAATCTTCTACAAGTATTTTTCCTAAGTGGACTGCAAGGCACTGATGAAGATAAGATATTTTCTTGGAGCAATAGAGTACATATTGTAATATTTTCTTTATAATACATCTTAGTAAACAGTATTTGCACATCAAAATTCCAGGCAGACTTGGCTGTCCCAGATAGGCCACTATCTCAGACACTAAGACCAGGGAACCATTTCCAAATGATAATGTACATGCTTATACTAGGCAAGATAAGTACATCAAAGAGGTGATAGATAGTATGGTCTGGGGGGGGGGGGGCGTGTTTAGTGTATAGTTTCTGGAGACTCCAGACACTCTGAACATCTATGTTGGCATGGAAAAGTTGTCCATTTGACCATCTGTGCAATTTATGCTTGGACGTTGCATGGTGACTTTGTGTGGGAGGAAAACAATACTTACAGCTCAAGACGGTATGTAGAGAAGGTCAACTACATTAAAGTACTGTAAAATTAAATACCCATTTAAAATCTGAGGACAGATTTTTTCTTTCTTGTAATTTAAATAGTCTCAGCAGCATAACAGTTTCTTGTCATTTGCCCTTTCTCAAGCTTTCAGCAGTGCAGTCCATTAGATACAGAAAGCCAGCAGTTCTCTGTGGAATGAGCATTTTAGTAATTTATACCACCTAAAATAATGACAGGTCATTCTAACTGTTTAATTTTACCTGCTAAATAAACAATTTTTATTTTTATTTTTTTTTAACCTGTGGGTTCCTCCATAGAAGTGGTAGATATGAAAAGGGAATATTTTTTTTTCCTCCTCTGTTACTACAGGAAATGCTACTTACCCCACAGATTTGTGGTTAAGTTCACTGCTGTGTTCACAAAAAAAATGAGTCTTGGATAATGGCTATTGAGAGGTATGTTTATATGGAAGCAGTAAGTAGTTCCTGCACAGTAGATCGAGTGAACTGGAGCCAGGGACTGGCTATTCAGAGACTGAATATGCATTTAGGCTTTATATTTGGAAAGATTTTCCAAACTCACCTAAAGCAGTTCCTTGTTCAAACACGCACCTAGTCACAAAAGTGACTTTTTGTATTATTCTGATCTTTATCTTAAAAGTCTTGGGAATACTACGGACTATTTCTAGTGGAGGTCTTCTCCAGATCCTTTAAATTCACCTGTGTGATGAAGAAAGGGATATAGGGATTCTGTTTGATGGAAAGTTGAATATGAGTTGCCAGTGTGGCCCCGCAGCCAGGAGGGCCAACCACATCCCTGGGTACACCAGGCACTGCGTGGCTAGCAGGTTGAGAGAAGTGACTGTCCTGCTCTGTGCTGCTGTAGCCTCACCTCAAGTACTGTGTGCAGTTTTGGGCACCACAGTATAAGGAGGACATAAAACTATTAGAGAGCATCCAAAGAAGGGCTACAAAGATGGTGAAGGGTCTAGAGGGCAAGAAATGTGAGGAATGGCTGAAGTCACTTTGTTCAGCCCAGAGCAGAGCAGGCTGAGGGGAGGCCTCATGGCAGCCTGCAGCTCCCTCACAAGGGGAGCGGAGGGGCAGGCGCTGAGCTCTGCTCTCTGGCGACAGGGACAGGACCTGAGGGAACGGCATGGAGCCGTTCCAGGGACATGGGAGGGGTCAAGCTGGGTGTTAGGGAAAGGTTCCACACCGAGAGGGTGATCAGGCACTGGGACAGGCTCCCCAGGGCAGTGGGCACAGCACTGAGCCTAACAAAGATAAAGAAGCATTTGGACAATGCTCTCAGACACGTGGTCTAATTTTGAGGTGTTCCTATGTGGAGCCAGGAGTTGGGCTTGATGAGCCCTGTGGGTATCTTCCAACTCAGGGTATTCTATGGTTCCATAATTCTATGATTTAGTTCTGCTGTGTAACTACAAGGTTCATTACTTTTTTCATCATCAGTCTGACTCACCATTCCCAAGGTGCTTTTTTACTTCTTTCCTTTACCAATTCTTTCTCCATTTTACAGTTTTTGCACTTAATTCCTTTCTTTATTGACCATTTCTAATGTGATCTCATATATGATGTGTTTAAACTAAAATAAATAACACTTTCTGCACAGTCAAATAATTACCTGATTTTCTAAACAAAGAGATAAAATAATTGAGTGCCACAACCCCATCTGTAAAATCAATGTTGAAACACATCCCTGCGCCAACCTGCTGCTGCATTTTCAGTAACTCAAATCTACTCTAAAAGCTTCCTTCACTTTGAGGTCAAAATAATGCACCTATAGATATGCAATTATACCCCTTTCTCTGTAAGCATTGATAAAGCACCTGCTTTACTTAAACCTTGAGTAATTTTACAGTAACTAGATATAACTTGGTCCTGCAAATTTTTGTATGCTTTTTACTTTAGAAATCTGGGAAAGAGGTTGATGCTGATTTAAGTTTTGAATTGTAACATATAACTGTCTTGATATCATGTCTTCACTGCTTTGAACTTTCTGCCTTGTTCCTTTTCACATTAAATGGCTAAATGACCTAGTTTGGTCTTAGCTACAGTGCCCATATACTTCTTCATGCCTGAGATGGCTTAGTCTCTTGTTTTATTTATTTATTTATTTATTTTTAAAGCAGGCCCTTTTTCATTTATTCCCAGCTCTCTACTTACTGCAGTATAATTCTGGATGTAGCTATTATCCATTTATGCACAGAGTCCCTCAAAAAAGTTTTCCTTCGCATGAAATAGGAATTCCTGATAGTTTTACAATAATCTAATTAAACTTCAGAACTACCTACATTCAAGCTTCTCAGCTATCTTGCTGAAGTAATTTCTCTAACTAAGCCCTATCCTTTCTACAAGTGTTTTTTTTTTTTTTTTTTTTTCCTCTTTAAATTGAAGACCTTATTTAAAGATATGCTTTTGTTTATCTTTCCTTTAATTTACAGTGGATGAAGCCCCCATCTGTCAACGTATGTGTGTTTTCTGTGGCCAAGTCTTTTATATCTTCTTTGCAGAACGTTTTATTAGATATGCAAATCAGCCTAAATAACATCAGCTCTTTCGAATTCAGGGAAAAATCCATGATCCAATGTGTTAACTATCAAATCTGGGAATGTCTAAGACTCACCATTGTAAGTAGCATAACCTTTCTAATTTTTATTAAGAAATCTAGAAGTTTCAAAGTCATACAATTCCTAAAATTATTAGGAAGATTAGAAATTTGAAAACATCTGTACATGTTTCAGAATTGTTCTACAATAACTTATTTTGCTATTTTTAACTAGGCTTCCTTTCCTTCTTAAGCCATGCTTCCACTTTTTTTTTTTTCATTTGTTTTGTTTACGTGTGATCATATCCCATGTTGCATTATCCATCTGCCTTAACACCAGTTAAAGGCATAAATAGCATTTCTGTATATGGCATACCACTCATTATTCAGTCATTAGCCTTATTCCACCATGTTTCTCTTGTTCCCATGCTGTCTAGTTTCATTTCCTCTACCATCTCAAGTTCTTCCATTGTGTTGCCAGGTTGTGGTACTAGTATATAAATATTTGATTTCACCCTGACCACACCCAGTCTCTCAGATGAGGTGTAGTTCCTTCTGTACCTATATGGATCCCTATTTTAATCTACATGGTTCCTCTTGCTGTCTTTCTACCGAGTGATGAGACTCCTTTGTGTTTTGCTGTATCCTTATTTATCTGATTTTTCCTCTTTTGGTGAGCAAAAACTAAGCCTTGAAATCATACAGATCTTTCCCTAACTTCTTCCCTTGACCTCTGTTTTAAAATTATTGTCTCATTATCATTGCAGAGATTTCTGCAGTTGATTATTTAGAATGTGATTTAAAGTAGGTCACCCAGTAGCTTTTGCCTTTTTACATGGCCTATCATAGCGCAGTTACATCAGTAATATAACAGTCAGAAGTGCGACATACCTGCTTGACACAAGTATTGAGGCTTCTGTCAGGAGGAGAAAAAAAAAAAAAAAAAAAAAAAAAAAAAAAAAAAAAAGTTGTGGAGAAGGTGTGAAGGCATTCATCCAGTCTCATTTTTGATGTCTACTTTAAAATGTTTTTCAGTCTTATGGATATACTTCTTCCAAATTTTTCAGCTCATTAGTGCTTGTTGTACCTCCTTTGCACCACAGTAAATTCCTCTCCTTCTTTGGCATTCACTTGCTTCAGCACTTGTAGACTATTATCACGACTCTTTCTGAGTCAATATTTTCCATATTCTTCCTAAGTCAGTCTTTCCTGATCATAATCATTTTGCTGGCATGGTTTGGTCTAGAATTTTTGCAATTTATCAACACCTTTTTACATGAGCATGTGACCTATGCAGAATGTTAATCTTTCCTTATCAAAAAAGCATTTCGAAAATTAAAACAGAATTTGTTAAACTGTCACATCTATTTACCACATCATTTTTGAATGAAGTTATAGAACTGTATTACTCTTCATGCTGACAACTACCTTAACCACTACTAGATTGTTCCTCCTGATTTTAGTTATGCGTTGTCTCATTGTATAGTACACATTTCTGGGATAAGAAAACATCTTTTTCTACAATGCCTCTGGGCAGCACATCATAAGCAGGCAATGACACATGAGTAAATTCACAACCACAAGAGAACATGAAGACCACAGCACATTATCTTGTATAAACAAAGATAACATCTAATGCTATTTTAGTTTTGTTTGTTTGTTTGCTTTGTTTATTTGCTTCTACACATAGATGGAAAAAAAAGTAGCAGAAATAATTTGGTATCTGCAGAATACCAAATGTGAAAGTTGTGAAAGTACAATGAATCTCGAACAGCTTATTACTGTACGATTATCCAAGGTTTCTAAATTTGCCCTTCAAAACTCAGCTGTAATATGATTGCAAAAATGTGCATTCAGAAGCAAAACATTTTGGTCCTAAGCTTGTTCTTCTATGAAATTCTGAATAATTATCATCATGAATGTTCAAACAAATACTGAGTATATTAATGAAAAGTATATCACTAATGTTGTGAGAAACTTGGCTTCAGCAGCATTCAAAAAAGACCATTGGGATTAGAAAAAGACGGTCTATGAGCTTGCATTAACCTCCTTTTGCAGTATTGATTTACAGAAAAAAAACATTTAGATTTTCTCGCTCTTAGAAAAGAGACTACAGATTGCAATTAATTTTCCTTTGCAGGGACATTGGGAGAGGGAGAGTTTTGGAAAGGATTTTTGTCCTTTTCTCGGACAGCATTTGAAGTTATGAATTTCCTTGCAATTTTATTACTGTACACCCAGACCTGGAAAGGCAGATCCTATCATACTTACTATGAAGTGTGTGGTCGTCAGCTGTGAAAATACAGATGTAGCACTGTTAATTTTTTTCCTCCAAACAAGTCCAATTTTTCCTTCATGGACATGAAAAAGATTTGGCATGTGCCTCTTTGTGAATGTGACAGAAGAGAATTTAAACCCTTCCAGAGCTCTGCCGGTGAACTTTACAGGGTAGATGTTTCTAGTGTTTTGTTTGTTATTATTATTATTTTTTTTTTTAAGGGAAAAAAAAAAAAAAAAAAAAAAAAAAAAAAAAAAAAAAAGAGGCGGTCTTCTGGCTTGCAAATAATTAATAGCTTAGAAACTCACTCAACAACCTAATCTATGATTCAATGTGAGTAATAAAATGAGTTGTAGAGAGGAAGTGAACACTTGTAGAAGAGAGGGAAAAAATACATAAGAGAAATGTATGAGAAAAGGAGAAAGGAAAGAAAAAAAGGGGAGAAAAAGTAGAATTCAAAATCTTCTTAGTGAGTTCCGTGAGTTCCATTCAGGAAGTATATGTATGTACAAATAACTGAGCAACAAATACCAGAGCACTAGTACTACTGTCCATTCAAATTTTCTTATAAGAGCATACAGCTCCCCCTTGAAATTACCTCAGGCAATTCAAAGGAAATATTGGCTGTTCTGATCACAGAAATCCTAAGCAATCTGGAGAAGTTCCAAGACTTTTTTTTTTTTTTGGGGGTGGGTCGTCTTTGCCAGCCATTTTGAAACAAAATCTACAGGAGTGAAATCTGGCTTAAGTTCCTCTGCCCATATGTTCCAGAGCCCAGCAATAATCTTTCCTTTTTCTTCTTCCTTTCAATCCAGCTCAGTTTTTCATGAAATATTTTTAGGTCATATTTTCATGAAGAGTAAAAAGTACTCAGAAAATGCCAAAGCATTATTAAAAGAGAATGGAAAATTTTATATGTGAAGTTTAGCTAATAGCTTAAATATTCTCCCTACATCTCTGTCTTCTTGGAAGAAAGCCAAACAGGGCTCAATTTCATTTCACTATTGTAGATCAAGAAAACTGTTTTATTGTATGCAGGGAAAGGGGAAGAAAGGAGGGAGACATTGGTTGTGTAGGAAATCCCTTCTACAGAGGAAAGAAAATCTTTAAATAAGTTTTAAGACTCTAAGACAGGAAAAAGAAAGCACACAAGACTGTACCCTGGGTTACAAATTAGTCCTGTGTAGAGAGAAACATATTTCCATTCCACTAAATTTTGAACTAAATTTTTTTGGGGGTGTCTGGTGTGTTAAGATAAATAATTTGTTGGAAAGTCAATCAGAACAGTTTGGTCATTTCAAAATATAAAAATAGAAATACATTGTTTTATTCAAACATCCATACTTCTGACACTTTTCTTTCAATTCTTCTAACAGCCACATACTTTAAAATTTTACATGGGAGTGGTTGTTGCATCAGGACCATGCCATATTCCAATCCTATAAATGCTGCTAAAATTGTAAGAGTACTAACTGCACCTGATATACACCCAGTGGCTCTTTGCTATGATTATCAAATATTCCACCTCCACAGGGCATGCCCAAACATGGGGCTAAGCAAAACTTTCATTGAAACTGCCAAGTTCCTTGTAGCCACACAAACTCAGAGAAATAAAGAAGGTATCATAGTCAAGGAGAGGACAAGAGCTGACCCATAGATAAGTGGACTGCAAACAGGATCCTGTTGAAAGATCTGGCTGGGAGTGAAGCAGACCTAGGCTGACTCAATAAGGAAACAGGCCAGAAAGCAAGAGGGAAGCTGTGGTGTGGAATAGAAGCAATAGAGAAGTTCAGCTTTGTGTTGAAAGATATAAAACTGGAAGCCATGTCCACACTCATATGGTTTCTCTCAAGACATATGCCTTCTCCTGCCAGGAGGATTGCCCCACTGAATGCACAGTAAATGCTCTCAGGATATAAGGCTGCTTTGTGCTAGAGCCACATGGTCATCTGTCACTCCTTCCTTTTCCCTTTAGTGATGGTCATAAGCATTGGTCTACCACAGATAACCATAACTGTCAACTGAGACAAAAACTGTGATAATACTGAAGATAGTTTTCTGTGAGGCAGCACTTCTGGAGGCTTTTTTTTTTTTTTTTTTTTTTTTTTTATTCATTTTGCTTTTGAAAACCTAGCACGCTGCATATTAACACCTCTTGTTTTTTCGATTGCAGGGTCAAGGTTCCAAAATGACGAAATATCAGGAGTCATCATTTAGTTCTGTTGTGTGCACAAGGAAGCCACCTTCACAATTTCACAGTCATATATTTTCCACCTTCACAGTGCCTTATGTAACATATATGCTACAAAATACTCTAGAAAGTGAGTAATGTTGTGAAGTAAAAGTGATTATTGACAGTAGCACCATTACTTACCATAGAGACTGGGAGATATATAGCAGTTAAACTGTGGGACTGAAGAAGGTAAAGGTGTGTTGTTCAGGGTTGAGGTTAAAAGTTAAGTAGTAACCTGTGAATCTGAATCCTGTCTCTGCCACATATTTGCTATCCGGACCTGGAGAACTTGAAGCAAATATACATATATAAATACCATTGAAGGCTGCATGTTAACTTCTGAGTGTCTGAACTGAAGCATCAGCTCCGGTTACAAAAATCTTACTAGTTCAGAGCTGCAAATGAAGAGAGAAAGCTGTCATTTTTGTCAGGACTGTGTACGGTGGCAACAAATAGAACTGTACTGTCACAAATCAAGCACATGAAGTTAATTGTTTCTTTACATAATAAACCCCATATGTCCTTCCTGGAGGTAATATAATTTACTTGTCTCGGGGGGTGGTGGTGGGGTGTGGGTTATAAAGACAAATCAGTGCTTTTGAAACATTCAAGCATTATAGTGATGAATCACAGAAAAGCAGAAGGGCTTCTTGGTCATCAGACACAGCTCCTAAGTGCCAAACATAGAATAATGAGGCATAAACAAAATACTGAAGAGATTCTTATTAAATGAGCAGTCTATGTTGAGCGCTAAGTGAGTCTGGGGTCCTGGGAAGGCAAGGAGCAGAAGCAGTGCGTGAATTGAAGTAAGCACTGTAATTAGAGCTATAAAGAAGCCAAAATTAGGGCAGCACAGACAAACCTGCTTTTGCTATTTGCTACCTTTTGAATGCTTGACTTCATTGAGTGATGTACTGTTCTCTTCAAACTGTATCTCTATATAGTTACATCTGCTTTCCCAAATCATTTCAAAGTACTTGATCTTATGACACTTAGCAAGGTTTCTAGGGATATCCATTGGCAGGTTAAGGACCGTGGCTTTGAGGAGGAAGCCAGCATATCATTGTCTTGTCAAGAGAGCACCGAGGGTTAAGAGTTAAGAATATTTGCAGACTACCTCAGGTAAGAATAGAAAAAAAACACCAGTCTCCCTACAATTTCCTGAATATTTACCAAGTTCACATTTAAGCAAGACAGCCTATACTAGTCAAACTGGCTGCATCCTCTACAACCTCAGTGCTGGCAACATTGTTCTGAATGGATGCCACTGCCATTCTTTGGAGCATCTTAAATGCTTCATCGACAACAAGTCTACTTCCCCCCTCTTTACTATCATACAGTCTCCTTTTAAAAGGATGATACTAACAAGTTCTGACACTCAACTGTCTTTGTATAAGATTGCAAAACTTTGCTGTGATTTTCTCCCCTAAAGACCAATTTCTCTCTGAGGCACCATTGTTGGAGAGAGCATCAGATATTCTTTCAAAATAGAATACAACTTTTATATCTCAGCTGCTACTTTCATTTAGAAAATATATGGGCACTTTAAACTGTAAATTCAGTAAAAATATTCTTCCTGCATTGCTGCAGTGTTGCTCAATAAATAAAGAGAAAAAAAAAATACAAACCAACAACAACAGTTCTCTAAAATTCCTGAAGCTCACTGTGGGAGATTTCCCACTCCCGTCCCACAGAGGAAGTTTTCCAGTTCGAGCTTCCCATCTCAGCTGGGGAATGCCCTGATACAATGAGTGGGAAGCTTAACCTCAGGGAGTCACAAGGAGACTGAAACAGCAGATCAGAAGGTGAGAGAGAAAGAGAGAGATCAACTAAGGAAGGCTCTGCAGACCACTAATAACACAACTGCATCTGAGTGCAGGTATAGCCAATAGACATTACACCACACATTTGATTGTAGCCAACATTATCTTACCTTGAGAATGGGAAATTACACCAAGATGAGAAAATCTTAGCTTCTGCAATTGTTTAAATGTTTTTACCCTAAATTAGCACCCACTACATGAAGACAGAGCAATCATGTAACATATTGGTAACAGCCCACTCAAAATAATTACTAGTGAAGATTCCTATGATTCAGACATACACATGCGTTCGACTGAAATCCTGAAAGGAATTTTTAAATTGGAACTTTTAAATGAATCAAGGAATTATGATAGTGGGGTGGAGAACCATCCAGTGTAATATCTTGTCTGAAAATTACTAACAGGTTATATTCTAATGGAGGAGAGAGGAAAACCCAGAAATATACAGTCTTTCAAATACTGGGAAACGAGATATTTATCTATTCTACTTAAGAAACCCAAGGAAACTAATCTAATGCCATTGCTAATGTACTTGTCAAGTGAGTGTGATTTTATTTTTCTTAATTAAAGGCCTTCATATTCCAAAGTGCCAATGAAGCACTATTCACCAGAAACTTAATTAACATAGTAGCCTCTTAAAGTGATGTTCACTTTTTTGCTTAGTTTATATTTTAGCAACATTTTGTTTATTTCCTGATCACTATGTTCCAAGCACCAGTTTTGCTTCTAAAGGAAAAGAAAGTTTATTTTAGTTGCTTTCACATTTGATAGATAACAATTCACGTGATTTTGCTGTTATATTTTGACTGGTATGAGACATTTTCTTATGATGATATTTGGCTTTTGTATCAGACCTGCTGTACAATTTCCATCTCAACTTTAAAACTACCAGGTAAAATACAAAATACACCAATTTCTTTTTCTCTGTCCACAGCAATATCTAATTGTTGTTCACTATATGGGTATTTACAATGGACAACAATTACTGTTTACTTAGCAGTCCACCCATCATCATGAATTGACTAACTACAAAATATATTTAAGGATTAATTTGTCTGTCACTGCAATACAGCAACTGACTGAGAGCATATTATTTTGACAATTGTTTATTCCAGGTGAATATATGTGAGAATTTAAGGTGGAAGAATGCTGCTACTTGGATTGTGACCAGAACTCTGGGTTTCGTTCTTAAATACAAAGGAACGTTCATTCATGGGACTAGTTACAGCAAGGTAGTCATTAGCACTCTGTGCACAGTTTGTTTAGTCCTAACTAAAGCCAAATGTATAGCCAGATGGGCAAACAGAAGGAAGTGAGTTCTCTGAGTCATGGGCAGGATACAGAAAATTAAGTGATGTCCCCTGTTTGCTATCTCCCCCACAAAACTTACTGCCCATTGGTTAATAGCTTCTTATTCACAGGTGGTGATTATTACATTTCCATGGCATAAGCCTCCTCTTCCCAGTCACACCCTGAGCTCTTTCTCCCACCCAGGAAATAAGCCACAAACAGGTTGCTTTGTTGCATTTTTGGTTCCAAGAGCACCTTATTCTATAACACGTTACTGTAATTATTGCCTTTTTTTTTTTTTTTTTTTTCTCTGGCTATTCCCATAATAATTGTTGAGCTTAAGGTGAAAAAGAAAAAAAAAAAAAAAAAGAAAAAAGGAAAAAAAAAAAAAAAAAGATTCCAGAACAAGTTTGTGATGCATTGAGGGGAAAAGACAGAGAAAGTATGTAGGAAGCAAACGATTATGTCCTTAAGTGATTAAGATTGCAAATGGTCTCTTTCTGCTGCAGAATATTTTTTAAAAATTTGCTTTATGGAAATACAAAACCAGCCCCAATACAGTAAAATGCACAGATGTTTTGGTACCCGTGGTCCTTATGCTATGCTTTTCCAGGCTGTAGCCGTGTCCTCATTTAGACTTGTACATTGCATTCTGGCTGGCATTGGTAGGGTTAAAGCATGGAGTATCTCTTTAGTACCCTTGTCAGAACAAAACCCAAGGTGGTATAACTCTTGCTTTGCTCTTTCTGTTGCTCTGTGCCCAAATCCATCCAAAAGGAATAAATTAATTCCTAGAAAAAGATAATATTTTATGATGATTTGAATACAAACTCCTCTGGAGATAATAGGCCTAATACATATATTTGTTTTAAATAATAAAAATAATAAATTCCGGAAACAAATAGCAGACATACCTTTCATATACATTTGGAATTCAGAGGAAACAAGATCTGAGAAAAAAGCGTTAGGTCCAGTGAATTCTTAATTTCAAAAGATGTCGGGTGCCAATTATCTACTATTAATTAGGCCCTTCATGTCAGTATTTTAAGCTTGACATACCTGCAGTGCAGTGCCAGGTACATATCTTGTGCAGTGCCAGGTACGTATCATATAACTGTGTGCTGTTGCAATTACTGTTCTAGTTTGCACAGGTGTTTCGCTCATCTCATTTTTGCCTAAAAGCAAACAGAAAGCTATGTTAATAACGATGTGAAATTGTCCTGAAATAGAGTAAGAGCTTTAAAGACTGAAAGTCTCTATGTCAATCTCTCCTGAATCATTTCATTACAAAATTTATGAGAGTGCTTTATGATTAATCCAAAGCCCTGAATGCTCGCGTTGGCTGCAGTAGGCAAGAACCACCTTTGCAAGCAGGAAAGTAAATTGCAAGCAGGAAAGTAAAACTAAAGGCAACCTAGCGAGCTGAGACTTGTTACTTCTTACAGGTTGGTTTTGGCGATCCTGTAAGAGTAGAATTAATAACTGAGAAGTTATTAATTCAGCTGCCTCTGCCTGCTGTGACGCTGAGCAAGCTTCCTACTTGGTAGTACTCCACTCATGTCACAGGAATGTTAGCATGACTGGCAGCTGAGCAGGCTGAACGTAAAGAACACTGGTCTGCTAGCCATTGAGCTTGTGTAATTCGGTTTCCCAGAGACAGACGAGACATTTTAAAGCAATTTAAGTGAAGGAATTTAGTGTTTCTAAGTCAGAAAGCCCCAAGCCTGTGAAATCTGGGAAATCCCTGCTGTTCAGTTTCCATCCAGTAACTCTCACTGACTTCAAGACTGTCAAGAGCCATTTCATAAGTACTTAGACTGAGATTTAAAAAAAAGTAGAATAAGCACTATCTATATTTCTCTCAAGCACACCATACCTGTATGGTATACCTAAAGCACACAATGATTCCATTAAGTGGACATTATTATTTGGCAAAATAGATGTCAGTGAAATGACAGAACCACAATAATATTTACAAATTAATGCTTATGTTCTCCTTAAAGTCATTTTATTAAAGGTTTAATTTTGATAAACCTAACTCTACTTTGCTCTGATTTTCATATTTTCAAGTGGCAAGAGTATATCATCTTTCATTTACACTCCAATCACATGGACAGCATGGGGGCAGGATTTTTTTCAGCTTACCCTGAGGGGATTTTTCCCTTCTGGTTTGTATCAAGTGACTACTTCAGACTCAACGTTTCATAAACAAGAAATTCTGTCTCTTCTGTTAAGCAGCATACACATGAATGTGCTCTCTCTCACACAGAAATAATTTTCTATTTTAATCTTTTCCAACAAAATTATACACAAATATAAGGAGATGCAATCCTGATCCCTTCTGGTCACTTCAGGTAAAAATCTCCAAGTTTTCAGAAATTCAGTGAAGATACCTTGGACTGTATAAGTCTAAACAAAAAAATCATTTTTAAATAGACATGTTAGCACCTCACGTTTTTTAAGGACAATTTTTATCTTGACATATCCTGTATAATTTAACTATATATAATTTAACTACAATCATAATTCATCAATTGTGATCAAAAGTTTTTTTTTTTTTTTTTTTTTTTTTTTTTTTTTTTTTGTAACATGTAGTTTGTATGTAACAAAAAAGTCTTTGGACTTTGCTTATGAAGTTATTCTGTACTGATTTCAGGGTTATTTTTGCAAACTCAAACAACTGGGAAAGTCTGCTGAGAAAGTTGAATTATCTCTTCCTTAGTGTGCATTCTTCAATTTACCTTAAAACACACAAACAAACAAAACTGTTTGCTAAATTGCAGCCTTGCTTAGACAGTCTGTGTATGAATTGCATTGGCATGACGTACAGGCCATGTATTCATTCAGGGTATTCTCTGCCTGTAGACAGATGGACCCCACCAACAGTCATTCAGCCTCACACTCTCCAAGCTTACTCAGAAGATTATCAAGCACATTTGGGAAAGAAAAGACAGTTAGTTAACTGACTCAGTGAAAATGATCAGATTTCCAAAAACGATCCCTCTGATGTAATCAAGATATCTTTAAAAGAACAAATGAGTCATGTTGCTATAGCAGGACAACATTTCCATGCATTGTAGCTATGCAGTATAACCATGGAAAACTGTGACAAGGGGATAAATCATGCTCGTGTAACTCATGCTTTTGGCTCTGTTATTATCTCAACCAGCTCCATGCAATTCAGACTTCCCTTGGTTTCACCTGCTGTGAACCATCACACATAGTACATGACAAATTCCTTCACTGGCACATAGCATATCTCTGGCCATGATTATTTCACATAGAAAGGCAGACAGTGGAGCAGTTCCCTTGGCACTTCCAAGTGTTAGCTTCTCTAATGTCACATTTGAAAAGGGAACAGTTGCAGAAAGTGGCATTAATCATTTAGAAGGAAGCACTTTCAACTTTTCCCACCAAATGTTATGCATGAAAAGAAGAAAAAAATATATTTACACCATTTGTTTTCAGGAAATATCACGCTCTCCTGCAAAATGTGCTGCAGGCAGGATAGTAGCATTTACTTCAACTGATAAACAGGTGGTCCTTCCTTTCTCTGAGCCTTGAACAGGTAGAGTACCAAGTGCCCATGAGGCAAGCAAATGGATGCCTACAAAGAACTAGATCAAAAAAAAAAAATAGCTTCAGACATACCTCAAGTGCAAACTAGGAAAGATTCAGGGGATCTCAGCCAAAGGCTGCTATCTTCAACAATATTATCTCACCATTTTGATACCTATAGGGCTGTAGTTTGTGCAATAAAATGACTGATATCTGCTACTGGACATGCTCAGAAAGCTCAAATGCAAAATTCACTGAGATCACAAGAGCGAAAAAGTATGATCAGATTTCTTATCAGTGATGGGAAATACTGATTACTGTTCACCTAACACTGAATAGTAAATAGATCTTTATTTATAGGAAGTAATAGTTTATGAGGTGTAGACTTACTCCTGAGAACCACCACTCCTGGACAGCCCTCCAGATTGACTGTCTTTGCTTTTCAATGTTGTGTTCTTGGCTAAATAGCAGCTCACTTTTATGGGTATAGGTAATCAGGTGCCTGTTTATCCTCTAGGCTATCTGTGGCTTTTTTTTTTTTATTTTTATTTCCCCCCTGGAAGTGTGAACCCTAGGCAGAGGTAAGCGCTGAATCTGTCTTCTATTTCCTGAGCAAGACTAAATGCTCAAGACTTCCTTTCAGAGGAATGCCTGATAAAAACCCCACCACCTCTGAGCCAACATCCTCACTAAGACAAATTGGGCTCTGAACTCTAGAAGGAGGTTTCTCACTGGAGATTCCAGTTTTTAATGTACCTCAAATCATGACTAAAGAAGAATTCCCAGCCCAGGAAAAAAGTCCAATTTTAGTATTACTGTTCTACCGGCCTCTATCAGTCTGTCTTGAATGACCAGGCTGGCTTCTAACCCAATTCTCCAGGCGTTGCAACATGCTTAACATACATCCAAAACAAAAGGTACTTTTTTTTTTTTTTTTTTTTTCCAGCTGAGAATTCTATAATTAATTTCCAAACTTTTATGTAACTTTGACAGTCTAAAAGTCTCAGAATCCCATGGAATTGATTAGGAGCATAAATACTGGCACTGGGACAGTTGTGTGCAAAAGATTTATGGGAGACAGTCCTGTAAAAACATGCAACGAAGTCTCTCAGTCTTCCTTTTCTTTCTGAAAGAAACAATGAATTGGATTGCCCTGTTTGGAATCCCATTGTCTCTCAAAACCTGTAAGACAGAGTGTTAAAAGTCAATAGATTCATCATTTGCCTTTTAATATTCAGATGGAGGCTGCCAAGAGAAAATTACTTCTGAATTCAAAGTTAACTGGGCAAGACCATTACAACCATAATAACAGTGTGATGAAAACCTTTGTTCTTCAGTCATGTACGGCTCACATTTCCTTCACAATATTTAATTGGAATGAGAAACCTCCTTGTATGCATCTCTGATGGTAGTCTGGGAAGCCTCACATCCTGTTCCCCTCACAAGGACTGGGTCTTTCCTCTTTAGGTGTTTTGAAAGGAAAAAACGTGAGAATTTTTGAGGTTTTCCAGCTCATGTGCAATAATCTATTTCCCTCTGGGGTTCATTTCCACATTTACCAGCAGCTTCAGGTGAGAAAATCTGATAATAGCTCTAGATCATCATCTCTTGATTATTATTTGGTGGCTCTATTATGACAGCAGAACACGATATACTTGCACAGAGACATATGCAAATCTTCTGTTACTGTCCATGGCAAACTTGTAGCTCAGCTGAGGCAGCATATCTCATCCTGGAAAATTAAGCACTGTTTGTTTAAGTGCAGCTAGTCCAACATGGCATTAAGCCTCTGGAAGCAGTGGCTCATCTCTTTTTCTGTGCCTGTGTTGATACTGAGCAATAGTCAGCATTTCAAGTAGTTACTTTCAGCAAAAGAGATGTGACACATGCATAAAGGGGAACTATTATTATTCTACTGTCTTTGCTTGTAGCAAAACTAATTGGTTTCACTCAGCTTCCTCCCTGCCTAACTTTCCTGCTGAGGCAGAGTGAGACCTTTGCTTTCAAAAAAATAAATCTTCCATAAAGGCTTCAGAAATATGTGTCTGGAAGAATAAAACAAATACAATAAATATAAGGTCCTTAAAATTACCTTAGGAAAGAGACATCACACTAGCTGCAGAGTTGACTGTTGTCAAGTGAAGATCAAGTGTATGTATAGCACAGCTGATGGCCTACTTACCACCATCCATGAGCACTACAGTCTGCTGGAGCATTAAAAAAATCAGATTACAGTCCAAATAATTTCTGAACAAAAACTGCACACTGGTGTTCAAATGAGTTTTCTCTCTTTAAACTAGTGGTTAAGATATCTCTGTCATTTCTTATAAAGTATAGATTTACCTAGACAAAGTATGGAATGAGGTGTCACATCTGAGTAGGTTTACTCTGAGAAAGCTGTACTTTAAATATACTATGGATACATGGACTGGAGTGTAATTTAGCACGTTGTTTGAAAAATCAACTGTTGCACAGAGTTTGATTCTCAGAGCCAGCTGCATTTAGGGAAATATGTTGTTCACCTTTGGAAGAAAATTATTAGAGAAACTCCCTAAAGTGGAAATAAAGCCACACACCTCCCCAGAACTAATCAGGGGAGTTAGCTATGCAAACAAATCACATTAGTTATCAGACTGTTTTGGATAATTAAGTCTCATGGGCCAGGGTGTAATCACCGGAAAATTCCCACCCTCTCCCCACCTCTGTGTATGACTTTGAATACATTCCTCATGTGTCTTATTTCTGTTTTACTGTAACACAATCATACAATACTATTGAAAACAGGATGCAGAAGTGAATTGTTATCTCCCAGATTGAACTGTTAGATCCTAAATAAGAGAATGAAGTTCCTGTGCCAATGAATTTAAGCTCTCTGTGTCTGAGTATTTCTGTACCCTGAAAAGACTCTGCAAAGATTACTTAATTCAGCTTCCTGCTCAGAGGCTGGGAGCTGCAGAAGAACCTAGACAGAACACAGTTCTAGCGTTGTGCAGGTGAAGGTCACCCACAGGTTTTGCATTGAGCTTTTAACTAGGACCATGACCTAGATGCAACAGAGCACAAGGTTGCTAACCATTTCCTGCTGATCAGAATTAGGAAAAGTGTGCTTTGAGCCAGAAAGGAACAACAGCTTTGCAGTTCTGGAAATGGGCCCAGTTATCAGGAACAAAAGACAAGTGTCAGACAAGAAGGCAGTGGAGACAGCTTAGAGCAATAACCACAGACTTGCATGATTGACTAGATAGGGAAGCACCTGAAAATGCTGTAGGGTTGCTGTGGCTAGCTTCAAGGCAGCTACATCCACAGCAAGCTGAAAAAACTTGTTCCTCTTGCACCTGCTAATGAGCTCAAGAGAAAGAGAACATAGGCCCAAACTTTGGGGCTTAGCCATTATCACATTTATATTTTAAAGTCCATAATTAAAAAGAAACCTTGAAACATTTGGCTGTATAAAAATATGCCTTAACAATAGAAAAGTAATGAAAGAAGAAACCTTGCTCTGACTTGTAGTGTTGGATAATAATGCATGGAAGAAAAAAATAAAAGGGAAAGAAAGACATCCTACTCTAGACTAAATCCACCCTGCCAAGTGAACATGGCAATAAAATCAATAAGGACTGTAAAGTAGCTGCACTACTAAAATATTTTTCTAAAGCACATTTTAATATCGGATCAATACCAACACATTTCTGAAAAAACAACTACAACAAAAGCCGTCAACCATGGCATCAGTCCTTATAAAGGGTGAAAAGAACAGTATGAACAATTCTCACCCATTGCTTAGCCAAGACATGGAAAAAGAAAATATATATATATATATATATCTTCCAAAATTAATAACTTTGCAAGTATGTTTTGGTTGAAATTGAGAAAAAAAACCCACCATGATAGAAACTGTACAGCTTGATAGCTCTATTTTATCTGATTTCACAACTAATAATTTCATTTGCTTTCTAAGAAAACTTACATGATAAAAGTAAACATCCTTGACATGGATGCCTCTTTTCTTTATTTAAAGTTTTTGTTGTTGTTGTTTGTTGGTTTTCTATTTTTAAAATCAATATTACATTAAATTTCTAGTAAACCATACACTTCTTATGCCTCTCTATACCAGCATCTCTAGCATGGCCCAGGATTAACAGATTACATGATCTGTGGGAAAGTCAGTTCAGACACTGATGGTTCTTCACGAAGGAACTCAGACTTTCAAGCAGTACAGAGGAGTCCAATACAGAAATGTCTTGCCTGGGGAAATACAGTACTTTTTCTAAAGGCAGCTGCCATTGAGTCATCAGGCACAAGTGGTTAGGGAGAAACTATTTCTCAATGCCTTGCACTTCAGTGATTCAAAGGCACCAAGCAGATAACACACTGCTTCCTTTTAAAAATTAACCACAAAACCCAACAAATATTATTAAATGAAATAATGTAGCTAGAAACTGTATCTAGGGATGATAAAGCAGACAGACTTGTGATGGATCAGCTGCTTCATAAAAAAAATGCAAAATAGCTGAAAATATTTCCCTTTTTATAATACTGCTTTTGTATGTCATGACGAGATAGAAGTCCGTATGGGTTTTTTACTTAGAACATTCTAGAAAACACGGCTTTGGCAAAACTGCTGTGATCCTGATAACTAATAAGAATGGTACTTATAGTGATTGTTTGAGAGCCATTTTACTACAGATTGCTGAACAAGTAATAAGAAGCAAAATTTAAACTGAAAACTCCCAGCTGAAGTGAATGGAGATGTGTAGGCTGGAACTAGTGGAGAACCAGCCCTTTGCTAAAGTGTAGAAAAGGAGTTATACACAGTAGTTCATAGAAAGCCTCTAAAAAAAAAATGAAAATAAAAAATAAATAAGTCAATCTTGCTTCTTATATAATGAGATCACACTAATTGCTGAATGCAACACCTGGTTGTGATAGCAATGGGTGTTTTCAAAATGCATAGTTTCTATGTTGCAGTCTACACCCCTTGCTTTACCTGCTTTTACAAGAGATGTCTAAACCTGTGTTTTCACATTAATAATAGCATGAAAGCAAATATCTGTTTTGCTTTGTTTTGCTTTGCTTTTTAAAGTGCAGCGGGGGGGGGGGGGGGGCGGCCAAAACAAACAAACAAATAAACAAACAAAAACATTTAGCATCTGCTCGGCAGCATGGAGTAAAATGGCACAATAATGTTCAAGCAAACCAAACTGAAGTTGTACAGGGATCTTTCTGGAAAGGCTGGAGACAATTAGTCTACCTGGAACACTTCCTGCAGTGCAGGTCACTACACAGCCCTTTCCCAGTTCTCTGCTTCTTCCACCATTCTGCTGTGAATGCTTGGCTACCTTTCCAACGCAGTCTTAAAAGCCAGCCACTGTACTATATTATACAGCCTTAGAAACTATTCATGCTACTATTTGCAGAGTGCAGAGAGGGAACTTTTCCTCTCTACTTTCTGATGGGACAAGGTAGTTAAAATCTTGGTCAGATGTTTGACTTGGAGGAGATTTAAAATTAATACTCAAGTATGAAAGACACAATAACTCATGGAAACAACTGGAGAAAAATACCATTATTAAAATGGCAGAAGTGCTAAGGATAACCAAACTTCTTGATATCATGAGTGAAAGATCACTTGTTTCCATTCAAATCCTCTCATGTTTCATACAAAATAGAGATTTGAATAGGCAGCATTTGGGTAATGATAAAGCTGAGGCCTAAAACAGGAGTGGGAAAAGAGACTTAAAAATAAGAATGAAAAATTGAGATTAAAAAAAAAAAAAATGATGTGAGAACCAGTGGGAGAGTGAGTGCCAGGAGACAATACTGGAGAAAACAAAAAAAAAAAAAAAAAAAAAAAAAAAAACTTAAAAAGGAAGGGAAAAAAAAAAAAAAAAAAAAAAAAAAAAAAAAAAGGAGAGATCAGGAGAATAAGACAAGACCTTTGGGAAAGGAAAGTAAGAGATAAGAGATAAGGTATTGAAAAAATAAGGGTTTGACAAAGAAAGTATCACATCTCTAATCCTGATCTTCCTACTGTGTCACCTGGAAGCTTTGTGAGCACTAATAAACTTACGCGTTCTACTGAAATTGTGGAAACTTCTACTAAATATTTTACATATTTTTCTCAGCTTAATTAGCTAGCAGTCTAGATACCAAGTGGTTCTGCCATTGTAAAACTGCTGACACTATAAAATACATTAATCTGTACAACAGTGAAATCATGCAGGCTATCAACTGATTGTAGATCTTTATATACTATTGACTGGAGGGTAAATACTGTATAAAGTGTATGAATATACACAGCTAGATAGCACATCCTTTCTCAAGTTATCCTTACTTTAGCACAGGTTGTCTATCTTTTAAAACATGTATTTAGCAAGGGCTTTGTGAAATAAAAAAGCTTTGCAAAGTTAAATTTCCAGAGGCTACCTAGCCATGCCAAAACATAAAAACACAGTGAAGCAACATTTCATTTTCTCTAAAGTTGTTCTTTTGACTGAACTACTAAAGCTTTCCAGGCTATTCTATCATCCACCAGGCTACTGAGGCTGATGGCTACTGATTTTTGAGACCATAGTTGTACTCACTATGTAGCTTCCGAAACAGCTCATAGTTGCAACATTGAAGTCTAATACTCAGCAGTTACAGATGCAACTTGAGAAAGGTCTTGTTGCACCATAACCCATCTCACACTCTTAGCCTTGTTCTTGAAGAAGTAATAGTTGTCCAAGAAATGGATGATCTCCAACTACAACCTGTTAAGATGAATTTAGATTTAGTTTGACTTTTTTTTTTTTTTTTTTTTTTTCCAGGTGTACACTTGGCAATTCAGTGTTTTTCTTCTTACTTAGTCCATTTCTGCTTGCCCTAATATTTGTCAAATGATCTGTCTGAATCTGTCTAAAACTTAGCAAGGCAGAAAGTAACAGCATCCTGAGTTTGCTACGCCCACAGCTTTTAGATCACAGGCAAAATGCTGAGATACAATGAAACTGGTTCTAGTGCAATAAATATACAGTACAATAAATATACAATAAATATAAATATAAATATCTGATTAAGGTTAAAATGAAAACTCTTTTTTAAGGTGAAAAGATGGACGAGTGGATCCAGTTGTGTTTATGCTGAAGTCTCAGAATGTTCTCACTTTAAATCCCAAATTAGACTTTGAAACAAAGAAAGCAGAAAGAGTCTGCAAAGAATCTATCCTATACAAAGCATGGCTCATTCTAGGGCAAAACACTTCAGGTAAATTTAATCACTTTGGTACAGACCATGAGGCCAAAGAAACATAGGAACTAAAGCTTCTAGATTATTCCTTAAGGCTAGTGTGCCAGTTTAAACTCACATCAAAAAATTCCACAGCCATCCGAATGAACTGGAATAAGAGTGGAGTCTCTTCCAGTGACTTAGGTATTTAGGAATTTATATTCCACTGACTCACGATAAGGCTTAAGCTCTTGCAGGATACATTTTTAAGCAATGTGGTCCCATTACTCAGTAATGGGATTCAAATTTATTACAACACTTTAGCCTTTCAGTGTTTTACTTTCAAGTTGTACCAGGATACAGCAAACAAGCCCTGATTTCCAGCTAACTACTGGCCCACTAACTTTGCACACAGATCTTTAAGCTACCTTGAGCCAAATGAAAGACCCATCTCAATGGCTTTTTAGCTGAAGTTCATCTTTGCAATGAGTCAGCCATGCCCAATGCAAGATAAACACATGAAGGAGTGATTCTGGGGAGAGATACAATGCTGGCACGATAGATTATGTCACTGTAAAAAGTTGATCCTTCACAAAGATTATTTAGCTTGTGCATCTCTGCTATATCTGTATAGATGTAAGAAATGTTTGGACTGTGCACTTAGTTACATGGTCTAAACTTTTGGATAGACCTGTGCAGCGCAAGGAGTTGGACTTGATGATCCTCATGGGTCCCTTCCAACTCAGAATGTTCTATGATTCTATGATACACCGTGAAGATACAGTCTGTTTCTTTATCCAAAAATGTAAAGTGTTAGAAAGACACTTACAAAGAACAACAACAACTTGAATTTCTGAGAAACAAAGAAAGAGGATAGTTTGCTTTTGGGCCTAGAGGACACGTTTTCACCTTAGTAAAGCATTAGTACAGGGAAGGTTGCAGTTGGAAGCCATGGTGCCTTGAGGTCTTCAAAGCCTGATGAGAACTGATTCAGAGGAGTCCCACAGGGCTGCACATGATGGGCAATGTGCTGCTAATAAGGGCACATTGATGCTCCCAAGCAAGACAAAGGATGAGTTCGCCTAGGGAGTCCAGTCAGGAACAGGAGAAGGCAGAGCCAGAAGCAAGGCCACAACACATACCTGAGGGGTCTGGCCAAGAGACAAGCAGCCTACAAGGAAAATTCAGGAAGCAGGGGCTGAGACAGCTACATCATAACCCAGGCCAGTAGTGAAACCTCCTCACCTCTGAGATTAAAAAGCCCACAGGCAGAGGGCATGTGTGTGTGGGTTTACGTGTCCCAGCTGAGGTGGGCTGGGGCTGTTCAGGCCTATAGCACCCTCAGAGAGACCTGGCACTCATGTTCTTCTCCAGGGGTACCAGCTCGGTCTTTGTCCAAATACAGCCCTCCATGATGTAGAACACTGTACAGTAACACAGTGGAAGGCACAAATAGAAGGGAGATGGCCACGTACAGGAAGATGAACAGGTTTGTAACTGTGGTATATGGTATAAGCGTGGGACACACAGCATGGCTGCAGAGCTCTTAGACAGGGAGAATATTTCACATACTTTTCTGTGGCT
This sequence comes from Nettapus auritus, assembly GCA_011076525.1. Classification (NCBI taxonomy): domain Eukaryota; kingdom Metazoa; phylum Chordata; class Aves; order Anseriformes; family Anatidae; genus Nettapus; species Nettapus auritus. The sequence goes on along the minus strand of CM021769.1, from coordinate 48,118,503 downwards.
GTTTTGTTATAAATAGAATCAGTAACGGCAGAGAGGATAAAACAGTTTCTCTGCAAGTAGAGCAAATATATTTTGGAGACTCAGTTGACACTAAATGGTGTTTGGAAGAAATCCAATAGTTAAGTGCTGCTTTTTTTTTTTTTTTTCCTTAAATTAAAACAATACATTTTGCACCTGTGCATTTATGACTTTGATTTTATACTAACATTACCCACCTGCTTTTTTCCAGCTCAGCTAACAGTTAAAATTTGAGGCAGCCTAAACCCAAGTCATATAACTTAAAAGATACTTGTAATATTATGATTTACGATTCACTTTTTTTTTTCTTTTTTTTTTTTTTTTTCTGTTCACAGATGTTCCGTTGCAATCTTGAGACACACAGAACCTGAGACTTAAAAAGATAAGGCCTCTGTAGTAACTTCATTTTGGGTACTTTATTTTCTACTGGCTAGAAAAAATGAAGGTCTGATTGTAACACAAGTTTTGTTTTCAAGAATGACTTCAAGTGATCTCAGTCTACTATGTCACTTGTATGTCACAGGAGAATCAGGAACTGGTCAGTCAAAGCTAGTAATTCTAAATGTTAAGGGATTCAATAGTAATATTTAATTTTGCAAATATGGTTGCAAGATGTTTTGTGAAAGAGAGTCACTGAATTTTCTGAAGTCACTAAACTTCATTACGCCAAAGGTTTCACTGAACTGAATTACAGAAAAGGTTATTTTAAACTTTGTAATGAACGCTTTAATTCAAATCCCTCCTAATAAGATCAAATAGTTGTTAATTTTTAACAAATCACATTTGCTGCTGGTTTAGAAAATGTAAGAGATTTTACAGCCTCTCAAAGACTCAGGATGCAAAATGCTTAGATATTTTAAAGCTGAAACCAATCTTTTGTGTTGGAACTGAACTGCAGTGGAGCTTATGAAGCACAGTTGTAATTTACTTTTCTTAATTTGCTCTCTGAAGTATAAGAAGCTTCATGAGGAATATGTCCTTTAATACGCATAATTCCAGAGTTATTTCTCCATGCAAGGACTTTGCTCCAAGTAACTTGCCCAACAGGATTATTTTTCTGCATCTTCTCTCAATACTGACTTCTTGATCAACCTGAGGCTGTTCTTAGGGAGCTTATGCTCTGAAATCCCATTTAAGCACCCTGAAAAGGGCAGCTTTCCTTAGGAGTTCTTTTCTGGACAAGATTAACAAAAATAAGGATATATCTTCTGATAGCATCCACTAAGGCCTTTGGCAATATTGCATGTATGATTTACCATTTACCACGAATGCTCTGGAGATATTGTATTATTGCCAAACATAAGAGCCAGCCAACAAAATGCTCACAGATGCAGAGAAAAGGAAGAAAATTGCCTGAAAGTAAAAGGATAAGGGAAAAATGAAACTATTCTGATAGCATGACAGATAGGAAAAGAAGGCCAAACAGTCTGGAAAATAAAAATGAAATATTGGGCTCACAGGATTCACCAGAACTAGAAAAGTCAGCAACAGGTGTAACAAACAGGTAGATTCTGTGGAGCAATCCACAAATGGAGCTCTTCTGTCTACTTCCACACAAAACTAAAATGAATCACCAAGAAACCATCCTGGGGTTAATTTCAGCAGAAATATGTCCTTTGTTCTGGCTTTCTACCCCTAAATTCAATGATCTGTGAGTAGGAGATTGAGTTCATAGCTCTTGCCTCTTTTTGGTTGCATCAGATAGCCAGCATGCTGTGGTTGATTGCCTCACATTTACCCCGTAGGCACAGCAAAACACACTTCTGCTTTTTCTGTAGCCTATGAAAACCACAGGGAAGGGCCTGGTGTTTTCTTGTTGCCTTATAGTACTGGACCTTGAACACTTGAGTGATGTGTCTAATGAGAGCCAGTTGGAAATGGCTCTCATTTTCCAACCGTCTTTTCCTGCATCACTCCAGCAGCTATAAAGTAACACAGTAAGTTAATATGTGGATATTTCAGCCAGTCTTTGCTATTGGCAATTCTCTTCCTCCTACATCATTCTGACTTCTGTCCCTAGTGCAGGCAAATTTAAACAGTTTTCCACACCCTTTGATGCACTGCTTGGTGAAGTAGGTGCTATAGAATATTTTAGCATCAGCATGTGAGGGTAGGCCTGTTTAAAATTCTGGCAGATTCACAATAAACAATACACTGTGGAAATACAGCCTAGAAAGTTACAACTGTTTCCAAAGCTCCAAAAAGAATACCTCACTGGAGTTTAATCATGTTACCTTGGGGATGATGTACAATAACATGTATTTAGCTATTAAGGATAAAATCCCTCCTTCTCAAGTACCCCCCCCCCCCCCCTACTAATAATAATCATGGAAGTTTTTTTTTTTATTAAAAAAAAATTGTTTTTTTTTTTTTTTTTTTTTTTTTTTTTTTTTTTTTTTTTTTCTCCTCCTCCAAATAAAGAGAGACAGAGATTTTATAAAATAATCTGCCATACAGAGGACTGATGTCTGGGTGACGTATTTGACTCTGAAATGTTAAAATTTGATAAAATTGAATAAAGTCATGGGAGAAAATAAAGGCACATACTCTCTGAAGTCTGTTCACCTTGGGAACAGTGTGTAAGTGCATAGCAAATGACAAAAGCAAACAACTTCTGATCAAGACCACTTGGGTAGGTATCTTTTCTGTTAAAGTCAGTTTAGATGGGTTGATATCAACATGTGATGCTGTGAGCAGAAACTCATTTAGGCTCCATAACTGTTAAAATGACAAAGGAACAATTAAACTAAGCCATTTCATTTTGCCTACATATTGCTCAAAAGGAGAGTAAGAGATGCTTGCCTGGGAGAAGCTTTGCTGCTTAGTCCATGCACAATGGTATATCAGAGAAATAAGTGTATCTGCCTTTGTACGTTGTCCTCTACTTGTGGTGGGGTGATGTCCCATACTGCAGAGGGAAAAAGCTATACACTTTTAGACAACAAGAAATTGAATAAGCTTCTTGTATCCTTGTTCACCATATCACATGTACTTACACTTAATAGACCTTTATTGTTCATACATTTCTAAAGCCTTTCACCATATTGTATATGCAAAGGCAAATTTTTGTACCTCTTAAATATATCCAAGGCATAAAGATGTGACCTTTTTCTTCTGGGATTTTAATTACAATGCTTTGGAACCATGCTCCTGTTCATTTCCCCACAGAAACAGGCCCACAACATCTGCAATGAATACCATGTGTTCAAAGCTGTGATCAGAGAACGAAGCATCTCAGAGAGTTCTCCACTGACTCCTGGAGAAGGTTGCCTGTTCCCCAGTACAATACTTATGCCTAATGCACTACACACAAGGCACCAGAAGAGCTGAAGTTCATCAGCAGCCAAAAAAAGAAAAGCTGCAAAAATAACATATTCAGTTTAGACTGGGCGTCTGCACTTAAGAGCTTGTCATTTTCCTCTGCTTGGGCCACATCGAAGCAACCTCTCATAATGCTCTACAATGTGACAACAGAAGGCTCACACAATAACTCCAACGTATTGGCCAGAAAAGGGGGTGCAGAATCAGAGCTATTTCTTCCAGAACTTACACAGTTTAATTTTTATTAAGTACACCACAGTCAAGGAGTCATTGTTTTCCATCAACACAAACTGCAAAAGCGCCTGGCTGTTATCCCAGGAACAGACTGTCCTTGTTGGTTACTTGAACTAGGGCAAACAAGCTGCTGCACAACTGCTTCTCTATCCTGTTGATCACAGATGTGTTCAATACAGTCCATGTAAGAAATCTCAAAGACTTATTAAATTTTATACTCACAATGCTTGGAGTCTATACTCACAATGCTTGGCCTCTATAAGGAATGTTATCTTTACCACATTTAACATCCCAGGATGTAAAAGAGGCATGGGAGGTAAGTGCTGTGTTCTGGAGCTCACTGGACAGTTCTGAGACAAAGAGACAGTCCTGAAGCAGGCCGGCTGCGAGTCACCAGGCAAGACCCTTCTATTTCCATCGACAAGACTTGCTCCGCTTCCTACTGTGCCACCTGCTTGACCTGCACCCCAACTTCCAATATCCATCTTTAGTCTCTGGCATACATTCCTCTTCTGGGAAACTACATGCCCCTCTTCAGCATGGCCTCTTTCTATAACCTTTTATCTCACCTGCTAGCCTGTATTCACCCAATTATCTGCCTTGGAACACACTAGAAAATGCACGCTCATCTGTTCTAAAAATCAGGCCTAATTACAGACCTAGTTATGTGACTGTTTGTATGAATTACAATCGTGTTAATTAATTATTAATTCTTATACCAAATAATCAGTTGGAACAGTACTGGGAAAAGTCTAGCGTATGGCCTTTTATAGCAGTTAAATCTCCTGGTGTTTGAGATCAAAGGCATGGGTCTGATGATGTCATGCTCTTGGTTTAAGATGACAAACTTAGTGTGTTGTAATCAGCATCTACCTGTACCAGCATCTCTTGTTTTTTCCCCCTACTTTTTTTCTGTCCTAGTGTCAGCCAAGTATTCATGAAAACAAGAATGTTCAGAAGGAACATTTCTTTAATTTTGTACTTGCAAAGGACTTCGGAGATGCCTACCAAGTTATAGTTAGGTTGCTTTGGAAATTCAAGTATGCTCAAAAAAGTATATATCTTTATATTAGAAGGATTTTCTTTTCTTTCTTTTTTTTTTTTTTTTTAATCTAGGTTGAACGTTTTTTGATTTAAAAGATGCAAATACATATATGTAGAAAAAGCAACTATATTTCATATTATTTACTATGTAATTAAGTTATCCTGAGGAGCACTACTTAATTTTTACATCTGCTCTAAACACAGAACAAGGGAGACCAGTTGTATTTGTAGCTGAATGCATTTGATATGAAATCAGAACACACTTTTAATTTATCATTTGCAAACATCTTACCCAGTTTTAGGAGCATTTATTACATTTTTTTTCAAGTTCTGGATTTAAAAAGATTCTGTATTTTCTTTCACATGCCTCAATAAATCACTTGGTAAGCACCTGATAAGCAGGCAGGCCTTGGAAGCATGGGGTGAGACTCTATTTGTAGTTTGGAGTTTCCAGGAAACCTACACTTAAAACTCAAGTCATCAGCAAGCATTTAGCTTTGTGCCAGGAATTACTAGACAGGACTTTCCTCCTCTTTGATTCATAATCTAAATTTCCAAATTATAGATAACAGGAGTTGATGCTGAATATTGAGTCAGATTTAATCAAAAATGAAGATTAAAGTGTTTCTTTCCTGCTGTATCTGTTTCAGTGAACTTCATTTCACTGCTATAAGTGATTTGGAATCTATCAGAAAGCTAATCAAATTGAGCTATTCTTCAGCAAATCCTTTGAAAGTGGCTTGCAAGCTTATTCCTGACCTGTGCATGAAGCAGCTCTCTGCCAGCAACGTGGCAGTTCTAAGGGTTGCGTGTACCACACCTTTATCTCTGGGACACACACATCTGGTGATGTTAGAAACAAGTCTCCAAGTCTAAGGAAGAAATTATTCTTTTTATATCATAAATTGTAGTGAGAGTGCAAAAGGTACCTTCAAAAAACAAAACCAAACACTCAATTAAAGTAATCATTCATGCTCATTCTCTAGGAAAATAAGAAACAGTAAGCCAAAACCTAATAGTACTTTCTCTCCATGCTTACATGGTAATGAGAGTCAGTCATTTACATGCAAGCCTCAGACTTATTTTAGACACTTTATTTATGCCACCTGGCCTCTAGCTGCTACTCCAAAAGGGCAGTTATTTTCCCCTATTGCTTTATCTTCCTTCCTTCCCTTTTTTTTTAAAAAACAAACAAACAAAAAAACACTTGTAAAAGGCCACCACAGTCCCAACGCGTAATGTGGGGGAAAAAATAATTAAAGCCATAAAAGCAAATTATAAATCATATTAGCTTTAGCAATGGTGCATTTTACATATCCCTGAGTAAACAGCTTCTAACAAAGTGATTTGGCAACAGGTACCCCGTTCTAAACGCTAAAAAAAAAAAAAAAAAAAAAAAAAAAAAAGAGTATAATTTAAATTAATGAGGCCTACTTTAGTGAATCCTGAAGAATTAAAACAGTTTAGAGATGGAAAAGGAATTATTTTGAAAGGGTGTCAAACCCTGCTGGATTACAATGAGTAGTGAACGATTTACAAATGAGCAAATAAAGTAATCTTAATTATAATACTTCCTCTTGCTTCACAGACTTTCACTAGTTAGCTCAAAAGAAACCAATTCAGGAGTTTTCTGAGGTAGGCAAGTGATTAAAATATTCACAAATATATATATACATTTATAAACACAATAGGTATTGTATCATATGTGTGTGTGTGTGTGTGTGTGTGTGATATTCATAGATTTCTTACTCAAAGCCTCTATTTTTCACCTCTTGCAAAAGCTGTGAAGACATCTACCAAATATTTCCTGACATGGGGCTGGTAAAACCAGAAGACAGGTCATGGAGAAGCATTACTAGCTGGGATTATTTGAAGCCAATTGCAAGATGAAGGGGAAAGAAGAGCTAACAAATGAGAAAGGATGGAAACAAGCTCACAGGAGAGGAAGCAACAGAGCTGTGGTGGGTTTTTTTGTTTGTTTTTTTCCCCTTAAGCATATGATTCACAATGTGTCTGAGATTTCAAGACTTCTTTCTAACAAATACAAGCAAGGACATCTCTAGATGAGAATATCTCTACAAGTCAGATAATTTTCTGCTTCTGGAATATCCTGTCTTTATATTTACCATAGTGGAGAAACAATGAGCTTTAAATGTTGAAATCATCACAAGGAAAATGAAAATCTAACTTTCTTATAAGATTTCTCACCTGTAATCTCTGGAGTCTTTATAATATCTCCAGGTAGCTAAACCAGGTGCTTCATCTTTCTGTTGTATTGTAAGTTGTTTTCTTTGTCTTCTCATAGTACAGCTGTTTGAAAGAGATGAGACCAAGTGCCAGGAGACCTGAGACACATAAACACGAAGTACCACATGCTTCCCTCACTGACATTTCAGTATCACTGGAAGCAAACTGCAGCTTTTCAAGATATTGTAGGAGACACTACCCTAATGTTTTCAGTCTCTTACCACCTTTGTGGACAGTCCCAGTAGCATTTGTATTTTATGACTCTGGATCCTGTTCACATATAAGCAGGAAAACAGTTACCTATGAAAGAATATTCAGAAAGTCTTTAAAAATTTAACTCCAATACAGTTTAAGTCCTCACGGACTTTGACAAAAGTTGAAGTTTCCCATCTGAATATGCTTTGCATTTTATGCAAATGAACATTTTTGAAATATTCATAGCAATTCTAGCAAAAACATTTTTAACTTCAGATATACCTCCATAGTTCTGTGAAAATGCCAGTTGACTTAAAAATGGTTTTGGTAGATTAAGCCACTAATTCTTCCAATACATTGAAACTAATCTTAAACTGGGGGGAGGAGGGGGTGGGCAACACCAAAACCAACAACAACAAAAAACCACAATGGAGTAAAAGATTAGATATTCTTCTCGCCTTTTTGAAGGCCTAGAAAATGGCCCCTCTTAACATTTCTTATCATAGGTGAGACAGGGATTTATCCTAGAAAACATATTTAGCGGTTGCGTACCTTAAGAAAACACTATTTAGAATTACAATCTATAATTGCTTAATCTGATGTTTGCATATAAAAGTCAGTCAAGCATTCAAGCTAACCACAAGAATAATAGCTAAACACATGCAAATATTTCTTTTCAACATCACAAAAATTTCAGAAGAACCCCCTTAAAATTCCAGAGTCAGAAGAACATATTCTAGAGTTTGCAATTAGAACTCATGGTTGGTATGATAATTCCCACTCATTAAGGCTTCTTCTGCTTCTCACTTACAAGGCAGAGCTAAATTTTTCTGTGTTTAATTAACCTGAAAAAAGAATAACAATGAAATATTAAGAAAATAGCATCTAGTCATGCAAGAATCCAGAGTTCTTTTGACAGTTCCAAGCAAAGTTACTATTTTCCTGCACTAATCTCTTGCTTTCTGTCATTAGCTAGATAAATTTGTATCATTAGATTAAGTATTACCCACTACTACGGCTAGTCAATATTTTTGTTAAAAAGCTGGTATTTCCTGAGGTATTGATGCCTGTCTGCTCAAATCTGAAATTACAAGTACATTGGTAATCAGATATAGAGCTCACCCACAAACAGACAAAGACTACATTAAACATCCTAAAAATTAATAGGACTGAGGTTTAGAATAGTCCAGAGAAAATAATCACCAAGGCTACACCCAAATCAGCCCTAATCCCTTGAGATCTCTAGACAACCCTTTCTGGATTAATAGATTGATCAATTAACTTAAGCAAGTCCACTATAAGAGTTGCAGCTTTTGCTTGGTTAGTTGATTGCTTATTCATATATATTTTAAACAAAATTAACTGTTTAAAAAATCTCCAAGAACACTAGACACCTTACACTCAAACAAGAATATAAGACTTCCCTGTCCCCTCCCTGCCAACTTTATAAGTCAGTCTGAAATACCGTGATGAGCTATGCATAACGGAAAGCCGCCTTCTCACAGATTGCCTCATAGATTCTTCAGGGTATATCTCTCAGCCAAGAGTATATGCTCCTAGCTATCAACTGTCTCATCACTTCTGTTTGAGCAACAGATGCAATGTTGCAATTATTTTCTTCAAATGTAATCAGGGCAGGTTTCTCTCAGGCCTGCCCCCATGTTGTACCCATACACATACATTCTCTCACGTAGAGAGAATGTATGTGTATGTGTATTGACTTTCAAGTAGAAAAGTTGAAGGCTCAGCAGGGAAGCTCAGAAGCCTGTCTCTGCTCATCCTGCAGCCCAAGCCCAAAAGGTTTGCAAACACATTTGTTAAGCAGTAGCGTGACTGGCCGTCTCTACCAGTCTGTCTCAACATACACAGATGCACACTTGCATACACACACACGATGCATAAGCATGCTTTAAAAGGGTGGCCAATAAGTAAAGCTCACTTTCATAAGTGTGTTCAAACTTATGAAGCTATATTTCTCTAGGAATTTACTAAAGATAATCACATGTGCAGAGATCACCTGCTTATGCCTTATGGCTTCAAAAATCCAAGCATTCCTTGATAATCAATAAAATAGAGATCCTATGCTATACAAAGAAAGATGACCAAATACAGGTGACAAAGACAACTGTCTTTTGACTTTTTTTCATCTCCTCTACCCTGCACAACAGGGACAATCTTCCAACAGAAAGGATGCCTTCCTGCCAGTGTGCATTCTTTGGCAAAATAACCCTCTCTCTCTAGAGTCAAGATGTCACCCAATATTTAAGCCACATTAATATAATTCAAGACACTTCTGATAGGTCAGCTTATTTTTGTGAATTCATAGCAGCATCAATGGTATTGTTAAAGCTGAAATCAATAACCTCTGGGTAAACAGTGAGTATTGACCTTCATATGCATCCTTCTTCCCTTTAATACACCCAAGTGTCACTAAGTAATGATTAACACAGTTGTCACAGCAACAGGCAGCTGGGAGAAGCTGACTTGTTTTAAAACAAAAGTATTAACACAGGTCTGTTATGGTAAAACTACAGGCCTGTCCTTCAGCTCACTGTCAATGGAACTAGGTGTATTGTGGCTAAAGACACTGGTATTGAACAAAATGTCTGTAAGAGGAGATAATCATATTTCTTCTTCTTTATGAGCTTTGCTTATTTCAGTAAGAGCACCTTTACGCCCTTTTTGGGGGGTCTTCCTCTGCTGATTTCAGAATGGTTGAAGCCTGACAGCATACAAATATACAGGAAAAGAAGATGAGGAGGTGCCTCAGAACACTGTTTAGGATAATTTAGCACATTCCAAAATTTCTCTTCCATTCCAAGCTGGAAGTTGCTCAGCATCATTAGCAATTGTTATGATTTTAAGCAAGACATCACCTGCTTTGAAGACTGAGAACTAGATTAGGATCAAAATAGGAATGGACAGAGGAAGGACTCCTAATCCCGAAAAAGTTGCTGCTTCTGTATTCATCAACAGGAAAATGCAAATTGTTACCATATCTGATAAAGTCCTGTAAGCATGACCAATTTATTTGAGAATTGATTCCAAAATAAGCCTGTAGATAACTTGTCTCTCTCGCTCTTTTTTTTTTTCTTTAAAGAAACAGCTTAAAAGTTATTTTAATTTGAATCTGTGTAGTGTTTATACTATGAAGTGAGTAGTAAAAGTGTTCTAGAGTCCTTGTGAAAATGAGAAAATGCATGAGCAATGTATTACGCTTATCACATGTAGCTAAAATTTAAACTTTGAGCCAGAAGTCTTACATTTTGGAAGGGTAAGAAGAGTTTCAGAAGAGAATGCAAGTTCCTCCATCAGCCAGAAACCCCATTATAGTTCCTATTTTCCATACAAAGAAGAGGAAACAGAGTGATGCTGTCTGCTTAGACAGAGAGAATACAGAGAGCACACTGCTAACGGCAATTGGGATGTGACAGCAACTACAAGTATCCACAAGGCTAACAGTCTTCACAGATACTTAAGTTTGTAACTTATTTGGCAGGGAAGAAATCTGAAGTGCACCAAAGCTCTAGAATAAAACACAACTACACAAATCTTCATAAGAAAGGCGGTTGAATTGGGAATTAGTTGATGAACTAGGTTAACAGAGAGTATCCTGTATGGTTCAATTGCTTGAATCCCTTCAAAGTGAAGTGAACAGCACCCTGTACTATTACATAGACTATGCAAAAATAATGAAACTTTAGAAGAGAGAATATCAACTGCACTAACAATTGAATATATTTTTCATGCAACTGTGAACAAAAATAAAAAGGATCACGGCTGTCCTTTCTTCGTATCTAGCTCTAGGCCACAGGAAAGGAACTTTTTAAAGTATAAAAAAGAATCTTCTCTTGATCTCTAATCTTTAAGGAGATAAACAATGGTATTTATTGACATAGCATGAATCATCTTCCTTAGTACAGGTAATGAACAAACAGAAAAGTCTGTCATTTTCCAGCTAGTCATTTCTGGTAATGACACAAACGTTTAGTTTGCCAGGACAATCATTAAGGAGAGAGTGAAGAACAATATGGCTATTGTATCTGAATAACTATCTACCTTGATACTGTCAAGTCAAAGCAAAACTGACGTCAAGGGGAATACAAGGTGAGTACTTTACAAAATCTCCTTAACTAAAATTGTCATCCAATCCTCCAGTTAATGTTTTGTGTCCCAGTTTAATTAACACATGGGCCTTCTCCTGAATCTCCTTGATTCTTGGAACATTTGCTAGCTAGCATGTTTCTACAAATCACCAGCAAGTTATTGTGGACATCTGACTGCTTTACTCAAGCATGATTACAAAGGAAGAAATCATGGGAGCGTGTAACTTTACAGCTTATGCTTAACTAAGGACATATTTAAAGGTATTTTCAGCTAAAGTGATCATCAGTTTTTCCTCTGTTTAATCTACTACGGAAGTAATTGCCATGCTGATGTAACGGAATCTGCTCACTATGCCTTCAACATTTTAGGGACAATTGGAATATAATATCCAGTTCTTCAGGAAATGCCTTACAGCTACCACGGTTTCTGCCTGATCTTAATTCCAACAGACCAAGGCACGTTAGTATTTACTATTCCTTCTTTATTTGCGTCAGGTGCTTTCCAAAACAGTTCAAAAACAAACACTGAATCATCAAGCTAAAGTTTATATTCAAGCTAATACCTACGTACTAAAATAGTTTAGTGATTATTTGCAGAGACCTTAACAGAGCCAGACTCAGAAAAACAGACTGCTCTGTCTGCCCTCTGCTGGCCTTTGTGTATTTCAGTTTTCCCTGTAAAATGAGTCCTTGACTGAAATAACAGAAAATAGCAACACTGGCAAGGCTTATAGCAAGTAAATCCACCAGCAAGGAGTACATCAGTAACTTGATTTCTGTTTCTGAAGAACAATTCAGTGAACAGCTACACTTACAAAGATGAACATACTGATTAATACAACTTCTTGGAAAGGAATTTTGCATAAAAATGCACATTTCTGACAGTTTATAAAATATAGCAGTTTACATATTACATATATTATTTATAATATTAAATATACTTATTAAAATATATAAATATATAGATGAAAAAGGGCACCTCACATGCTTGGCTGTCAAAATACCAAATTCATTTTTCATGCTATATTAACATAGGCAGAAAGGAAACTAGTAGGAGACACTGAAGATTTTCCTCTGTTGTGCCAATAGCTTTAAAGCTATTGCATCAGTGCTCATTGTCGTTGCATCCTGAAACTACTGTTATGCTTATCTTAGATATACTCCTTCTGCAAGAATATCTACTCGTCTGAATTAAAAAAATAATAATAAGAAGAAGAAGAAGAAGAAGAAGAAGTTTCTAACACTTAATCCAGTACGCAGACTAACTGTAAAACAACAACTTTTGAGATACTCAGAAAGGGTTACTGAAACACTAACTGGACCATCATTTTAACTAGTATTTGGAAACTTCAAGGATAATGAAAAAAATATTATCGTAATAACCATATAAAAGAACACACACTGAACAACCATATTTTTTCTCTCTTTTCTGCAAATACATTATGTTTTGTGACTATTCACATGGTATTCAATCCTTGTTTAAATAAAAAATAGGAAATATAAACAGCAGGCTACAAACAGGTATTGGAGTATAAAACAATCGTAGATGCTAGAATACTTCCTGAATTATACTGCTTGACTGCCCATTAGCAACCTTCAGGGTGAAGGGAATTAACAGCTACTTATTTTTGAACCGTGGTGCGCTATCACACTGAATTAATATTTCTCCTGATCTAGAAAACTTAGAAAACTGAGAGCATATGGACAGCTAGTTAGATTTTACTAGTTGTGCTGCAGTACTTCATAAATAGTAGTGAAGGATATTATATTCCAAAGCCTTGGGAAACAACAACAACAAAACAAAACAAACAAACAAAAAACAAAAAACAAACAAAAACAAACAAACAAACAAACAAAAAAAAACAGAACTAAAAACCCAAATATTCTCTAAATAGCATGAACCAGACTTGCCAGTGAAGAAGACATGATCAGGAGACTTAAAAACAGCCTTTCAGCCTTTCCACAACGTGAAGTGGTATAGATGGTATAGAACGTAAATTAAACGTAAATTAAAATATTACCTACAGGGAAGACAACAAATTACTCAGATTACTAGAGTAACTGGTACTATGACGTAGTAAGTGACCTTGTAGCAATAATCACCAATATAAGCTCAATTTGAACAGGAAACTGAACAGTAGTTTTATGTGGCCTAATACTATGAAGGATAGTCCCTTGCTGCACTATACTATTGGGAATTACTCTCATACAGTTAAGCAGTTTCATTCAAATTCCCCACATGGTCTGACTCCTGAAAGTTTCCTTCTAAAAACAGTGCCTGACTTTCACCAACATTGAATGTTAATTTACAATCCTGAATTGAAGTTGTATAGGATCACCCAACTGTGTGTGACAGAGGAACATTGTGTGCATTAATCTGCAGATAAGACCACCACCACTACCTATTTCAAAGAATGCTTGCTCTTTATCTAGCACTACTGCAACGTACAGCTTTGTAGCTTACAGGAAGGGGCAGCTTAACTGAATGCCAGAAGAGAGCCTGTCTGTCACAACTATCCATCTCCTGCATTCTTCTCTAGCTTACACAGCTGTATAGACTATATGGGGTCTGGAAACTGATCAAAGAGGGTTTTGAACACATAGATACAGCATTCCTTGATAAGCAAGTCAATGACGTGCATTGCTGTGAATTCTTAAGACAATACTTTTACATTTTGGGAAAGAGGAAAAAATCATCACCAGCAATGCAGATCCAAGAAACCTGGATAAAAACAAAGATAAGAACAGTAAGGTTAAAAAAAAAAACACAAGTCGTAAAATGACTTGCTAGGTTCAGTAACCTATACATCTTGTAGTGTTATATAGCCTGCTTGCATACAGAAAATTGACTCATTGGCAAGAGGATTCCTTGTAATATGGCTTCCTTCTGCCACAAGACAACATTGGGATACTTTTCAGCCACCAAAGCTTTTCTTTTAAAACTCTGTTTATGGTCATGGTTGCTGCATCAACCGCTCAACTGTACCTTTTCCTATCCAATGTTTATAGTTCCACAATACAGCTTTTCACATCCTTGAAGTGGAGTGGTTGTAAAAGATACTGGGTTGTCCCCTAGTGAGACCAAAATTCTTCTCCATAAAAATAACAACAAAAACATCTGTAGTAGAAATGAGAGAAATTAAGATTCCCAGTTGGCTGCTCAGGATCTTCCCCATTTTTGGTAAAGCATACAAATAAATTTTCCTTACTGTGATTAACACATAACTGAAACTGCTAGGATAACCTGAGCAGTACTGAAAGGGGCTTGCAATGTGTGCATCAGATGGAAAAATCACCAGCCACCAATCCAGTTGACACCGGTCATTGTGCAACCATTATTCACTATGTAATTTCCTTGAGAACAAGGGAAATAAAGTAATAATGTACAAAATTTTCAATGGACTTTAGAGAGGAAAATTATTTATGGTCTAAAATAATACATAAAAAGACTCAGGAAAGAAAAAAATAGAAGTCAAGAAAAAAAATTAAAAAAAGAAAAAAGAAAATCCACTTCAAACCTACGCTTTATCACCATAAAACTAATCAGATCACTAATCCTAAAGGCAACTTCATTTTCTTTCACTTTATGGCACAACCTATTTCATATGAAAAACATGTCAAACATGACAATTAGTTCCAGTGATTCTGCATTAGTTTCCCCCTAATTGCAGTTTCAATCTGAAATGACAAGTACTTTAATGCAATCAAAAATGCAACTGGCTGTACAATGTACAATATACAAGCATTTTCTCTGGCTTTTTTATAGCTTGCTGATCAACTTTCAAATTCTGTTGTATCCAATGGGACTAATCTCTAGTTGAAATAAAAGTGTCTATTTTGTACGAATAGAGATGAACATGCGGACAAAAGGATTATGTAGAAATAGGACTGTGCATTCACTTTGCAAGAGTGAGGTTATTTCAGGGATAATGTTCAGAAAACTAATTCCAGAAAATTTATTTTAGAAGAAATATACTGCAGGAAAAAAAAAAAATAAAATCTCCAAAAGTCAAAGATTCTGAAAGCATGATTAGGGATTGAAACCTTACACATATAGGTCATGACTTGCCAATATCACAAGTCCATAATAGCTACCCCATAGTTTTTTCTAACTATACCTCTTTCAAGGAAAATTATATGAAGGAGGCAATTTTCACCAAGCATATCTTAAAGGCAGATATTTCTAGCAGACAACAGCACAGTCAAACTTTAATTGTCAGTGTTTTAATTCTTCAAAAAGTTAGATGTGTTCATGGTATTTCTTGCTTAGGCGTGTAAAAGAGATGTTAACATTTTAAAGAACAAAAAAATTTTCATACATGAAATTTTTACTTCAACTCACTTCAAATGTAAGCATAACCATTTCATATGCTTCACTTTCAGGTCCATTTTAGTCATTGCCCCAGTTCCCAAATCCCTGAATTCTCCACAAGGATATTAATTGTTTTATTTTAATCCATATGAGCAACTCATCTCCCTTCTGCGAAAACTGTAGAAGTTACCCACTGGTACAGTTACTTGAGGAGAGGCATTTTGGGGGGATCTGTCTGCTATCACAACATGATTGAATTCCAGAGAGGTCCTTCACAGGCTGATGACTGACAAATCACATACATCCGTTTTTCTAATCAAATGACAATGTTGGCAAGGAGGCAGATGTAAAGAAAAACAGATTTAAAGCTTTTATTTGCCTTGCTGAGGGACTGGCCCAGTTCAAAAGTTGCAAGGGTTTAATTAACTTGTAGAAAAAGTTGCATTGTCTTCACATGTTTGTGTTAAATAGGCAAGTATTAGCACCCACATGAATGAGACAGCATGATAAATGCAGTACATACATGCAACACTGCCTTCCAGTGGCTCCAAAAAAACGTTAAGTAAAATACGCTGACTTGCCCTACATGAACTCAAGCGCACACATTACATGAACTCAAGCGCACACATTAAACTGTAGTTGTGTACACAAATCAGTCATGCAAGCCCTTTGCTACAGTCAGCCAAAGAGTAGAATACACAAATGCTGGGGAGCACACAGCAACACTACAGTGTACCTAGTACAAAAATGAAGATCACTGTATCATGTTTTAAATTAACCTGCAAACTCTCTTGTGCAGATTTACTTACACAAACAAATGAAAACTCATTAAGTACAACATATTATGGTTCTGTCTTCCCCCCTTGAATGTACTATGGGATTAATAGACAACTTTGGAACAGTTCATGGTCAACCATTTAAAACTACAAATAAATCTTAAGCATGCAATCGTGAATATAATTTCTCAGTGAAAATCTCCTGGAAATACCAGTAGATTACCATTATTATACAGTAAACTGAACATAGTAACCAAAAGTTTATTCTCTCTTTACTGTTAGATTAACAGTTCATGAAATTTATTGTATTAGAACAAGCTAAAGAAACAAACTCATGTAATGAGTACTCTCAGCTCAGTATTAACTAAGGGTTTTTCTCTTGCAACTAGTTTTTTAAATTATTGCAGCAGCTCAACAAACAAGTCCTCCGAATCTTAAAAAAAAAAAAAAAAGTACTTATAAAAAAACAGAATTAGACGAACTCCCAGAATTCAACTGAATTTATATTTTCACCAGGTCCTGGAAACAGAATTGTTTCATTACAAATTCATACTTTGGATAGTTCCATATTCACATGCATTCATTCAAACTCATGGTTCCATATTCGTACACAGGAAAAAAGAACAACCCATTTCTGTTCATTTAAACTTCAGGCCACTGCATTTATGACTCCGAGTTACAATTCAATATACAACTAATGATGAAACACTTTGTATTTACATCTTTAATCTATCCATTCAAAGAACAACATTAAAGAGCAAATTTTCAGTGTGCAAAATTTGACCTTTCATATTGCAACCTGAGAATAAAAGATCAAAGCCAGTTTTTCCATCATAATATTGCTGGCACAAATAATTTTTTTTTTTTTTTTTTAAGCTAACCACAGTGTATCACAGAACACCTGAAAACAGTATTTTTCATATTTTGCAGCACTGAAGAATTTGAGTTGGGGCATCTTTGAAGGCAACAATTTTTTTTTTTTTTAATTAAGCCAAAGAAAACCTGTTACTAATTAATTGTTGCTCTGCTTTCCCCAGATATT
Organism: Nettapus auritus; assembly: GCA_011076525.1. NCBI lineage: Eukaryota > Metazoa > Chordata > Aves > Anseriformes > Anatidae > Nettapus > Nettapus auritus. The sequence goes on along the minus strand of CM021769.1, from coordinate 48,101,208 downwards.
GGTAACATCAAAAACTGAAATCAATGAAGCTGACATTTCATTATTTCCAGAGAATAGCTTTATTCTGATAAGTTAATTCTTATCTCTACACTCATCTCAATGCATGAGATTAAGCAGCAGTCTTAAAATACTGAAAAAAAAATAGATGCAACTACAGTTTAAGTGTGCTTTAATGAGATCTAATTGAGAATGCATCTAAATGAGAATGCAGTTGTGGATTCTATCAGATTATTTCATATTTTGAGAAATTAATTTTTTTTTTCTGTGATCTAAATTAGTCTCTCACATTTTCCCCATTCCTCTCTCCAGTCAACTTGTTTTTTCTCAGTGCAGCTTGTAGAAAAGAATAATAAAACCAAACAACAACTTTTTTTGGTTTATAACTTCTTTGCTTTTACGTAGGAATCCACTGAAATTTCTGCAAAAGCTTATGAACCGTACTTCAATCTTACTTGGATGGTACAACATGCCAGACAAGTATTTTGCAAACTGAAAAACTACGGCAGCAAAACAAGTTAGCTACTCCACAACCTCAGTATTGATCAGGAGTCATAGCAGCACATTGCTCAATTATAATTCTTGCTTACCTCACTATAAAAGCTAGATATTTAGCCCTTAGATGAAGCACCTCACTCCCTTTTATTAAGTTTTCTTAAGCTTTCTTTTACAGAGGAGATTGGCTTTTCTATGCAAACATTATGTCCTATTAGTACTAAATGTTTAAAGAAACGTGGTATGTTAACTTCAGAGTCTTCTTTTAGCTTTACAATATAAAACCTGATCATTGGAAATGACTAAAAGCATGAAAATTAACAGTTTTTCATATTAATTCAATAAATTAAATATTTTAACTGTCTATCTCACACTATTTACTCCCCTCTAGTGTACTTGGGGGTGCTGTTCTGTAACAGAGTTCTCTGTGTTGTCAAAACAGGAAGCAATCTTCACTGAGTTTAACACAAGGCAAGTCGTATTGGATTCTCGAGGTTTGCTTTCAAGGTCTCCAGAAACTTTGAAGCCAGTTCATCATCTACCACACGACCATCACTTGAAAGAGTCACTGTCATCAGCTGATGCTGCTTAAGCTTCTCATTCCCTTCTTCATCTTCCACAACCTTGAGCTCTGGTCTTGCTCGACCCACAGCTAGGATGCAGGCCTGTGGAGGGTTTATGACTGCAGTGAAATCGTTGATGCCAAACATGCCCAGATTGGAGATACTAAATGAAAAAGAAAAGAGTTATCAGTAATGTCAGAAATGACATCTCCTAGAAGAAGAAAGTCTATATTCAAAGGCTACTGTGAGCTAATTTCTTTCTGGAGGCCAAACCCATTAACTCACTAAAAAGATCTGAAGTGGATTTCAGTTGGGCATATTCAGACTCTTGAAGATCTGGGATTTTTTAATTACAACTAATGCACCTTTTTCTAGAGTCCTATTTCTTTACATCATTACATTACAGCACAGCGATCACAAAGGCAGTTGCAACACTTTTGCTGCCTAGAAATATACAGTTAACATCCACAGTTCCTTTGGGCAGATAAATACATCATCTCCAAGGAAGCACTGGATGTATTGCAAGATACCAGAAAGTTACCAAAAACGACTTGTGTACTTTCTGTCACTGGAGCTCTAACCACAGATTTAAGGGAAAGTAACTTTTTTTTTTTTTTTTTCCAAAATAAAAACCCATACTGTTTTAATTGTAAGTGTGCCTCCTATCTTCTGTAAATTGCTGGGCAAGAGCTGACCAAGATAAGGAAATTCATCTAAAATAACACGAGAACTACCTGGCTTTCAAACACAGTCCCCATATGCTAACATTTTTAAATGATTTTACGCTGTATTCATGGGCCCATAATGGCCTTTTTCAAAAGCAATGTCTTCAGAGTACAGAAAAAAAGCAAGAATAAAAAGACAAATGCTAAAATGCAGAAAGCAGACAAGCTTACTTTCATAAATATGGCTGACAGGAAAGTGATATCTTAAAATAAAAACTTTGCCTATCCCTATTCTAAGCCTTTTAGATCAAACCTCACAACTTCAAGTTACAATAGCCAAACAGTATGTTTTGGGCATTTAGATTGTCACTCAGGCACAGAAAAGCCTCATCATGCCTTTCTCTCTTGAAAACTTTGTATCACCAGCTGGGAAGTGGTACATGAGGGAGGGCTGGACTCTTGTGATAGACTGTTCACCAGCAAAAGTTGGCCTACCATCTTCTCCTTCTGTTAAAGTTACTGCAAAAAGTGGAAAAAGATAATCTGGTATTCTCTCATAGGCCATTTGTGTTTAAGAAGACATCTATGCCTCCACTGCTGTATTTACATAAGCTTTTTATGCTGAAAGGCTTACATATTTTATGACCACTTCTCCAGCATGACACAGCGACTTATTCCAGACAGGTGCAGCCCAGGCACTCTCTACTATGTATTACAGCAATATTTTTGCAGAAGAGTGTCATTTCTAGCAGTATTCTCGACACAATTTTTCCATTATAGAAGATACGAATATTAATGATGAACATTCAGATTTAGCTTTTAAAAACTGACAAAAAGAGAGGTAAGCTAGAATTTGTGTAGCAAAAATGTTCCTTGATGATGCTGTTTGGCAAGAAACACTTCACTTAATAGAAAAAAATATTAAGTATATGCTACTATTTAAAATCTGTCTGCTTTGGTTTTGATGTTTCAGTTAAAAAGCAAGAATTAGCACCACAACTTTGCTACAGCACTTGTTACCCCTCTAGAGACATTCTTCTAAATGGATTACTGACAAAGGGCATTACTGTATGCTGTGCTACCTCTGACAAGGAGGTAATTTTTAAGTATTTATTTCAAAAACGATTATCAATGCATTCTCCTAATTAAAGGGTGAAATTAAAGAAAAACAAGCAAAAAACCTTTTTTCTGCAATTGCAAAAAAACAGGTGCAAAAACAAAAGTCAGAACAGTCTTGCTATGAAAAACATGAATTCATAAAAAAATGAAAAGCCTGAATCACAGCAGGCTCTGATGAAACAGACTTGTTGAAAACCAGTACTGAAATAATACTTTCTCCCAGTACATGACATTCAGCCTAGGCTTGGCCCTCATAATCATCCCATGGAGTTTCATCCTAAATGAATCAAGATTTTAAAAGGTAATGCATTAATACATAGTAAAAGGGCTGAGAATATAGCAGTTCTGAACCCACATTGCTTTTATTTAGCACTGCTAGAGAATGTTACCTAAAAGATCCTCCCTGGTATTCTTCAGGTAACAGCTTTCCATCTCTTGCTTTCTTTGCTAGAGCCTACGGAAAATGAAATAAGAAAAAGATGAGGAACAAGGAAAAGAAATTAAAGTGTCATAAGAGTTTCATTCTTTTTACTTCAGCGAGACATTGTAAGTACCATAGAGCCACAAAAAAAAAAAAAAGTCATCTGCTTTTGGACTGCGGTGAACATTTTAGCAACATTGTTGTTGTAGCTGCAATGATTTGACAAAAAAAGACTAGGACACAAAGCTTCATTTTCCCAACTATATCGGCTATTCAATAAAAGCTGTTCTCTCACCTTACGAACTTTGCTTCAGTTTTCACTATGGAACCAATTAGTCTTTTCTCCACAGTATTTTTATATAACAGGAACATCTAGCAATATACTGATGAGACAAATTCACATTATTCTCAACATATTTGTTTAAAAAAAATGCCAGGTACTGGCATACTGTTTTAAAAAAATGCCGTTAACTTTCTAGTAGATGGAGAGAGAATATAATTCTTCCAGCCAGGTATTTAGCTACCTTCAACTTTAGTAAGACTGCCCTTCCTGCAGCCTCTATTTCATTCATAGAAGAAACTCTCCAGAATAGTTTTCTTTAAAACACAGCCCAAGAAGTTCATAATATGTTCTAAGGTGATAAGATCTCAGCGCAAAAGAATATTATGCATCCCCTAGCACGTTTCTAGCTTAGTGGACTCCTTAAACAGAAGCGGTGGGACTGATGATGAGTAATTCTTGCAGTACGTGTCACATCAGGAGGAAAGGACTGTGTGGAGCCCAAGAGAAATGGCACCTGTAAGTGGGTCAAGAAGCAGTTATTCAAGCCAGCAAGCTGTTCCTGCACCTTTGTATAGAATCCAATGGGAAAGTGGTGACTGGAAATGTGCAGGGTGACTTCTTCATTAGCAGCAATCTTTTCCAAAGTAGGAGCTCTTCAAATGACAGCATAAACTGACATTGGAATATACAGAACAGGCAATCTATCCTGTTCACAGGTAATACATTTAGTGCTTTTGGCCTGTAATTCTGCAAGTGGAAAAGTGCATGGAGAATGTCAAGTTGTGACTGTTCCAGCATTATGACATTGTAAGACAAAAATAACCATTTACAAAAGCACAGTCAGGGAGTAGACTCAGATTTCGGTTACTGGGGAAGACTGATAAAAGCAGTCTGTTTGCAATTTCCTCCTTCTGCTCAAAATAATAAAAAATATAGTTTCCAAGCATTTAATTATAGTAGGGAAATACAAGTGGAAGTGAATGAAAAAAAAAAAGTCTGATTATCACCTCACACACACACAAAAATGTAGTATATCACAGCTATGACATTTTCTTGGAGAAAAAGATTCCAGGAATCCCCTCTGCTTTCTAAGAATTTTCTACTCCCTTTTTAGGAGTTCTTCTGCTGCTTTCTATGATTTTTTTTTCCACGTTCTTTCTAGGAATCACACTTCTTTCCAGGGATTTACCTTTCTGCCCCAGACACCCTCTTATTTATTTATTTTTTTTTAAACTGATTTCTGGGAATTGCTCCCTCTGCATTCCACAGATTTTCTACATGCTTTCCATGGATATCCTATCAAATGCTCTCCAGGAATATCTGTGTTTTCTAGAGATTTTTGTGCTTTCTAGGAACCTTTTCTCCCACAGATGTGCCTTCCAAGAATCACATATGATTTCTATGAATATCACCATCCCAAGAGGCCATTTCTATGAACCCTCACTGACCTTCTTTCAAGGAATTCTTCCCCACCATGAATTTCAAAGAAATCCCTCTCTGCTTTTCAGTTTTCCAAATGCTTTCCACAGGATTTCTAGGAGTCCTCCTCCCTTCCTCCAGTGGGCTTTCTAGGAATTTTCCATGCCATTTCCAAGACCCTTTTTCCCTCAACATGGTATTTCCAGAAAAAAAAATAAAAAAAAAATTCCCCTTCTGCTGTCTAGGAATTTTCCGTGTTTTCTCGAAAATCCTAGATGTTTCCCAAGAATATATACACAAATGCTTTCTTAGTCTCCAAAACAAGCTCTGAAGAAAATATTGTCCATCTAACCAGGTAAAAACTGTACTCAACTAAAGCATTCCTACAAAATCCCTGGGAAACAGCATTATCTAGTTCATTCTTTTATCACTAGAACTACTAGTCTGATCAAACAGAAGTTTTCTATACCAGTGCTACAGAACTGTAAAAATTCCAGGTGCCTACAAACATTGTGTTGTTTTTGGTGTGGTAGTTACCTGAATATTCTCAGAATATAAACCAAAAATAAATCAGTTGACCTATGCCAAGTTGCCTTTAGCCAACTAAATTGAATCAGCAACTTCATAAAGGCATGATAGATAAAATATAAATGCATATATTCATTTCTTTTCAGCAGGTAATCCCTCTTAGATTACTAAACGTTGTGGCTTCCCCTTAAAAGTTAGTCTGAAGCACCAGTGCTAGGCAATGGAAACTTAAGTGATGAAGTAGTTCATAAAACGATTTCAATACCGATTGGTATTGAAATCTTTTCAATACCAATTCCGATGGGACACCCTCTTTAAAGACTAAAAAATGTATTGCCATTGTACTATGATTAGCAAGAAAAGCTTTATTTATACAGAAAAAAATTGTTTAGGTGTCAACTTAAAAGTAATGTATTAACACATAAAAGTTAAATAACCATGAAGACATCTTGTTACCAATTACTTCAATGTTTTTATAACTACAGATACAAAAAAATAAAAGTTATAATTGCTTTTATATGCTCAATTTTTTAAATCACTGTTCAATACATAAGCAATGTATGTACAACTATTTTTTTTATAACCTTTGCTAGTCATGAAAGGCAGTTCAGTTTTCTCCAGTGAGGCTTGATCCCCAATTAACAGCAAATATGGAAGAAACTCTGATTGTGAACTTAATTGTGGATCCAATTCTTCTGTTTATTTAAAATCTTTGCGTTTCTACAGCATTTCCTTACAGAGGGCTTCATAAGCATTAATGTAATAATCCTTGAAATTCCTTCTAAGGTATTCATACCTTTGTTTTTACCAATTTACATCTGTACAATGTCTGGAAATTATAAAACAACTATTCTACTTGCCACTGGATCTGACACAGATCAGCAATATAATACAGCTCCTAGTGAAATACTACTTATGTACAAAAAGTTGTATTACAGATCATGCATGTCACAACTTTAACTACTAACCAATTCATTATCTGTGCTGAAGTTTGTCCGATCTGCACTCTATCTCTACCCACAGAGAAACAAGAAGAAGTCAGTTCCATCATAGTTTCCACTTATGACAGTCGCTTTTATCAGTTTTTACCAAGTGAAACAAACAGACTGCTTAATTCTGTTGATGGGTATTTTCCACCAGAAATAAAATCTTGGCACATCTTCTTGGACTATTTTGTGAGACAAGCCCAACCAGTACATGGATAGTAACATCCGTGACACTGTTGGTCAAGGTAAACAACTGTCTTCCCAATGTACATTTCTGAACAGCTTCCAGGCAAGGATCATAAAAGGCCACAGTAGTCCAACAATTGCAATGCCTTCAGCTTAAAACTAAAACAGCATGAAGCTTAAGGAAATCTCCTTCTAATTAATCTACCACTAAGTAATTCAAGCTTACACCAAGTTTTCAAAACTATGACATTTTCGATGAATTTTAAAGTTAAAAGGATTTTAACATTTAATTTTATTTTAGGCTTTTCTTCATCTCTGAATAATTATTGAACTAGGAGTTAATAGCCATGGGAACAGTGTTCACAGAATAGGGTCAGTATGAGCATCATACACATGTGCAATTGCATTACTTGAGTGATGAAAATATGGTACTAGGATGTGCATGACCTGGAAAAAAGTTAGATTTACCATGCAGCAAGAGACATGTACGTAACTTTCACAAAGAAAACAGCTGCCAAAATACAGGGAAACTGGTAGAGAAACAGATGCAGCTTCACAGTTTGTGCCTTCAGAGCATGTGCAAGGGGTATATATTTGTTTCAATAATTCAGTGAAGAAGTTGACGAGCAAAATTTTGTTGGCGTGGATACCTGCAATCTGTCTGATTTAATGGCTTTCATACAGAGTAGTTGTGACCTATGTTACACACATTTTATTTGAAATGAAAGGGAAATTGAAATGCTTACTTTAACATAGCCTATTAAACATAATGCATGTGTACACTCTAATCATGGGAGCTGTGGAACACAATTTCTGGTAAGAAAGGTTTGCAATACTGTATCACAGTATTAAGGTATTGGGGATGAAAATTTAAGCATATTCTATATTTCACTTCTAATCTTCTTTTCCTTCTTGCCATTCTATCACTAATCATAGAATAATTGAACAATCTCAGCTGACCTTCCTCATTGGCTGGCTAGAATATTAATGAAAGGATTTCCTTTCACAACGTGTGGAACATGAAACAAGTCATACTGACTGGAAAATCTCAAAGACATCTTACACAGAATATTTTGTGCGATGACAAGTCTTTTTTTGTTAAAACTTAGTTGCTCCCTTCTGCTTACGCAGATTACCTTGATTTCTGTAGTTTTCAGTAAAAGACAAGTTTATAAAGAATAGCTTCTGTCCTGTTTTAGGTCACTTTCATGCCCTAGCAGCTACTTTCATTGCATTCTCCAGATACTGCAGGCCTTACATTAGCACACGTTAAATGACAAAGAAAAGCTCAGGTTAGACAATTTCATCATTCACTGTGTTTTTGCCTGCCGCAAAACACTTCTGCTATGGCTGACAAGAATTGCCATGGATTCAAGCCACCAATTGGCACCTGGCCTGTGCACACTATACTGCTTGTTTATAAGATGAGTTAAATGTTTTCTTTGGGGTGACATCCTCAGTATGAAAAGTTGCAGACAGTAATAAGTGCCATAGTATACCTGCACAGAATGTAACATGAGCAGCTATAAACAAATTTCTGGGAAAGGTAGGAAAATAAAACAGACTAAACCTTAAACCTAAAGATTGGAAATATTAGAAATTAATATTACCTAGTTTTCTCATAAGGATCAGAGAAATACATTGATGGCACCAAAACGCAGAAGTCTGTACAGGTTTATTTTTCAAACGGGCTAGCCAGCAATCGTGTTGTGTAGTTGCATGGTAAGTCATTGTTCATTAAAAATGGTAAATTGTAAAGTTAATAGTAATTAATTATTAACTCTAAAGAATACTGAAACAGCTTTAGATTCATTTTGAAAATGCTTTTCTTTTTATTGATGTGTATCTAGGTCATGCTACATTTTTCACTACAAGAAACTACATAGCTATTATATTCCTCAGCCTACTGTACTTTGAAGTCCTACCTTTGCAGAGGCAGCAATTTCCTGTATTCCCTTGGCAGCAACATCTTTTATGATCGGTGTAATGAGACCTCGGTCTGTTGCCACAGCAATAGAAATGTCAATGGACTGCAGCTGCCTGCAGCCTTCTCCATCCCAGGTTACGTTCACATCTGGCATTTGCTGGGAAAAAAAAAAAAAGACAGCTGTTACAAGAACAATGGTGCAGTCAATTATCAAGAAAAAGGAAAATCCTTTAAGACACATAGCATGATACAGGCATTCACCAAATTAATTAGTGCATCACAGACTGCTACGTGTAAATGAAGGCAAAAGATCAGGTCACATCTGTCATCAGGACTGCTACAAGCAGGACAAAAAATAATGAAATCACTGTAAAGCTCTAAGAATAGATTTACATTATTAGCTTGATTTAAACTTACTTTGACAAAAAAGCACAAATATATACTCCAGGAACCAAAATAAACAACAGCAGAGGACCCAGAAGTTTTTTTTTTGTGTGCGCGCGCTACTGGAGACCTCTAAATTTCTTTAGGAGTCACTGACACTACCTTACAGATACCCAAAACACAAAAACCACAAAGCATTGTAACTTTTCCCCCCAAATAAATCACAGGATATTGACTTTAAAAGCATAGAAAGCAGAGATCTTGCTATACCTGTGTGTTGTTTTCCAGTTTTGTCTCAAGCCTTACCCTCAACAAATGAAGCTACAAGCAGAATATGCTGCAGATATACTCATTGTTAATGGGATGAATTTCTCCTAAAGTGCATCAGAAATCTTTCTGCATAGACCTCCAACTAAAGTTCAAATAATATTTACTGATACTTTAAGTGATTTTTTATGAGTTTATAATGTAAAGCTGAAGCAGCTCAAGGGGAAAAACAAAACAAAACAAACAAACAAAAAAAACCAAACATATAGGTAACATCTCAGGTAACTGGTCAGAGATATTGTAACGGTACCGTTTCCACCAAGTCCGAGATTAGTATTGAGTGACCTTAATGAAACTCGGAATTAGGAAATTGAAAACTGGCACCACAGTGCAGAAGATATTCTAGAAAAAAAGTTACGGGAGGCGCACACAGCTAAGCTTCATTCACGGAGACACTAACACTATCACATAATTTCCTTAATGGAAAAAAAGGAAGAAAAAAATCAAGTACAAAACTAAAATAAAAAAGAATCTACATCCAGTTGTGCATAGGAACTCAAATTTTTTTTTGTTCCAGTTTTTCTTCTCTAACATAAGAAAAGAGGTAACTTTTCGCTTCAGCATTATTTATGGGTATAACTCCTGTACCATTAAGTACAATACTAAATGACTGAATGAACGATACTAGCCACATAACATTAAGCAATTTTAAGCAATATATTTCAGACTATGCTTCACATGCCATTAGGAGAAGATGAAAACTATGTTTGTCACAACTTGTCCAAACCATTGTTGGAATGTTCTGCAAGCTAAAAAAAATAGGAGAATATGACCTGAGATCAAGTGTCTTAAAAAGCCCCAAATTGGATAATCAACTTTCAAAATAGCTGATAAGTGTTGTGATCTAAATACTGTAATTAAGAATTTTAAAAAACAAGACAGGTGTTTTGTTTTTTTTTCCATAAAGTTATTTCACTATTTCAACTACAAGCAAATAAGCTTCTAACTGTATTACAGAGGAGTTTAGATTATCTAACCCACGCATTTATAAATAACGTGGTTTTGACATTTTACCCGAATCAGGGCAGACGTCTTTCCATATGTATATCTTTAATAACACATGTAGGCTGCTATGCTCTTCACATACAGGAAAATTAAGTCTGTTTTCACATTGAGCTTAAATGTGAATTTCTTTGAATCACAGTTACTCAAAGGTAGATTGCTATTTTAGATTTATTACTTTAGATAAATTTAAAAAGTAAGCTTTTTAAAAAAGGGAGGGGAAAGGAGAAAATAATCAAAAGAAACTTCAATGTGGAAACCAAGCATTTGAAATCTTGTCCCCAAATGAAAGCAACAAAGGTCATAATATTAGAACAGAAAAAAAAAATACTTAAATCAGAAGAGATAATGATAACTCCAAATCAAGTTTACATGGAAAGAAAAAGCTTTTGTTCAATTGTAAAACCCACTGCTTCCTCTGTCATCAGTGATTAAGAGTATATATTCACATCAAGTACTAGCATTTAACACAGTACAACAATGTAATGTGAATAGCAATAGAGAAAAACGTGTTTATTATTCAATAATTGAAGAATTCTTATATTTAACATCTGATTGTCAATTATTAAATTCAATTATTAAATTATTGAAGTCAATTATTCACTTACCTTCAGAGTAATTGCTGTCGCCTTGATAATAAAATCATTTACAGATACTTTAATGTCATCTGCAAAAAGAAAAAAAATAATTGCCCTTAAGATATGCTTAAGGGACCTGTGTGATGACAAGATTCCAGCAATTCAGCAGATTTGCTTCTTAGAAACATTGTCAGAAAGTAACTCATCTTTAAATTGCTATCATACAAGTGAGAATACTTTTTCCCCTTGGACAGGGATACAAAAGGAATATCAAGAAAGAGAAGTCTCCTCAGCAGAGACATTCTTTTGATATTAAGTCAGAGTAGCTGCAAACTTGAGTATTATCATTTGTTCTAATGAGAAGTACTCCATATGTGTTTTGTGTTTTACATATTTACTTTCCATATAGAAAACTACTGTAGGATCTAAATACACAAAGATAATAACTGAAGACTGCTATTCTTTATGCACTGTAATGCATAAACTGGAATAGTTGCAAAGATCAGCTTTTATTCAGCTATGAATCACAAGTATGTCATTCTCCTGTGGCCCTCGTGGCCCTGCAATGTAAGAATTAGCAAGGTGAAGGCATCTGCAAATCCTTAAATTGAGTTAATGCTACATTTTAAAGCAAGCTGCAAAATAATATGCAAGTAAGCAAGTTAATAAAAAGCAAAACTACCCACAAAGAAATCAGTATTAATTAGAAACATATAAAATAACCTTAAGAGGACTGGATTTTTATTTTTATTTTTTTTTATTTTTTACTTAAGCATAGCAAATACTACGTATCACTTAGTACATTTGCTTCCTTTCCCCCACAGCTTCAAAGGAGGAAGGGAAACAATGGCTACACATGCTCTGCATGCATGTTTCAAAGCTTTAGGAGACCAAAGTAATAACAATGATCATGACTGCCAACAGAAGCAAAGCCTACAGACACAATGCAGGATATTCCATAGTTGCTATAGAATTATCCTGAAAATATATGATATTTACACAATATTAAATTAATCATGCTTATAATGAAAAAGGTAAATTACTCTGCTGCCACTGTGACTGCTGTCACAGATCAAGAAGCAAAACTACTTAATTTTTGAGACTGACTTATGGCATGTAATAAATATACGTATCTTTAGGAATGCTTCTCTGATGGGAAAACCATTTATAGATAATTGTGTAAATTCTCAAGTGATCATTAATTTAGAGGAATTAACCAAGTGATCATTTGCCATATAACTGACTTGCAATGTTAGCCATGAAGAGCAATCTGTGTTTAAGAAGAAACCCAGAACTCTGACATAACATCAGGGAATCCACAAGTACCACACTGGATTGACAGAACTACAGCACAAGAGACAAACCTGCCTTTTTAAATACATGTCAATTGTACTTTACTGATGTGAAAATTGGGTAGAAAGATTCTAGCCTGCATTGCTAATTTTGAAAATATTAAGAAATCCTATTGCATAGTACACTCAGCTGATTTTAGCAAAAACAAAAACTATTTTAGTAATATCAAAGCAATCTTTATTGCCTTAAACTTCCGCAATATTTTCTAATACATCATTTCAGTGAATACAAGTTGTGACAAAAAGCAAAAACTTCATTTCTTAGTCTTATAGAAATACATTTTTGTATAAATAAAACAGTGACACATGAAAATTGGAATTTCCATATTACATATACTAAGATTTGTAGCACTTTATTCAATTGTCAATGTGTATTTCAAAATTATCCAGTTCTCTGCATGAAAAATTTCTGTTTACCTACCATCTTAACATAGCCTTAAGCATGTATCTAAGTTTTTCATTCAAAGAGATAACTGCCTTACTCCCATTAACACCATTACTATCTGTCTTCAAGGGGAATTTATCGTGCATTTGTTGGCGGGGGCTAAGAACTTTCTGTTCTTCTCATGGATAAAGCTATTCTCAACCAGAATTTGAGAGCCTGTATTAGCTTTCCTTTTTCCAATAAATTCAGTGAAGAAGCCAGCAAAACTAACAACTAACTTTGTACCTGGAAGTACACGAGGGTATTTTAATTTAAAGCTTCCCCTGTTATTTTTCACATGAAGAAATTGAGTTTTTAAGCCATAAAAAAATCCAAGTATTGCTGTATCTGGATGGAATGAAACAAAAACTAACTGGACAATGTATAGTCCTCTGCAGTTGTCTACAGACCATTGTGTTAGCTGGCAAAGTAACAGCTCTGCCTTCCTGTATCTTGACAAGCTATCCAGTTCCACTAATCACACAGGACTATAGCTTAAGTCTGATATACAAAACACCAAAAAATACCATCAAGTTCTGTCCACACAAAATCTACACCTCTTGGACACAAGGTGATGTGAACAAGGCAAAGTACACATTAGTGCCACAAGCAATAGTAACTCAGTTTAACCACTAACCTTTGGCCAATTCAGTTCTTAATTTCAAAATAGCATCAATGTCACAGTCAGCAGCAGCATATGCATGAGGTATAGTAGTTTTAGACTCTGTTAATCTCTTAGCAATAACTCTTCGGATGTTGCTAGCTGGGATTTCTGTGAACGTGCCCTGAAAGAAATCACATACTACACATTAAATATCAAGAGAGCAAAAAAAAAATATATGTACATTCCCTTTGCTGAAACAAAACTCCCAATACCGATGCAGTATCATTGGTGGCTCCCGTTCACTTTAAACTTCACCTATGAGGATCAGAAAGCAGCACATTCCAACCACAGAAAGTAACATGATTAAGATCAGTGAATGTTCTAAGTCTCTTCCACTGAAATTGGATTAATTCAACAAGTTTTACAGAATAAAGACAGTTTCACTTTACAGTATATAATTAATGCTAGCAGACATCTTCAAAAAAATATGTCCAAATATTCAGGCTTCAGTTCTCTGCTAGGGTATGTAAGCATTCTCCATCTACCAGACCTGACATATTGCTCAGACTATGCTTTGTTTCCTATAAATTATAATAAGTATTTCCTCAGTAAACTACTGCATTTCCAGTTCTCAGAGTAGTTGCTTCAGACAGGTTTTGCTGCATATCTTTTTCCTTATTCTTTCTCTCTCTCTCCAGATACATTCAGTAATGTTTCAGTGCAAAAAGTTTCCCCAACTTCTTCATAGAAGCAAATCTTTTAAGAAATCAGTGGCTTTCAGCACTAAGCAGCAGTGGCAATATTTACCTCTAATAAAGTTAAGAACTTAAGTATTACCGGTGCAGCTGGTTGTCCTGGTGTGGAAAGTGGTGGAACTGCTGGCCTTGGATAAGCAGAAGTCACAGCTGTTGCTTGCGAAGCAGAAGGCACTGCACTAGGCTGGGGAGGAGCTGGAGAAACCACAGGTTTCAATTCACTGGGTTTGCCCTTCTGCTTCTCTTGCAGAAGTTTGAGAGCATCCCTGGTGATTTAACACAGTGAAATATTGACAAAAAAAGAAACAATTTCAAAAATTCCCAAAGGATTACTACTCCATCACTAATTTATTGACAGACTTTGTGCATTTAAATTTCTGTTGATAAACCAAACGTTAAGAAGATGACTTTTAAACTGATACAATTACTGTCTCTTTCTTGATATCTTGAGTTATAGTAAATTATCTCATTAATTTCTATTAACACAAGTTTTTTTTGAATATACAGTAACAGAAAACATTTGTCAGAGAAGCATAATATTTGTCATCACTAGTTGTCAGTTTACAAGACAGTTCGTAAATTGCACTAACAATTCTTGTAAATAATATACCAGAGTACATTTACTTAAGCTATAAAATTCTGAAAATCTCAAATACAAACTATTTCCTTTGTTATATTTGGGACCACTTCAACTTAACAAATAAATTATGTTGTGGTAGTTATGGTAGGTTTCTAATGCTACTTTATAAATAATGCTCACAGGAAATTAAGCATTACACTTGTCAATAATTTCTCTGTACCTTCCTGACATAAATATGCACAGACAGGTATAGGTAATATACAACTTCACACTTCATATACAGTTTGAAAAATAGCACCATACTGAAGACATACATACAAGGAAAACTCATATCCTTAAGCTACAATCCTGTACCTACAGTAGGTGCATTGCATTTATAGAGCTACATGCTAAATACTGATTGCATGTATGAGGTGAAACAGATAAAATTATATTTACACTACTACTGCCAATTGCAAGTAAAATAAGCTATGCTAATAAAATCTGTCTCTACTAGGGACTTGGCAAAAGGACTGTATCAGTCATGGATCACCTATATTTATGCTCCAGATCTGATAACAGCTTGTATCATGTACCCTACATAATCCTCTATCACTTCGTGAAGCCATCATCACAGTATGTACACAGAGGTTTATTACATAAATTGGTAGAGGAAATCAAAAACAAGTGTAAAAATCAGGCTACTGACAACCAGAGCACAGCTCCTAAATATAAGGCATACTAAACAAATGGTATTTACTTTTTACTTTCATTAATTACTACTCAAGGGAGAGAGTTTATTCTTCAGTGAGTGTCAATAGTTTATATGCTACTATTTTTTTGTGAAGGGGCAAAATCTCAGAACCACAGAACAGTGTGAATGGACTTGTATTTTTTCTGAACAGTAGCAATCCAGAGCCAAGAATTAAAACCTGAAAAGCTCTGTGTTTTCTATTTATCTATTACTCATTGCTGACTTGCTTCAATTTGTTCTTTCAGCTTCAATATATACTTCAACAAATTATATTCAAGAAAATAAACAAATCTGAGGTCAGGATGTAAATTCATCACTAAAGCTGTTGGTTGTTTTTTCCATAATTACATGGTAGCATTTATTTTAAAAGTGTTTAACTTTTATGATAATTACCACATAGGAGGGAGAAAGATGATTAGATTTCACTGAATGAAAACCTTCCTCTAGCATTACACTTTCAGATTTAAAAAAGTAACTACATGATGTAATGCAACTTTCCTACTTAACATACTAGAAGCTACCAAAAATTACTCAAGGGTTTTAGCCTGGCAGCCATAAGACAGACCATCTGCTCATTATATTATTCCCATATTATATAGTATAAAGCTTTAATAACTTTTTATATATTTAAAGTTAAGAAAATGTTTTAAAATTACTTCGATGTATGCAAATGGCATACGAAACAGATGTCCCTACCTACCACAGCCAAGTCAAAATGCCTTAATGATTTTGATGGATTTTAGTTTGTTAACTGAAAAATTTATTGCTAGAATTATGCTTATTTTTAGACTAGAATATTCACAGAGGAGCTTTTGAATTTTGCGCGAGTATGAGATTTTTATTTTTTAAACAACCTACCCCACATGAGTTAACAGATTAAGAAAAACAGGCACATCAATATTATGACTGTCATGGGTGCAAGATTAGGAGCCTGAACATAAGATGGAGGAGGCAGCAAAACATATCAAATTAAACATTTCTGTACAACACCAAAAGAGACATTTCATCAGATCTGGAAAGATGTGACCATCCCTTCCGAGCTACTTTATAAAGCCCCTATCAATACAGGATAGTAACGGAGAAACATGAGAGGAATAGAGAAACATGAAAGAGAGCAATCTGCCCAGGGAATTTACCAGAGCTTGGTGAACATTTGTTAAACAACAGTATGCTATACTGAACTGTTATTATTAGAAGTATGCAAATTATGGCAACTCTTCAGTTTAACCGCTACTACAGAAATGTGCAGACTAACACTTTCTACTCCATCACGTTAGCCAAAACACAAAAAATGGCCAATGTAAACCATGTATTTTGTGCTCATATATCCTCTAACTTGCCCATTTCTCACACACTCCTAATAATCGCTGAAGATCCAGTGTTTGCACCATGAGATGCACATACTGACAGTAGCATACCCTGGTGGCAGTTTTGTTACTAAATTTCCTCAGTCTCCTTTCACCTGAACATAGAATCACAGAATCATAGAATATTCCGAGTTGGAAGGGACCCAAAAAAATCATCAAGTCCAACTCCTTGCACCGCACAGGTCTACCCAAAAGTTTAGACGATGTGACTAAGTGCACAGTCCAAACGTTTCTTAAATCCATACAGGCTTGGTGCAGCGACTACCTCACTGGGGAGCCTGTTCCAGTGTGCAACCACCCTCTCAGTGAAAAATCTCCTCCTGATATCTAGTCTGAACTTCCCCTGCCTCAGCTTCACCCTGTTCACGTGGGTCCTATCACTAGTGTTTATGGAGAATAGGTCACCCGCCCCTCCACTCAGCGAGGAAGTTGTAGACAGCGTTGAGGTGCCCCCTCAGCCTCCTCTTCTCCAGGCTGAACAGGCCCAGTGACCTCAGCCACTCTTCATACGTCATCCCCTCCAGGCCCTTCACCATCTTGGTTGCACTCCTCTGGACACTCTCCAACAGTTGAATGCACTTTCCGTACTGTGGTGCCCAGAACTGCACACAGTTCTCAAGGTGAGGCCGCACTAGTGCAGGACAGAGTGGGACAATCACTTCCCTCACCTGACTAGCGATGCCATGCTTGATGCACCCCAGGATACGGTTGGCCCTCCTGGCCGCCAGGGCACACTGCTGGCTAATATTCAACTTGCTGTCGACCACGACCCCCAGATCCCTCTCTGCGGGGCTGCTCTCCAGCGTCTCATCACCTAGTCTGTATGTACAGCCAGGGTTGCCTCGTCCCAGGTGCAGGACCCAGCACTTGCTTTTGTTAAACTTCATGTGGTTGGTGATCGCCCAGTTCTCCAACCTGTCCAGATCTCTCTGCAAGGCCTTTCCACCCTCGTCTGAGTCTAATTACTCTATTCATAGATTTCTTGGGAGAGGGAAAAGGTGAGCAGAGAATGTTACAGACAGCTTCTACTGCACCATCAATTTTATAGAAGGAACTCGTTCCTCCAGTGACAGCTGATAAACTGTATGAAGCATAGATACCACTGCAGGTCTGCACTTAATAAATACATTCACATAAAATGACTCATTGGAAATCGATCACTACCTAAGTGTCCTATACCTTATTTGCAAGGGGAAAACGAATGCCTGAGAAGCTCTGAAATCCTCAATCACTTTACTTAGTGACAGCAGGTAGGGAGGTACAGACGGAACGAACATGGCCTCAGAAGACCACAGTTAATGCTGGTAACTAACATGCCCTCATTTTACTGTTTGCATTTACAAATCCCTACATCAATCAGCAAACGTGATGAGAAAGGGCAGAAGCAGTCTGAGACAAATCAACAATTCGAACATAGTTCTCCCAAAAACAGTGTCTGAGCTGATGACTAGAAACGTGGTGTTGATACATTAGTTTTCTAGCATATTTCTGAAGAAAGCACAAGACATTGGTTAAAGAAGCCACTCCAGAACAAAACCAAGTAGAACAAGGAATATAGTAATTAAGAGTTGAAGGAAATTAACTATTAGCCCACTAAGGGAGCAAATTGTGACAGAGAAAACTATCAAGTGAAATCACCTATTTCTGTTAAAAGTAAATTTTACAGTGCATTAAATCTAAAGATAAAAAGTTGGGGGAAAAGAATTTTGCTTTTCTACATAACTCACTATCCTTCTTTGTTTCTTGTAACCTGAAACTTGGATTTTGACCATGTTAAAAAGTCTTGGATTTAACCAAGAAAACTTGGTGTTTACCAGTGAAAATTGAACCTGCTACACTCCCTCAAAGAATCAATCACTACTCTAGTTAGAAACAAGACTATGAATCACTCAGCTATAAAGTAAGGCATGAATTTAACAGGAATCTCAAGTTAGCAAAAGTACTCTCTCCCTGAATGTCTGTAGCAGCCTTCTACAAAAATTCTGCAAACATTTCATTTCCAAGTGTAATAGCAGAGCCTGGAGGCACCTGAAAGGCTAATACCATTTCAAAGTAATGGTTAAAAAAAAATATGTCTGCATTTTAAAATGTATTTTCAAACTCAAGTCTTTCATATGAAAAAGATGTTTTGAAAAAATAAGATTGTTAGTCAGAACATTTTCATAGTTACAGAAATCTCTTTGCTACATCTCCATGACAACTAGGGAATGTTAATTAGGTGTTTCAAAGTCCTAGAGGGTTTCCACCTGCCATAGACTAGTAACGCACCACAAAATACCATTACAATTGCATAATGAAGAAAATCTGATAATTTGTTGCAGTACATAGAACATTCTATCCATTCAAATCCCTATTTTGACTCATTTCAACCAAAAATTTTTTAAAAAGGAACCAACTTTCATCGTCTGCTTTTCCAGTACATTTCAGTTACACTAAGGTAGCTTTGTATGGAAAAAAAAAAAGTTTGTATGGAAACAAAATCACAGCAGCTAACAAGGGCTGTGTAGGTGAATGATGGCATCAGTCAAAAATAACAAGTTCACTTAGAAGAAAACCAAGAATTTCTACAAAAAGTTATCTTTGATAGCTTTGCACACAATGAATGCAAAGATAATACACCATTTCAAGGCTAAGCATTCTGAATCTACCACAATACCTTTTTACACACATGCTCCTAACTCCAAGGGTTGAGTGTTAATCAGTAGAACAGAATACTCAGAATAATATTAACTACTAGAAGACTGATCACAACAAACCAGAACTGCAAACATTCCTTAAACTAAAAATAGGAAAATCCATAACAACAACAACAAAAAAAACAAATGGGAGAAAAACAGAACTCTGGGAATTCATTCATACCATACACACATTTCATTGCTCTCTGCAGTTTAACAAAAAGGAGAGCAAATTACATCCTGACAGATTTCATAGTTGAACTTCAATGAAAGAATAAAAAGATCTGAATTCATCAAAGAATAGGATCTGAAGAAAAAAGTCCGCTGTTACTTTGTTTTGTCTCTGTATCTCTGAGTAGGGAATAATAGTTTAGATTCACAACAGTAGCTAACACTGCTGTCAAGGCACCGATAGCCACTGTTAATGTGACAGCAGTACCATACAATCCACAATGAATATAAAAACAAATCTATTTGTTTTGAAGTTAAAGGCTTCTTAAAGTATCTCCTAACCTATTCTCCCCATCTGCTTGACAGGTTCTTCACATTACACTAGGCAACTCCTCCAAAGAAAAAATCTGGAAGAAAGAGATGTCTTTTATGAAAATAGACTTTTCAATTTCATGGAGGTTGCTCTTGGTTCAAAGGAAGAAATAAAGGAATATGAGGTTGTATGTTTACTGAAATATCTACATACTCTTTAGTGAAGATTCCTCGAGGCCCAGAAGGTGTAACATCGCTTGGATCTAGTCCATGTGTCTCCAGAATATGGCGAGCTGCAGGACTTAAGCGAACCCTAAGGAAATGAGGAGGAAAATTAACTATTTAAAACAGTAAGGTTTACTTCTTTTATTTACTGCAAGAGAAATTACACAATTTGTGCTGTATTGTGCAAGCAACAGCTGGGGAAGAAAACAGTTCTTTGCAAAATTGTGATTCTAATACTAAAGACAGACTCTTCTCCCTCACCAAGCTTCAATACCAGGTTGAACTTAAAAGCACAACAGTGACTTACAGGGATCAAAATAAAGAGTAGAAAACCCATCTTCAAATTTTCCTTCCTCAGCAGCATAGTGGGAAAGGGTTATCAGTGCAGAACCAAATACATTTTTTAAGACTAGCTCATAGTAACATAGAAATGAGTTTCTGGAACTTGGACATAAGGGTTGCTCATCTCTACTATTTGTTTGGCTAGTTGGCTACAACTAATGCAGTTTAATTCTTATTCTAACATTATTTTTTCCCTCGCTTCCATTTTATTTTATATTATTGATTTAAAGAAGCTGATGCTCTTTGGGAAAGCAAGTCATATAGACGTAGCTGCATAAATCAGTATCTGTTTTGGAAGACTAAATATTAATTCATACCACACTGAAACATACCAATTTCTTATTTCCTGAAGGAAAATATGTTTGCACTACACCAAATTTAAGGACTGTCCATACATCCTTGTCAAAAGAACACATCACAAATGATCATTTGATGCCAAAGATGCTAATGCATCTCTGGAATTAACAGCTGCAGAGAAGCAGTTGCACTTTTGACAAAAATACAAAACTTAATCCTTTCAAGCACATGGATAATCGTCCTCCTACAAGTAACATTTGGGCATTGACCAAATGACCACTCAGTTGGTTCCACATGTCTTTCACTTGCATTAGAATAGCCCAAATGATGGTATCAAATGTGAACAGAGCAAACCAGATTAGCAAAGTAAAGTGGTTTAAAAACAAGCAAACAAAATATCCACAAAAAAGCACAAAACTCCAAACAAATGAAAACAACCCAAATTACGTATCAAAATAAAAACACATTAATGGAAGTTGCTCTAATAAAAGTATGTTGCTTGAATTGACTTTTTGGGCGTACAAGCAGAGAAATCTTCTGAGAAGGCAAGCTTTACTACATCACACATACTGAAACACTCTTAAATAATAGCTTAATACTAGGTAAGAAGGGAAAAAAAATATTCTTCTTGGTTCAGCTCTACTGATCTAACTGAATAAGATTTCCATTTCATAATGAGCACAGAAACTCACTGCAATTTTCCAGGCAGATGTTCCAGTTTAGAAGGAGGGGTTGAAACTGATGGACTTGCAGGAGCTGAATTAGGTGCAGCTGCTGGTGGAGCCAGAGAAGATGGATCGCTAACATCAGCTGGTATTTCAACCTGCTTCCAGTCCTGTCCTTCTTCTACCAGCAGACCAATTAGTGAGCCCAAGCGTACATTTTTGCTTCCTTCTTCCACCTAAATTTAAATCAATGAGAACATTAAGTTATATATTGCATTGTCTAGACTAACATGACTAAAAAGGGTAGATGTAAAAATTTCAGACATATTAATGACACTTCATCAGGAAAATATATCTCATTTTATTTCTACTATTAATAATGAAGACTCATGAAAGAAATTAAATACAGCTGCTATTTTAAGGTGAAAGGGAAATATTAACTTACATTAATGCCTCAAAATCCCATACATCTAAAGTTAGCTAGCATTCAGAACTTAAAGTTGAGGAAACTCAGAGTACCTCTGGGGAAAAAAAAAAAGCCCTGTTAGCTACTGAAAATGAGTGTGGATGTCTAATCTTTGGGAACAAAGCCTGAAAATTTTGCTAGTTATGTACAGCAAGATACTTTCAGATATCCACACTGTATCTAGTAATGGTACTTTTTAAAAACACATCTTTGTAAATTCAGAAGCTAAAAAACAGAAGCCCCAATGCCATAGCAACAACTTCTTTTTAAAAAAGATAACACTTCATGCTATCATCCACTGCTAAAATCTGACTATTTTAACATAACTGGTGCCAAATAAAAAGTGTGTCCCAAAGAAAATGCCAGCACTTAAGTGATATACAATTCACTACTTCAGATAACATCTGCACAGAAATCTTACAGAAAGAATATAACGTAATTAGACCAGATAAGGCCAATCTGTTCCAGATGTTCCTTTCAAAATTAAAAGACGCATCTATACCACAATCAAAACAGCTTTTTGATGCTTTGTCAGATAAAAGCATGGACTACAAAACAAACAAAGAAACAAAAAAAATTGACTTAATAACTTAATGAAGGGCTCCACAACAGGGTAGTCTTATGGTCTTTGGAATGGTTGCAGAAATAGAACTCTTTAGATCCTCAAAAGCAGTAACGTTTCCAGGGCATCATGCCAGAAGTTAAAATAGCTCTTGGGACCACAGGTAGCCACATATAACTTAGACTGTACTGAGCCCAAATAGAGTTAGTTTCCAAACAAAGGAAACACACACTAAAGCTCCATTTAAAGCCATATTGCACAAACATTTGCCTCAGACGGAGTTACTACACATCTATCTGAACTGCTGACATTTTGACCAAGAAAATGCAAATCACTTTCAAATGTTTGAAAAGTTCAAACTAAAAACTAGACAAAAAATAAATAAATAAATAAATATAGCATTGGGTCTAATATTGCTCTTAACAATTTAATCAAGTTTTGTATACACTTAAACACTAATAAAGTAGAATGCTGTAAAACTGCAGATACTAGAACATTATTATTCAGGGAACATGGTTGTCTGCACACTTACCTCCTCTGATAGGACACATCAGATTTCACTGGATTACCTGTCCCCCTCCCTAGAAGGGCCAACACTAGATGTAAGAATGAACAGCAAAGCCAGTCTGTTCTGAGTATATTCTCATAAAACATTTCACATTTACAGCTTTGTCAGTCCACTTCGTCTTCCTCAAAGAACACTACATAAACTCTGTTGTAATACTTCTTTTTAAAAGAATATTCATTACATGAGGGAAAAAAAAAACCCACTAAGACTAATCAATATTTCTTGTCTGATCTCTCAATGCACTTTTCTCCATTAATACTCAGAAAAGCTTTAATTAAGAAAAAAAGTCTGAAGTACTCAAAATCTGACCATTTCTTTTTTTTTTTTTTTTTTGAGAAGAGTTTAAATTACCTGGGAATAACAGAGTGCCAAGAGAAACTCCTGAATTGCTTAGTATAAGGCTGAAAGACCTTATAACAGAAAGGTCCATTGATAAGCAAGGCCACTGATTGAAAGGTACATTGATAACTGCATAAGCCTCTAGTATTACTACCACTCATAACCAAATAAAACAGCAGCGTGAAGCAGATGCAAACACAACCTAGCTAACATAGCCACTAAAAACACCAAAAAATGGGTAAAACAAAAGAAACCTATGTTATAAACAAAAAACCTGAAATTACTCACTGTAATAATTTTATAGCATTATATTATTTAGCACTGAACAAGGCATTTAAAAACCTTCATTTGTCACAGTAGTAATCAGATGTTTGATGCTGAATATAAGATTCATGCCAATAACAACACAAAAGAAATGTCCCATAAGTTCAAAATACTTCCCATGTTAATATGTAGCAGCATTTTTTCTTTGCAAAATAAGAATAAACCTTTTTTTTGCATGCTTTCATTCCTTTGCAAAGGCACACGTGTACAATAAAGAACAGCTCCAATTTAAGAAGCAGTCTACATATTGTACCTGAACAGACCAGTAAGCACTAGGATATGCTTGTGGTGTTAATTGTACATTGCGATTTTGGTCTAAGAGTGCTTTAATGGTGCTATAAGTGCACATGCAGAAATCCAACAGGGATGGTTGACCATTCAGTAATATAACAATTCTACTAGTCAGAATTTGTTTATAGACCAGCACTGCATGAGCATTCAAACCCACCAACAGTCTTCATAGTGAGCCTATTGTGCTTCTTCTCATATTCATTACTCCTCAAGATAAACAGCTGTGAAAACTCCAGCATTCCTTAATTTCCAGTACAAGTTTCCAGCCCAAATGAATGCACAGTTTATATTTTTAGAAATGTGTGTATAAAAATATTTTCAAAAAATAAAAATACATGCATACAGCTTTTGCAGCTCAGAACTGGAAGAGAGAGAGAAAAAAAAGTTTTATCAATTAACTTTTCATCTCCTAGATTTTTTTATTCACATCTTCTACATTTCCAAAAATTCACAATACCAGAAGACCCCTTTGCTTTAGTCTCAATGAACCTGGAATCTCAGATGTAGAAAGAACTAAAATAAGTAGTTTCATAGTATTTCAACTCTAAAAAATCCTAGCTTAGCTGACAAATCAGTAAAGCACAGCCGAGCCATGCCAGGGAGAAAAAGCCGGAGGAGATTACTCCTCTATGCAATCAAAGTTTCCTCTGAGCTGGTGCCACTGCAGCACAGCGGCAAGTAAGGTGGACAGAACTCACGCTGGCTGACTACAGTGGAAGTTTTACACAAAGTAGTGTCTGTTCATAGCAATTCTCATTTAGGTCATGAATGAGAAAACGGTAATGGATTTTAAATACAGTTCTTTAAAACAATCATTCATCCTCTGTTTTCAGTCCAAACTGAACTAAGTATTTTAGGCAAAAAAAAAAGTCACAGTTAATTTAAGAACTAACACTACTGAAAGAATAATCACCTTTCAGAAATTACCCTTCTAAAATTTTAATTCACTCATTTAAGTTTTTAGTGCATTTTATGCCAAATCAGATGTGATCATTAAAAGACAGATTCAGAGAGAAAAGGAATGTATGCATATGGACCTATTTTATTCTTAGCCTGTTCTTTCTTATACATACTTGCAGCATATAGTCATTAAAAAAGAGTTAGAGAAGCCTGAATTCCTTTAATCTAATGAACCTTACCTCTTTAAAGGCAAAAAATACAGTGTTAGTTTGTATTTGACTCAGTTTTCCTCTCAGTTAACATAGTGCACAACTGTAGTTGGAATCAATGTAAAACTGTTACCTCGTTTCTTTTAAGAAATGAGTAAACTTCAACTGGTTTGACCACTGAAATGCATTATACTTATTCTTAATTCCCCATCAGCTACATAACATTTGAAATTTTGAAAGGATAGCCTTTTCGATATGAAATCATCTCCCCATCTACAAACCTGAGCTTAATGTCATAATTTTTGCACAGCGGTCTACTGAACATCCAGTATAGTGCAGGATACTGCAAAAAGACTATTAAGAATTGTACTTGAGCTAAAAAAATAATAAATTTTTAAATCAGGAAAATCACATCCTATTGCTACCCTATTATTTCAGTTCCCCAAAACACCAGGTTCATTCTATACTTTTTAGGAGACTGGAATAAAGTTTAATATCTATTCTGTATTACAATACTTAAGCCCACCATTTCCAGATTCCAAAATGGAGTATTAAAAGAGCATGTTAAAAATTCATTTGGCATAATAATCTTTTCATGCTACGCCAGCAAAGCTGCCTCTCTTCCCTTAATCTGAAAGGCATTACAACTATTATCCACCTTGAGACATCTCCTTCTCAGACTCAACTTCAACTCAGACTCAATGATTATTACTGGTGTGGATGTCTTGGCTAAGGCTGAATGCCACTGCTAGAGAATCTAACTGCTGCCACTGTTGAATGTTGCTAGAGAGTCTGGCTTTGATTGATAAAAAAAAGTGTACCACAACAGCAAAATATACATAAGGAAATTTTGGAAACTGGGATGTTTATGGAATACAATGCAGGGAACAGGAAAAAAACAGTTTCTGAAATACTAATGCTACCTATAGTCATCATGAACCACTATTAAAGATGCTTGCTAGTCAGCACTGGAGTCTACTGTCTTTTCCTTTACATCTATTAGATGAGCATACTTTAAGAATTTTCACAGAGAGAATCCCCGTATCTCCTCTTCACATAATCTCACAAAGCAGTATCTGTAAATGCAGAATAGGTACTTCCTATTAAAGAAAAAAAATGAAGAGGTTGCACAATAATTTTCAGAAGCATTCAAAACTAAAGATGAAAGAATTAAAAACAGTGAAAGCGTTACTCATCTACCAGTTATGAAAATAACAATATGAAGACCAAGAAAATCCCCACACTTTTAGAAGTGTCTGCTGTGAGATTTTGTTCTGGAATACCAGAATGGATTCTCTGAAAATTACTAGATGTGTTGATTTGCAGTTGAATGCAACAACTCAAGAGTTTTATCAAGGTGCTACCAAAAAAAAAAATATATATATAGGGAAAATTACTATTTAGCAATGTAAATTACAAGAAGGAAAAGGTTTACAAACTTCTTATTTATATAAACTACTGCTTGAAATGCAAGTTTTCTTGTAGAAATTGTACACTAATAATAATTTCCTATAAACCCTGACAAGCTTAACTTGCAGCTGCATTCCATCCTCAATCATTTCTCCCCAAACACCTCCCACCTATTTTGACGCATTCATTTTTGCAAAGAATATTCCCTTTGCTCATACAAAAAAGGAAGATGCTAAATGGACCATCACTTCTTAAATGCTCCCACAGACAAAGGCAAGTACTTGCCCCTTTTTGCAAAGGGTAGCTACACAAATACATTCTGCTACAACTGCATTTTCTACAACAGCGATAGGCAATGTAATATACCAACCCAACTAGCATTTGTGATAGCAGCACAAATAAGTCTCACTTTGGGCAGGGTAGAATTTCATCTTGCATGCTCTTGGCTCTAGGAACTAGTTGTAGCTACACTTCCTGTAATTTTCTAAGTAGCCAAATTACAACTAGTAGCAGTATGTCTATATACCTCCACAACCCCATCTCTTGATTAGATATTCCCTAAATGAGACCTCCCTGACCAAATTACGTTTTATCTACTATAAAAATTTGTCATCAACAGCATTCTCTTTCAGAGCGCAATCCCAATTCTCATTAATTGTAGGGCAGTTATCAGAGTAACACTGTTTAGCTGACACCAAGCATACGGGAAGGTTATCTCCCACTACTTTAAGCTATTGTTTCAGAGCAGGAGCCATCTTTCACAGACCTAGCCTAAGAAAATGGCATTAGAGTGAACTACTGCAATCGTTATTTTTCATCTTCAGGACAGTACCTAAGAAAATTGGTTTCACACTTTGTAAGATTTTAAGAAATTGATAGAAAAGTAAGGATGATACTGTGATTAAGCCACTGAACTGAAACTTAAGACAAAATTCAAGTCCCTGTCTATACGTGAGTCTTTGCTTTTACCTCACTGAAGCAGCACAAGATCTCTGCTCTTTAGATGCCTACCTGCAAAACAAAAACATTTAAAAAATGGGAAAAATACCCATATGCCATTGGCTTGAAAATCCAAGATCAGTCCTAAATCCGTTTCAAAGAAGGAGTCTTTATTCTTGTACTAACACTGTTCTTCGATTCAACCTGTTTATCCCCTTGGTGTGGGTGCAATCAAATACTTTGATTTTTTGATTTTGCAGTCAAAGCAAATCTACATTGCTAAGCCCAAGCAACCAAGATCCTTCCCAATCACAGCCAACTCTTAAGTAACTCTGCTCAGCACCCTTCCTCTGGAAATTTTTCTTTAGTGGCAACAGGTAACCAGAACTGTTTATAGAAACCCAAATAACGTCAAAATGCCACTCATCTTCTTGCGTTTTACTTCTCCATCTCTACATTTTGTCCACTCCCTTCTTTCCCAACACACCACTTTAAACGAAATGTTTCTATAAAAGGTTTCATTATCTATTGCACACATAGGACAAAACAATTTCTCAAAGTTCTTATTCAGAACTCCTCCAATTCACTGTTACTGTATAGTTATTGTGAATGAAGGGGAATACTCCACCAGCACGAAAATGAGACAGTTTTGAAATTTTCAAGTAGTAAGCGGTTTAGGAAAGAAATGCATAAGAAACAGGAAAGGGAGAAAAAATTTGGTCCTCCCAAGCAAACCCCATGGTTGGATTCTTTTGAGTGTAAGGAATGAAAACTATCATTTATCTGTGGTATCCATTGAGAATGGGGTAGACACTAGACTATAAGCACTACGCAAATGA
Source organism: Nettapus auritus (assembly GCA_011076525.1). Lineage (NCBI taxonomy): Eukaryota > Metazoa > Chordata > Aves > Anseriformes > Anatidae > Nettapus > Nettapus auritus. The sequence goes on along the minus strand of CM021769.1, from coordinate 48,072,979 downwards.
TGCTTATAAAAAACTCGTGGTTTGTAAGAAAGAGTATGTTACAGCTTTATTAGTCATCTGACACACAGGAACAACAGACGATCACTACTGTATTGTTGGTTAAAGCACCACCCAAAACTACATATTCCAACTGACTGTCACTTTTTTTCTCTAAGAAAGAAGTCAAACTGCATTGTTTCATAAGGAACAAAAGATATAAATTAATACAACTCAGTTGGACTAACTGAAAATCTCTCTAGATACGTCTAGAACTTACAAATATGAGTGGTCTGGTATACATACTGATATAAATAGAACAATTATTTCTCACTAGGAATGCAAATAAGTGTGTTATACTAAGAGCTGAGCAGACTGAAAGCTATCTATCTAAACTAGTTTTTGAGGTGCTATGCTAAACAACAGTCTCAAGAGAAATTGTAACATCCTACTCAGAAAGAATCCCTACCAGTATTTTTGCGAGTACGCCATCATCACTCGATTCCATGGTAACCACCGCTTTGTCTGTTTCAATTTCACACAATGCATCTCCAGCATTCACTGTTTCACCTGCAAAATATAACAGAACTTAAGAATACTTAGACTAAACTTTCTTTCAGAACTATTTAACCTTGGAAGACAGACACTTAAACATATAATACAGGCACTTTACATTCTTAAATACATTCTATAGCTAGCAGATTCCCCATCACAATTTATCATGAAATACTGTATCTTTCAATTCCAAATATGAACACTAACATTCAGAGACAGAAACTGCAGAAGCAGTACATTAACATATTCATTAAATTCCAAATAGCATTGTTTATAGTAGGCTTTCCAAAAGGAAGTACATACACACACAAAATTGAATTTATTTGCACAAGACCATCAATCAGTAGCACTGCCACAAATACAATCCTCAGCCTTCCATTTTCATTGCTAGCCATAAGCCTAAGCAAGATGTTTAAACCTGAAATTATTAAGATAATGGTTTTAGTCAGCAGTGTCTGTAACCACGTATTACAGTTCCATAGTTTGTACCTATACTATCAAAGATTAAAAAAAAATAAATCTCAAGAACTTGAATCTTTTTGGCAAGCTTATCTGCAGGCTTGCTTCCTCAATCTCCTACAATCAGAAGAGGTCTTGGAGAAATGCATTTACTTTGTGAAATAAAAATATGCACAAATGTTAGAATCTGCTTTTGCAACATTACAGAAATCCAAGTAGAATAATTTTGAAGTCTACCCTTCCCCTGCTTTTCAAGTATACCTGTAACTGCGGGCACATGATAAAATTACAGTGGGTCTGGAATCCTTCAACACACCAGTACAGACCAGATGGCCTACATTAAAACTGAAATTACACTGAAGAACTTTGAGGTAGTTGAATGCTTTGGCCTCCAACAAAATATGATACTTTTTCTTATAGAGCACTGAAATATGGGGTCAATATGTACAAGTCTAACGTGTACAGACGTTAATATTTCCCCAGTACTAGAACTGCTGCAACAATATTATCTAAACACTTAATTCTTTCTGCTACTGATGCTTAAGCATAAAAAAAAAAAAAACCACACACAACAAACTTGTGCAGATTACAACCTGTATTTAGGTATATGACACACTTTTTAAATTTTATTATTAAATTGATGCCTGTTTCAAAACTACCTGAACTACAAGGGAAAAATAAAGCATTATATGATTCTTGTGATCTCTGTAGTTACAAACAATAGAAGCATTCAAAGCTCAACCAATTACATAGTTTTAGAAGTCATAAAAATTCCTATTGCGGAACTTGGCAGGGGAAGTCACAAAATAGCACCTGATTATTTAATTTAATAGTCTAATTGCTATGCCGCACTTTGCGATAACTAGAGCATAAACAGTCTACAAAGGAAACTATATTTCCAGGCTTTATATCTGTGGCTTAATCCCATTGGATCATTAATTCAAGTGGCCTATATATCATCAGATCATTAAGTAAGTACACCATAGATGTTAAGAAACCAAATGGTTGGGCAAATTGTGCAATCTACAAAGCTATGATAGGCAAGCAAAAAGGAGCTTAATTCCATATCTTAGTCTCTTCTCCCAGCCTGTAATCAATCTGTAAACGTTCTGCACCTTTAAAAAGAAATCTCGTTATTGGAGGCTGCTTAGCACTAACTCTAATAGTGCAAGCTAGGCAAAACAAATTTCATGTGATTGTCCCTAACAACTTAGTTCGTAACTTAGATACATGGGGCTGTTCACAGAAAGGTGAGGATTCCCTTACACAGGGAAAACAAGAGGAGTCTTCAGGGAAATGGACAAACCACTTTTCCATTACTTTTTGTTTTGTTTTCCCTTCCCTAGTCCCAGTAAATACTGCAGCCAAGAAGTGGTCAAAAATTTGGAAGGAAACTGATCAAATGCAATTTCAAGAATAATTTACAGCAGCCTTCAAAATTTCACGGGTTTCAGTATCTCACTGCTATAGAAAGGATCATAGTTATTTTCAGTAGACTGCAAAATTTGTGATCACTCCTAAATAGCACCCACTTTGATGTCAATTACAAATCAGCTTTCCCAGCAGAGATGTTTGGAATGAACAGCTTTGCAAGATGTGTCTGTTTTTATGCTTTCTAATGAGAAAGCAGCGTTTCCAACAGAAGTTGCCTGAATGATACTGCCTGAGATTACATATAATGCACTTGAATTTTTTTATTTTTATTTTTTAAATAACTCCCCCCCGCCTTTTCCTTTTAATTTAAGTGATTAATTTCTTATAGCTAGACTGAATGATTAGTATTCCTGCTGAAGCTGAGTTTCCTTCCAGGAAATCATATCCAATTGGCATTCAGTAGCCTGCACCCTCCACTCAATTACTTGCAGACAAGTAACCAAATCACAAGATACAAAGTGCATTCCTTGGTACTCTTTGCAAATCAAATCAAAGTTGACTGAGCATAGAGACTGAACTCCCTGGAGGTGACGTCTCATAAGAAGGCCAAGTTACACTGCACTGGGAAACTGCTAGCACTGTTGCCTTGTCTGTTTCCTGCCCATGATAACAAGAGGGTTTTAGTCTCCAGGGCTGTTAATCTATCATCTTCCATCAACATTAAATTCATACATAATAAATACAAGTTTTTAGAAACAGTTTTGTTTTTAAGTGAAGGTCTTTATTACCCACAGGAATCAATATAAAACTGCATTAACAATGAGAGAGAAATACTAAAGCTGTCAATTAAATTCAGCATTTTCCCTTCTGCTGTACTGAAATCATCTGCCCATCCTGTGAAACTGTAAAATGAAAACATTTGATACTCAAACAAAGAGCAGAAAAATGATCGAGTAGTATTCTCCTGACCCCTGCTGGTTCTAGTGTAAAATAACAATTCATATGCAATCACCAGCACTCTTCTGTCAAATGCTTGGCAATATTTATTTTCTCGGATATGAGATTATCAAACATTTATATTCATTTTTTAAAATTTTATTATGTATATTTTCTGGACTTCCAGAGGGGGGGAAAAAAGTTCGCTGGTACTTCTGTGACCACAGTTAGTTCCTAACAAGGCAATATCCTATACTTAGATTTGGTCTTGCTTTGAAATGGCATGCATAACAATGAAAATCCTGAAATAGCTTCTTAAATGCCAACCATCAATTAATATTTAATTTTAGTTTAGTTAAAATACTTTTATTTTCATTTTGTGTTGTGTTTGGTATGTAGCGGGAAGAAAAATCACTGTATAGCAGTTACATCATAGGATGAGTTTATGAGGAAAACCTGATTCATCCATGTTTTATGGACCAACTATCATATTCTTCCTCGTAAATCCTTTAGAAACTTTTACCAGAAAAAAAAAAAAAAAACAAAAAAAACAACATCATGTCCATTACTAGAAGATCTGAGCTATAATGTTGCCATCTGTCTACTTCCCAAAATGTGTTCTAAACAGATACAAGCAAAGTACTCCAGTAATCCAGCAATGGAGGATGTACGAACACTTGAAAAGCCAGCCGAAAGAAAGAAGTGACATATAGTCAGAACAGTCAAAATGGATGCTTTGGTCAAATGGTGCCTGTCGAAGCTAATGGACTAAGAGAAGTGCTTTACTCCAAATGTGCCTACTTCTTCCGTAATACCAGAAATGTCTGAGGACAAGATCTCTACACTCACACAAAACTTCACAGTGCATCCTATACAAATGGACAACTGCCACCTGGAATCCAAAACTATGAAGTCCAATTTTAATATTTCACTGGAGAAGGAGGAAGGGTAGGAAGAGAAGTTTTTACTGACAAAACAGGGACTGCTGATTTTTTTTCCACTTAAATATGACCTATGTGAAGACACAACATACACTCAGACTAGTTATCTAGCTACTCCCACATATTTTAACAGAAGTCAATTACTTTTCAGTTGTTAGACCACTAAGATTCCTAGACGACAAGTTTTATTTTGGGTGGGAGTGTTGAGGATTATTGATTTTTTGGGTGCACTTGAAACATATTTCCCCATTTGGAGAGCAGGCTATGAAACAAATTTAGGTTTTCCTGTCAGTTTTAATTGTCAAACAAAAAGTTAGACGTTAAAAAAGCAGCTATAAAAAAAACATGCACCTTTTAAGTTATTTCATCACCCACCAGTATAATCAAACTGTCTTTTGAAACAGTATCTGGAGTTAAAAGAGAAAACAAACAACAACAACAAAAAAAGCACACCACTGCCACCCTAGAATAACCTAATGGAAAATTTTCAATATACGGTCAAAGCAACCTTTTAGAAGACAGGTAAAAGAAAAATGTTTAAAGACAACAATTCTAAAGTGGGCTATTGTTCAAGAAGAAAGCATCCACATACCAAACATTTTGCTTCAAAATACGAAGGTACAATCTGAAAGAATGATCTTATTCTTATAGAATATATAGCTGAAGAATTACAACTGTGGATCTAAGAGGGGGGCGGGGGGGAGTCTCACCTTCCTTTTTTAACCATTTCACAATGTTTCCTTCTTCCATTGTAGGAGAAAGGGCAGGCATGAGAACCTTAATTCCAGGCGTACCTGTAAAACAAGTATATTATTATTTAGACTAGAAATTTTTCCAGTACAATTATTTTCTCAGTAAATTGCTTAGCTCAAATGAAACTAGAAGTGAATGAATCTGAAGAACAATTGAACAAAATATTCACTATGATGCTCTTTTTCTAGAACGCACATACAAGCATGCACTGTAAATGCACTCCCAAGAGAAGCAAAGCACAAAGCACTGAATCTGTTACACAGAGAAGAGCCAACTTGAATATGAAGCCATAAAAATATAGAGCTTTAAATAAATTAAACCCTGTCTTAAGTAAAAATATTATACAGACACTTTAGATCTGATGAAGACGACTTCAGGCACTCATGCTGCTTCAGCTTTGAAGCAGTTGGTTTTTAAGGGAAACTTTTCCTACGACTAAGTAGCCCTCAGTTCAGCTTGACCTACTGAACAATGCTTTAGTGGATGGAAGTGAAGCACAGTTACAAGACTTTTGCCCAACAGAAATGTAAAAAAAATTTACGGCTCGCTTAGAGCTCCAACTATGTAGGTGTTACCATGCATCGAATGAAAATGCAACAACAAAACATAAACATACACTAGAAGAATGCAATCAGCTATCACCAGGGTGTAAAATTCTTCCTCATATAAATGTCACAAAATTCAAAAGCTGAGCCACCAATACCCTCTGCTTCTTGCATACCAGAGGCATAGGCATTAAGCCAAATTGGGTTTCTTTTTTTTTTTTTTGTGTGTGTGTGTTTCTACATGTGGCCCTGCATATGCTTAGTTCTGCCCCATCAGAGCTTCTCTGAGCAAAACTTTGGCTAAAACTCCGTGCCATAGCCTCTCATTCACTCCAGTACACATAGTCAAACAAAATGAGACTCAAAGAGCAGGGAAGGGAGTCCAAATGCAAGACTTGTGAGATAAGCAAACCCAAAGGAAAGACACCAGGCACACAAGTGTGCATGCACACCAATCTCAGCCCTTAAGAGAGGCCAAAACTGTTGCAGTCACAAGAAATTGGATGAGAAGTATTGCTAAGTTACCCGTAGGTGTACCCTGATGGGCTGTAAAGGATTGGAAACTCCATCCACAAATGCCTCAGTCATATTCACCAGCATTATGACCACTGCCTTAATGCTGAACTGCAATATTAAGAGCGTGCCAAGGCAAAGCATGTAATCCCATTCCCTGAAATTCAGAGTCCTAGGTTCCAAGACCAGAAGTTTCATCAATTTTCTCAAAATCTACCACAAACACTTTGTGTTCCTTCTCCTCTCTGCTGCATGCTTTGGAATGTTTTCCAGATGACAGATTAAAGCATATCTTTTAAATTAATAAAGCCCCCTGACCCTAGTACTCCAGACAATTATGAGCTGCTTCCTCCACTGATAAACTGTTCCAGCATTTATTTATCCCTTTTGCTAGGAAACTGTATCTACTTCACAGTCTGAAATTGCCCAACTCCAAATTTCAGTGATTGGATCTTATGTCTGATAAAAAACTTAACAGATTTTTATTTATCCCAATCTTTCACGAATAAGGGTCTCTATACAGGGACCAGGTAAATTCTCAGCCCTTTCCTTCCTGTGACAAGCCAAACACAAAGATCTACAGAGTGACATGTATTTAAGCAATAAAAACCCGGGCTGTGCCACACCACGTACTTGGCACAGCTGGCCAGCAGGTCACAGCTACGAGCCAGCCAGCTGAACCTTCCCAGGGCACCCGAACACAGCCCAAGTGGCCCTGCACAGCGCCGAGCTGCGTGACACCCGTGTGGGACTGCAAACACAGGGCTCGTGCCACAGGCGACGCGGGGCCTGCCCAGCACGCTGCCTCCTGCCCTCTGATCCTGCACGCCACGGGGGCATGCAGGCGTCCAGCCTGTGATACCAGAGATACCCTGCTAACCTTCTGCGGAGAGCTGCAGGGCCAAGCAAATACAGCTGCCTAGGTGCTATTTTGGAAGAGTAGTTTTCCAGAACCTAACGTATTTTAAGGCCCTTTCGCAATTATTTTTTATCAGAATTTGTATTAAGTTAAAGCATAGAAATAGACAAACAGGAAGAACATTGCATATAATGGCAAACAGCAATTCTGCTTCATATTCCCCTTTTCTCTGTACCCTGCCAGCAGCATTAAGGTTTATCATCAATAGCAAGCAGCAGCACATCTCTCCCAGCTCCTGTATTGCTTCAAACAGGAACAGCTTTAAAACCTTACGAATTACACCATTTTTTCCCCCATTATCCAGAATAAAATGGGCAATGAAATAAAATCAGGGGTTTCAGCTAAAGGCCAGAATGAAAATGCTTCCCATCCTTACTTCCAAGTCCTAAGAATTACCATGGTTAAGATCTTAGAGAAGACAAAGATAAAAGAAAAACTTCAATTAATACACAACGTTTTAAGGGATTTAAAAGCATCCACCTCTGTTCTGTAATTAATTAATGTTAATATATCCAATAAATCTGCCCTTGCCTGTCTCACTGCTACAGGATTACGAAAGAATTAATTATTAAATTTGTAAAAGGTATTAAAACAAATATTTCAGAGGTTAGGCAAAGTTAAAGACATTACATAGCTTTTCCATTATTGCTGGACACAATGCATTTTTAAAACACAAAATTGAAACGTTGTATTGAAATATCTAACAGCCTCAGCAGCCATTAATGACCTCCCCATTTTAAGAGGCACAGAGAGCAGTGTGAGCTATCTATTCCCCAGCATCCCCAGGACATCAAAACAATCAGGGTCACGCTCCCCAAAACTCTTGAACTGTGGAAATGAGCCCAGTGTATACATGGTTCATGTTTCCACAAGACTGCATGAAGAAATACACATATTTCTTTCAGCTGTCTATTCCCAGGGTAATTTTCCTTTTCCAGCTTAGCCCTAGAAATTGTTCCGTTCTTCCTGTGATACTGAAACACTTGTTAGGGTTGCATTATTCATTACCGTAGTCCTTAGAAATGCATCCAGACAATGTTCTGGGTAACACTGCTAGTCTTCATCTGAACTTCCTCCAAGAATTCAAAAAAAAAAAGTTATTTTTGCAAGCTCTCATCTTGGACTCATACACATAAAAATGATCTATATTAACAATGCATATTATTCTGTGAATTCTTATCGGTGCTCATTTACCACATCATGTTTTAGCTATTAATTTTTTTTTCTAACACTCCAAGTTAAGGCATGAGTTTACTTTTCCTTATGCTATGTACGTTCACTGAAATATAGGTAACAGTACATAGAAAATACATTATTTGAAAATTTACATGATGTAAATAAATGCTTTCTATTTCATTTGTCTAACATGATGAGTCAACTTTGATGATCAAATCCAACGAAAATATATTACTTTGAAGTCATATCCTACAAAAATCTATGACTACCTAGAACTTGGACATACTTCACTGGAAAAAAAATGAAACCATTCCACATTTCTAAAGAGAAAAATATAAGTTTTTAAACGCAGTGTCATACTTTTTGTTTTAGTAAAGTTACTTGACCCATTCCCCACAATATGCTCCATACCATGGCATAAACCCCAAACTGAGCAACAAATCTGGGGTACCGTAACACTTTCCCTTTCCTGTTATGAGCAGCTACAACAAACCATACAGCCCCTTCTGGTCCTTTGAGCAAATTAAAAGACTAGATCCAGCAGCAAGCATATATGAAGTATTGGAAGAGTAAACCAGAGACAAAGCAGAAGGAAGAATCCAAAAATCAAGGCATGCATTAAAATGCATCCTCTGAAAATGAGAAACTGTTGTGCCTCATTGCAATAATGGAAAATGCAAGTGAGGAGCAGCATTCAAACTGTGTGAGGTGTATGACTCTGCCTTTAATAGTCACCAACAAAGAAAAAATCTACCATCATGGCTCTGCAAAAATATTTAGGAACCGTAATAACAAAACCTAAGTTTGTGAATGCTAATCCTATGCTCCACATTCTTTGAAGATGGACTGCAACTTGCAGGGCCTATACTACCACTTGGAACGTAGCTGACCTTTTACTTCAAAACAGAATACTATATTTAGTATTCTGGGTATGAAATAGACACAGAGTGATATGGGGATTCCAGGCTGGAAAAGAAACATCTGGCTGCAAAATTCTGTGCGTTGTCGCTCAAGACTTAAAATACATTGCAAAACAACTGTTGATGTTTCCGTTTGGACTGTTGAGATGTTTTCTTGTGGACCATTCACCTGAAAGTTCAGCATACAGTTTAAATTACAAAATAATATGCATATGGAAATATTTTGATCACCAAATGCATTCAGAATCAAGAGTTATTTAGACACATCACAGGTCAAAACTTAAAAGGAAAACATGAGTTTACTTGTAGTTGCTAAGTGTTAGCTTTTGAATTTTTTCCGTATCTTCCTACGTGGACGTTGCATGCATTTTTAAATCCATCTTATTGTCTGGGGTAATTTGGGGCCTTGGCCAACCTGACCTAGTGGGTGACATCCCTGCCTCTGGCACGGGGTTGGAGTTGGAAGATTTTTATGGTCCCCTCCAACTTGAGCCTATGACTCTATGAAAAAGAATCATCGTATTCACATAGAGAATTGCACTGTGCCATAAAAGCAGCCCTTATAAGCACTCTAAAGTAAATATTGTTGCTCTTTCATTGCATGTAAACAAAACGTTCTGGCAATTCACACAATCCATAAAGATGATGCTCACTCAGTTAACAGAACGTAGAGCTACAAGAACGTGAAAATTCTCAATTTTCAGGCTCCATCCACTACTTTTACTGCTATCCATTTCAAGTGCTATCACTTAGCATTTATCTGACTTTTAAAAATGAAGGAAGATCTAAAAAACTGCAAGAGAAAACCTTCACATAAATTGTAGCTACTATTTTAAAGATAACCCTCTATGTAGCCAAGAGCATTTTTCTATTTTAAGAATTATGTCAAATGTGGGCATGAGATTTCTGCCTCCTCCTCCTCCCCGCCTTGGAGAGATTTAATGCATCTTTACACTGTGTATTTAATGAACTAAAGAGCAGACCAGTGGACCTCTGTAATAGGCTATGAGCCACAGTCTGAAAATCTTGGTGACAGTGCATTTTGTACTTAAACATGTCCAACATAACTTTGTTTCATTGCCTTGTTTGACCTCCTTTGATATGGAAACAGTTACAGCTTTGTCAAAACAAACAAAATGATTAATTTGCCCCACTGGTGAGCTGTTTCACAGCTTCCTAAGTAACACCCCCTAGTGACAACAGATTTAAAAGATTTACTCCAACCTGGCATCAATGATAAGATTAAGGAATAATAAAACACAAGATTGACAGACCTCTAATATAAAGGTTCATTCTATTTTTCTTTCTATGAAGAAAGTACATCAGTGCTCTGGCCTTACATCAAGTCTACTGTGCAGCTCCACAAGGTTACTAGAGTGTCAATTACCTGTCCAAACCTAAGTAATTTATACCAATTTGCCACTATTTTGAAGCAGATCTAAACATCAGTAGTTCAGCTAATGTAATTAAAGACGTTTGAAAGCCTACACATAGGCACTGCTGGAATTTCACACTTTTCAGCTTATGGAGATGCACAGCGTGAACTAAGAGAGAACTTCTGTTGGTTCAGCCCTCTGTTATCTGATTTTTGCTCCCACCACCCCTTTGTTTTTCTCTCCTTGACCTCCCCTATATTCCACAGGTCATCCTGTGGCACAACCTTCATGTTCCACAGGCAGGAGGCAGATCTTGCCCTTTAATACAAACAGATTAAAACAACGTTGTTCTACTCACTGCAACATAATGTCCTGGCAGGACAACACAGAGATGTCACAAGGTATCAGAGAGCTCTTACCCCTAGCTGGACTACAGTGTTGCAACTACGAAGTAAGAGGGAAAGAGCTGTAGTAGTTTTTTTTTGTTTGTTTGGAAAAAAAATAAAAATGCTTTTTATAAGCAGATACTTCTTATAGGCAAATCCAAACCATTACCTAGTTTTTAGGCATATATTGAGACAACAGGTATATGAAGACCAGGAATTAAATGTCAGAAAAACTACTAAAGAGAAGCTGTTCTCCTTGATACCCCTCACTGTTTTCCAGGAAGGTGCCACATTACTGCACTGCCCAAGCCAAACTGCAGCGAGAAAAACCCCTGGTGTGATGCAGGAGCATGAGTGACGTGCCATATACATAAGCATTTTGGTTCATTCCCACTGTGTCAGTTACCGGTTAACAGCCAAAACATTATGGAGGACATCCCCAATATTCATATGCTTAAACAACACCTAACCTGCCTGAACAGCCCGTCTCCTTCACCTAGTCCAGCCTCTGCCAACAGCTTTGTGCACTGACTTAGCTTTTCAGTGAAGGCTTAGCCAAAGAAATAGCAGCAACACATGGCTTGCTCTTCGTATATTTCACTTAGTAACTGACTAACTCTTACTTCTCATGCTAATTTACCTACAGACAATTTCTTTGATAGTTTTGCAACATGAGAACTGCATCATCTTTGTACCTTGACCTTCCCAAATTTGTTCCTGCACACTCTACTCCTGACAATTTCACCACATTTCTGCTGTGTCTTGTCTTGTGTCCTTCCTTTCAAAGGCATTGATGAGTTACCTTTGAAATTGACCTGTATTTACGTTTCTTTCTGTCCTTTATCTGCCTGCCTTTTTCCATGTTCTCTGTAGTACCGTATCGTTTACAGCAAAGAATGAAAAGTAATTTTTTTCCTAAAAGTTTATTAGATAATGTTTTTTAAAAGCCAACATGCCAAGGACTTGAATATTACTATATTAGTAACCAATACAGGAACTCAAATGGCAGCCCTCACCCAGCTCTGAGGCCGAGAATCTCTGAAATTAAAAACAGCGTTTCAGTATAAACCCTGAATTTGACCCTAAATCCGCACTGAAAAATACAGAGCATCTGGCCACAGACAGGAGCAGATCTTATCAGAACGCTGCCGAAACGCGCTCGCTAACAGCCCGACCCGGCCCGGCCCCACCGGTCCGGCCCCGAGCCCGGCGGGCCGCCCGCAGCCGGCACTCACCGCGGCGCTGCCGGGAGCCGTGCAGCAGCCTCCAGCCCCCGCGGGCGGCGGCGGCGCCCAGCGCCGGCCTCCCGGCCAGCAGCAGCCTGAGCGGCCCGGCGCAGCTCCGCCACAAGGAGGCCGCCATCTTGCCTCGCTTCCCGCCCCGCCCCGCCGCCTGCGCCGAGAGCCCGGCCCGGGGGCGTGCTCCGCGTCCCGGAGTCCCGCGCGAGGCCCCCGGCTGAGCGCGATGGCGGCCGCCAACGGCTGCGGGCCAGGGCGCGACGGCGCGCAGGTAACGGGCGGGGCCGGGCTCGCCTCAGCCGCTGCGGGCAGCGCTAACGGGCGGCGGGGCTGGGGCTGCGGGAGCGCGGGGCTGCCGCTGAACACCCGCCCTTTAAAACGCATTAAGGCTTCTAATTGCTGTAATAACAAGTGAAAGTGGCGCGCAGTAAATACGTGATCAGTGTCAGCCAGGGGCCTGTATGCACTGTAAACACTGGCAGCTAGAGGCTTCTGGGCAGTGCAGGGATCCTCACCACACTGTCTTCTAACCTCCAAGTATTTCCTTTTCTCACTTACAAGAAAAAGAAATCCCCTCTGATTTATAAAAACCTTGGATGGTTTTGAAGGTGTCGTAGGAAAACTTTTTTAAAGGAACACTACGTTATTTTTGCTACTTTGTTTATTGAACAAGTTGCTATAGACAGATTTCAAGCAGAAATCTACAAACTTACTAATGCTACTTTTCTTACTCTATACGTAGATCTACCTTACCACGTTAAACTTAGCTATTCCAATAAATGATTTACTACGTGTCAGTGTGAAATACCAGCTATATGACTCCATCTATGCTTCTTTCTCAGGACAATATATTTTTTCTAAGCAATTTGTGAGGAAGATAAACACATAATGTGCATCTATATATATGTATATATGTGTATATATATATATATATATCAGGTACTGCTTAATTACTGTAACATCCACTGAAATAACCACACTTTAGTTGAGTTTTACGATGCATTTGTTCCACAGGTAGCCTGGGGCCACCTTGATTTCCATTACATTAGATTTACATGATATTATCACTTTTTCAGTTTTAATAGTACTAATAATAAGAATTTGGATAAAATAGGAAAAAGCCATTTTTCCTTGAGCAACCACAGTCTTTCTGCAAAGTACAGTAATCATTTTCTGAAAAGATTTAACTGCTGGAAATGGTCTAAATGTTAAGTGAATACCTCTAATCAGTTTCTCTTTTGAAATTTACCAGCAAACTTGTTTTCCAAAAAAAAAAAAAAAAAAAAGGATTGTAAAATCAGTCACTTCTTTCTTCTTTTAACTCATGAAAATTTGTGGAGTTTTCCTTCATACAGAACGTCGTGTTGAAAGCTCGGGTCAAGATGATAACAGCACAGCAGTAAAGAAGCTAAATTGCCCACCTTGAGTGTATCGGAAAACTGGGGGTCTAGATCCTGAGTTGGAGACCTAAGGAAGAGAAAACCAAATGTCATCTGTCTTTCACCTTAAAAATCAATTTAAAAAGTCCTGTTCATTGAAATTTGACAAAGAGTGATCCTGTGGTTGCACACTGCTGTGACAAGTTCACTCCCAAGCTTGTATCAGTAGGTAACCTTTTTTAGATTTGAAAAGGAGTGTCATCTTTATTATCAGTAATTTTAAACATGAAATACAACAATATTTCTGTTCAGGTAGTTTGTGGTTATAATCAGTACCCACTAATCCTGGAAAAATATTAAACTCTGAGGATTGATTTCTGATCTTGGAGTTCAGAAAAATAGTCAAAATTTCAGGATGATACTTATTCTTGTATGTTTTTGATGAAAGTAGCTCCTAAACTTGAACTTAAAAAAATATATATTTCTGATGATTTAAAGTGGCAAAAAGCACATATATTCTGCTATGAATGTGACTTTTGTGCTAAACGTCCAGATTCACCAAACAGAGAAAATCTGAAACAATTGGAAGAATGCTATAATAGATTTTTTTCACAGCTGTGTACATTCAGTAAATAAGGGCAATATAAACCTGTTTAATAGGAGTTTGGATAATTTTTCTTTGAAATTAAAAATACCAGCATATTCATGGGTTAGATATAGTCAGTGATGTCGTGTTGAATGAAAGTCAAAACAAGACGTCATGGGACCCAGTTCGTGGCAGTCTGTAACAAGTTAGAACAACAGAATGGGGACCCATCATTTACACACGCTACGCTCTTCTATTTGTAAATGTAGGATACGTGCATTAATATTTTCAGAATCACAGTACACATTTCAGATACGGTAGTACTTGAGAAATGCTTAGTTAGTCAGAATATATTTGTTAGCCTGTTATCTGTTCTCAGTGAAGAAGAGCTAGAAAGGAATGGTTTCCTTTTCAGCTGTGTGATTGAGGGAGGGATTTCAGATTTTTTTCACTGTAAATGTAGAAGTTTGCTTATTTGGGCCTTTTTTTTCCCCTCTTTGTGCACTCTTGTCTATAATATTCTGCTTTAAGTAGCGTGAACTTATATGGGTTCTTGGTGCTTGAAAAATCTAACTTCTTACCTAAGTTTCTATGTGTGCTGGTTAGTCTGTGTCTAACGCTTGAATAAACAGGCATTTATTATTATTTTTAAAATATATTGAAGGAGACTGACTCTAAGGAACAGAAACAGAGCAGGCAGGATTAGCATTTGAAGTGAATGCCAGTTCTTTAAAGATAACATCTTCATAAACAAGTGTCATTGAAGAATATGGTGCTACACTGTTAAATTGAGGTATTGATCAGACTTTACATACATATTTTAATATATATAATGAATTATGCAAGAGTTGGCTGCAGTATCCAAGGTCAGTACGTGATGACCTAAGGATCTTTTTTTTCCAAAATAGCCTTCCTAAAATTGATCATTTTTTCTGATGAAAACAGTGCAATGCAGGGAGTACATGTGTTAATTGCTGATTTGTGTCACACACTCGTATAAGAAACAAAACCAGCTCTGTAACTGGGGTGGTGTACTTACAGATCTTACCCCATTCCAGGAAGATACATTTATGTGGAAGTACTTCTCTGTTTCTCTACTGCTTTATCCATTACTTGAAGGGTTCAATTATATCAGGATCTTTGTGAAAATAAATATAATTTTTGTTTTTACACTGGTAAAGCAGGGAGGCTTTGTTTTTTGTTCTCTAAGATAAGCTAATAGAAATACTCAAGTCAACATGCGAATGTGTAAATTCAAGCACACTGTGAATTAAAGTCTGCATCTCACCATTTTCTCTTTATATACTGGTTATTTTTCTCATATAAATATTTCCAACATTCAAGATATTAATTTTTCGGATACTTAATTACCAAAGAGTGTTACCTACCTGTTAGGTACAGCTTTCTAAGTTTTATATGTTTATATGTTCAGTGCAAAGAAATGTTTAGAATTTCTAATAAATAGTTTTGGCTTGTACTGTAAAGCCATTCTGCTTTAGGTCAATGACAAATGTATCTTTGCCATGACAGGTACCTTCGGTTAATAGTCCGATAGATAGATGTATGTATCTGTATATAAATGTGTATTTATATGTGTACTATATTTATAGATGTAGTATATGTTTATATGTGTAATAAATAAAAGAATGTGGAAAAAATAAATAACTTTTTTTTTCTTTCTGAAAGAAATATTAAAATAATGCAATTTGCCTTCTTGCCTAAACTGCTTGTGAGGTAACCTCACATTGTAAAAATGCAGGAATGTGAAGTTCATCAAATAATTTGCCTATCTTTTCTATGGTATTTTTGACTGCTGTGTAAAATATATTAGCAGCTTAAAAAGTGTATTCTACTGAAATGTGTAATAAGTATGCATAAAATCATATTATAATTCATAATTAAACTATGAAATTTCAAAGCTAGCAAAAAAAATGATAAAATGGAAAAACAGTAGAGCTTTTCAAAGTGGATGAAGGTATATACGTTTATTTTCCATATAGCCTTGATGCGATCTTGTTGGTAATACTCATGGGCCACTGCACTTGGATAAATTTGAGATGAGACTATTCCTGTGAAGGATAAGTAGCCACATTTTATTTCAGAGTTGTTTTTGTTTCAAGATGTGAATGGCCCCAGCAAAGTGAAAAGGACATTGTACAAAGACACAGTCATTTTGTAATTGGAGTTCGTAAGTGTAAATCAGACTGTCATACTGCGGTCTGAAAGCACTACCCCTTTAAACTATGTTTCAGAATTGAAATTCTTGGTTTTGTGATGTTTATGGTAGCTTTTAATTTATTTTTATTTATTTGCAGGAAAAGCTGCATCCAAGAAACCTTATCCCAGAGCTTTGCAGACTGTTCTATGATTTAGGCTGGGTAACAGGAACTGGTGGAGGAATCAGCTTGAAACATGGGTAAGTAAAGACAGAAGAAAAAGAAACTAGATAATCTTTCAATGTCCCTTCCAGCCCAAATCATTCTGTGATGGGTATAGAGAGAAAGAAGGTAGCTGTACTTAGTATTTGGGTGAGGGCAGTTCAGTTGCATGACAAATGTTTGACAGTCAAGCGCATGCAAGGGGAAATGAACAATACCAAAAATTTAACCATACAGGAAGGAGGTGTCTAGCCTGAATTAATTACTGAGGATCCTTCAGTGGTGAAGAAGAGGCAACTTCAGAGAGTTTCTTTATTCTGTCCTTTTTCTATCTTTAACGTGGATGAATTGCCTTCAAAGAATAATCTATTCTCCCTTTTACATTCCACTGACTATGGAGTCTAGATTAGGTTACACCAGGCTATAAAATGCCTCTGGTTAGATGAGATTAATCCCACCTTAGACATGTCGCAGACAAGACATTTCCTTCAATATGGAAATCACTGTTCAACTGAGATAATTTCTAAGGAGATATTCTTGGCATAGAATTAAAGCAGAACAGGCAAGAGCAAAACAATTTTTGGTGAGTATCTGAGGAGCAACACTTTGCTTTTTACTTGCTCATCAGCCCCTGTTCATACTTTCCAAGCTTTTAATGGAGACAGAGCTCCTCTCAGTGGTCACTGAAAAAATGAGAAACCATCGCTGCAAAATAGCTTTCACAGTGTCTGCCACCATTGCATCACGGGGTGTTGTGACACTGTAACTTGAAAGTGACAAATCCCTTATTTTTCTGACATATCCTTCCATGCAGTGTATGTCAGAAAGAAAACAGCTAATACCATTTAAATATATATCTCAAATGAACACAGCCCAAAACACTAATATTTGTGATATTCTAATGTCTTCGGGCAGGTCATTTCACTTCCCTGCCTGATTTTGCAAACAAACCAACAGCAATAAATAATCAGAAGAATGATAAGAGGATTAATTCTTGTTTTCAAAGTTCTTCACTTACAGAAAGATCTTTCTAACGCTACTTTCTTATCAGTAGCTAAATGTAGGCTATTTTCTTTGCTGTTTCTGTGTAATTCGTGTTCGTTGTGACAAGACAAATGTTGTCAACAGCGAATAAAGGAACATAGGTTCTATCACTTCATTGCTCAGACCACACTGAAATACGTATTTGAGTTACTACTAGTGTATCATCTTACTATGGTAGGAGTGGTAATCTTTGTAATTGTACTCATGCCTACAACAACAGTAGGTATGTTTCAAAATGAATGGCCATGAGGCAAAGAGTGGACTAGCCTACAATTGCTCCATAGGAGATAGTTAAAGAGCAACTGAAATTCAACTGAAATTCTAGCAACTAGTGTTACCAACTAACCATGATTGGCATTACTCACCACACAATTTACAGGATATACTCAGAAAAAAGATGCCAGGTTGGATATGGTATAGCATTATTAAAAGTGGATCTAGAATTCTGTCAGGTTTCCGTTATTTCACAGTCTGTATTTCATAGTCAGATTTTCCTTACATCACAAATTTCTGAAGAAGTGGAAAATAAATAAATAAACATCTCATTCTTCTTAGCTTTATCTGTAACTTGAGTAATTATTCACTAGATGTCTCTGCGCTCCTGAATTTAATACATTGCTGTTGAAACCAAACAGTGATTACAAGTATAAGAAATAGTAATCTGATTTTCTTTGCTGTTATTGAAAATATTTCAGATGCCATCTTAAAATCATTTAAATCAATTTTTGTAGATTTTATTCACTTAAAGCTTGCAAGAAGTGATGCACTTCTACTTAAATTTGTCACTTGATTGCATTGAATTTGTGATTTTTAATGAATGCAAATACATATATAAATGCATTTTAAAACTGTATATAAACTAGACAGTTACAACAAAAATGAAAGTATTTATATGGTATAATAAAGTAGACAATTTATACTGTTTATAGGTAGTCTATTGATTTTTAAGTAGTAGTTTTGCTACAGCTTGGTATCTGATTGCAGTTTCTTTTGTACAATTTTTTGTTCTGAATTCTGAAGTGTAGAGTTCTGACTTAGTGTATATTAAAGTTGTGTGTTTTCCTTTACAGGAAAAGTAAAGTTGCATTTCCTGCATGTGTTTGAGATTTCTTAACAAGTTGAAAACACTGTCTGGTACTCATGTAAGCTAGAGAATTGATATGCCCTTGTATGTTCCAGTTGCATTTAAAAAAAGAACATCTACCCGTGACTATATGCAAGGAGCAAGAAAGTTGTTAAATTTTCACAGGCTAGATTTGCTATTTCCTTTTCAGTGTATATACAGTTATAATGCTCATGCAGCTACATAGATGTGTTTTTTATAGTTTTTCCTGTCTGTAACTTTCCTTAGGAATGAAATCTACATCGCTCCTTCAGGGGTCCAGAAGGAAAGAATACAGGTATGTTGGACATTATTTTTACCTCAGACCTCATTTTGAGATGGATGGAAGTACCTTTGTTTAGTGTTTCATTTTTCCTTATGTAAAGTTAGACACTTGCTGTTCTATTCATTGCATTCTTGTAATAACTGTGGATTTCTCTTAATCGGATAATATAGCAAGCCAATGTTTGTTTCAGTGGCCAGTGTGGGTTAAAATGGAGAGATCATCAAGACTAACTTAGAAGACTGAAAGTTACTCTAGACCAGCTGTTTTCTTTTTCAAGATTAAATGGCTTTATAGATATCTGTCTACAGTTTCAATAACACCTACATAATTAAGCATTAACACCTCCTTTGTATTTCTTGTCATTTGAATGATAGCTAATCTTTCTCTTGATCTTCTCAGAAAATAGACGGAGTTGCACCTCAAAAAGGTGACCTTGGCTATTTTATTCCTTCCCTGAAACAACAAAATACAAAAATATAAGTGGAGGGGGAAATGGTAAATGATAACTATTTTACAACAGCAGGAACTCCCCCAAATATTTATTTTACAGGTCTGAGGGAAAATACAGTGATGAGTGAAAGGAATCTCTTCACTGATAGAAACTTGAACAGTGCTTGATAGGAAAATTAGCAAGATAAGCCAAAAATATGACAAGATGGTCATGTTTTGTTCCTCGCTGGCAGCAGCAGTGGACTGAGCATAGTGAGCAAGGTGATATCTTGTGACTATATTTCCTGCTGATTTTTTTTTTTTAATTAGCAAACAGTTTTATTTCTAACCTGAACAATTCTCTGCTGTGATGAGTAGCTGATTGATGCAAAGCTAACATTCCTGTAAAGCTACTAAAAGCAAGGTTAAAAATACATAGTTTTACAAATTAAATATATTTAGTTTTAATTTGTCTCCTTTGTTGGTTCTTAATGGTGTAAAGGAAAAGTATATCTACATTTCTAAGTTTCTAGTTTTCCTTGTGTATTGATTGTTATTTAGATAGATGTCTCCTTTCCTAGAAATTTTTAGTTTTACAAATATCTGATCTACAGCAGTCTGAATAAAAGAGTACCTAATATTCACTCACTTTAGATAGTGATAATTAGTGTTAGCAGCTGGAATAACTTTTAAATTTCTAATCTTTTAACTTTTTCCAAAGTTAAAATTACATGCTATAATAAATATGTGGCGTTTATGTATGTATATATTTCCCTAGAAGGAAAACAAAACTGTGCAAGCATCACAAGTAACAATATTTTGTCTTACAGCCAGAAGATATGTTTGTTTGTGACATGAATGAACAGGACATCAGTGGTCCCCCACCACACAAGAAACTAAAGAAAAGCCAGTGCACACCTCTTTTCATGAATGCCTACACTATGAGAGGTACGTAGAAAATCTTTTTGGTTCAGTGATGACTGAAACACTATATATATATATATATATATATATATATACATACACACACAAAATCAAAATTTACTACCAGACTCTTTATACATGAAAATCACAGTGAGAGGAAAAAATAATAATAATTATATAAAACAAAACAAACAAACAAAAAAAAACAAACATGAAACTAGAAAATAAATTAATTTGTGCAGGAACACATACAATGGAAGGTAATCTGCAGTAACATCCCATGAGACTCATTTACACTTTCTTATGTAGGTACACCTGTGACCATCTTTTCAGGACTGATTTTTAGCGCAGTTTGTTAATTTAGTGTGGTTGCAAGAGAGAATGGGGTGTTTACACATTTTGCAAAGTGTAAAATATCTTTTTACAAGTTTTGGCTATGGTTAAAGGCTCTATATTATTGATAGGTGAAAGAAGTATGAAACTTTTTAATCATATAGTGACTGTAATCACACTGCTAGTTTCCAGTTGGGCATCTGTTTCCTTTTTTGGTGACAGATGTTAAAAATAATCTCAGTTGTTAAAATTCCTTAGTACATTTAGGTAGCAGTATGGCTTGCAATCATACATTTGGGAAAAGCTATTGAGGGATTTGGGCTGCAAATAATGTTCTGTGCATTTCTCTGGCGTGACTGTACTGGAACATCTGCAGATGGACAGTAATATACAGCTTTTGCTATTGTGTAAGATTACATCTGATACTGTAGAAAGGACTTAGGGAGTCTCAGCTCATCTTCCTACACAAGAAACTTGCATTTGTACCTGAGGTAAACTTGTATTTTTTGGCAACATTGCAGCCGTATTAGTAAAGTAAATTATAATTATTATCTATCTATCTTTCTGTCATGTTACAATAAGATAACAATAAATAATTTTTCAGAGAATCAGTGGATGATTGAAGAAGACTACTTGCATAAAAATAAAGTAAAAGTCTTTAAACTTTCACAAATAAGTTTGGAAATTGTCTAGAATCAGATTTCTGATGAACTTAGAGTGTTTTAGTCTTTGCTGTACATAAAGAAATATGCGAGGAATGTTTCTCCTTGCTTTTGTGCAAGTAGTTTTTCTCCTATAATTTGTCACTAACTAAAATTTGACACAGGTACTGTAATACAATTTGTAATTATCCTTTATAGATGAGTAATTATTTCCTACCTTTATTTAGGCTGCTGTATACTTTTTCTTCTACTACAGTAGATCACCATTCGCTACGATGCCTAGCCAAAGGAAACGTATCAAGCATGTGAATAAAATGTTCTTAATTTAAAAAAAAATTTAATTATAAAATACTTTTTTTTTTTCTTCTTTTTCACTTCTTAGGAGCAGGCGCAGTGATCCATACTCACTCCAAGGCTGCTGTTATGGCTACCCTTCTTTACCGAGGGAGTGAGTTCACTATTACCCATCAGGAGATGATAAAAGGAATACAGAAGTGTACTTCAGGAGGCTATTACCGGTATATCTTTATGTTTAAGAACAGAGGCATGCTATTTGATTGCTTGTTTTCAGCAAAATAAATAGATGACAAGTAATTTGAGTTATGTCTGTTCAAGTGTATAATATGAAGTATTATAAATAAGTAGTAACAAGACCTCTAGAATAAATCAGTCATTGGCTTCCCCTAAGAAGGTCTTAAGCCTATGGAACAGATCCGAGATAAAATCTTGTAATGTCAAAGTTCCTGTGGTCTCTTGAGCTACAGAAACAAACCAAATAAAGAGCCATGTTCCGACAAATATCTCAAGAACAGAGATGTTAACGCATCTATACAACGTTAAACTGAAATTGCAGCCAGCCAACATTAGGTTAGATTGATAAAGCACAAAGTGCATTTGGGTGGACTTCACATATCATTGCCTGTGCTAGTTTAGGGCAAGTTAAGAGAGTAGAGGATTTCAGATTTCACTTGACAGACTTTGAAAGAAAATTCAGAATAAACAGCTCATTAAAGATAATGTTATTACTTTTCAAGGATGAGCTCTGAGGTAAGTGCTGAGTTATTCCAAATTATGTGTGATGGCTTGTTTTGAGAACTCCACCCACAGAGTGTTGAATTGAGACCAGCAAACAACATTTATATAATATGTGACAATTAGATGAAAAATTGAAATGCTAAATTCTTTCCACTTTTTGATGTTAATTTTTGTAACTAACAATTGCCCTTTGGCAAGGGAGCAAGCAATATGGTAGACTTGTGATTTTATGCCTAGGCATATTTTATTCAGAGTTTTGGTTGACTTGCCAGCTTTCCCCTTCTTGACAGCATTAGCATTTGTATTTTTCATGTGGCAAAACTTCCTAGTAAAAGACATCCCTTATACTCTTATACTGAATTGTCTAACAACACTGGTTTAAGAACAACAACAAAAACCAAGAAACAGCTTTTTTTTGTTTTGGTTTGGTTTGGTTTGTTTTTTTTTTTGTTTTTTTTTTTTTGGTTTTGCATTGTGAATTTTCAAAGATTCTTATATGTCAGTCAGAAAACACTGTATTTATTATGCTCCGTATCTACCAGTTGTCCTATGCCATCCTGTGAATCTACCAGGAAAAATAAAGAGAGCAAATGTCCAGATTATGTCTGTTAAGTGCATGTTTGCTAAGTACATGTTCATCCACCCTAGATCAGTTCTGTTTTCCTGCTTCACACCAGACAAAAAAAAGTCAAAAGCAATTCTATAGTGCAGAATAGGATCTTAAAAGCAACAATAACAACAACAGAGGATATTGAGAATATATTTTTTCTAATTACATAAACCTTTTCTGGAAGCTGTCCAGGAAAATATTACAGATAGGATAATCAGAAGTATTTGTTGGCCTAAATATGATCCTAGAGATGCCAGAATAACTTTACCATTGACTTCTGCAGAAAGATAACTAGATTGGTAGTAAATAGCTTTGAAAGTCTCAGATTGTCTCAAAGAATTTGATATAAAGTTTTATCTGAATGTGGGTTCCTTATCTTTCAGTAAAATACTTGGTATCTCTTTAGTTTAACTCATTCAGAGTCTTCTGTGGGTTTTATAGATAATAATTCTGTCTGAATATGAGAGGTCACTTCTTTACTGTGAGGGTGACAGAACACTGGAACAGGTTGCCCAGAGAAGTTGTGGAGACTCCTCTGGAGATACTGAAAACCCACCTGGATGCCATCCTGTGCAACGTGCTCTAGGTGATCCTGTTCAGCAAGGGGTTGGACTAGGTGATCTTCAAAGATCCCTTCCCACCTCAGCCATTCTATGATTCTGTAAATCTTACTAACAAGGTTATGATTGGGAATCAGTTTATGGTGTTTTTACCTCCTTCCAAACTCAGGTCCAACTAGAAAGCAGGAAACCAATCCCTTAGCTGATGTCGTTACTAGTAGCAAACACTCCAAATCTAATTTTAAGTGATCAGAATATATGAGAGTCAAAGTAAACCTATAAATACTTAAATTTTCTTCACTCACTGTTTTTTAGACTTCCTTGGGAAAAGCATCAGCATAGAAAACTGCAAGGGATGAGACCTCTTAATTTTCTGAATATGTAATACAAAGTACAGGCTATATTATTTTTTCCATTGCTTCCCCTCTGTTTTTTAAGAATTGTACTAGCATCCACTCATTAAATATCTATGAGATCTCAGTGATAAATCTGCATGTGAACTGGGGACTTATTAAAAACTATTTAAACAAGTTTCTGCCAGTGTTAATTAAGGTTCAAACAATGCCAAATATCCCAGTCCTCCTTCACAAGAAACTGTTAGGCAAGTTCCATTGAATAACATGCATCATCTTGTCTTTGGAACTGGGGTTCTCAGGCTCTCTTAAGATCACATATAGCCCACCAATCACTCTATCACAGAGAAGAATTTATTTTTCATGTGTTGACTTTTTCTATTTATATGCCTTAGAAGGACAATCTTATTTCCAGGGGCTTTTTGGACTACCTAAATTAATTTTTTTTCTGGTCTCCAGCAAACAGCTTAATTTCCTTCTTCATGATGTGATTCTTTTGAGTAATTTAATTTGAGATCAAGCTTGTAGGTGATGCCAATACAGGATGAAGAGAGTCTGAAAAAGTTGTAAAGGGACCCAACAAAGTGATGATATGTGAACAAACAACTACACTTAATACGTTAAAGTGTTACTTTATTTTTCTGCCTCAAGTGCAGTTCAGATATTGCCAGCATGGCATAAGTTTGGGAGTGGGAGATATCTCTGGAGTTCATATGTTACGGTGCGATTAACAAGAGAAGAGCTTAAAACTCTGTAGTGTTGAGAACTTAACATCCTTACGCAAAGAGAACCTCTTCCTTATGGAAGAGCTAAAGCATAAGGTAGATCATGCTTCAATCACAGCATTTTTAAAATATAAATATCTATTTTCCTCTGAGATACGATGATACACTAGTGGTTCCCATTATTGAGAATACACCAGAGGAGAAGGATCTCAAGGAACGAATGGCAAAAGCAATGGAAAAATACCCAGATTCTTGCGCTGTATTGGTCAGACGTCATGGAGTTTATGTATGGGGAGAAACATGGGAAAAAGCCAAAACAATGTGAGTACAATTTACAAATATGGTACATTTGCCATTATAGCTCAAAAATATACCTCACTGAATGTATTTGGTAATGGTTTCATCCATGATTTCACTGATTTTCCTTCCTAATCAGTGCTGACTGACAAGAGTTCCCAATGTTTGCCTTTTACACAGACAAGTCCTTTCCCATATGAAATCTGAAGACAATTTCTGCTTTTACTTGACATCTACTAATACTGTTCCCAGTCTTCCCTAGTCCCTTTTCTGGGGGGTATTGCATTATTCATTTGCTGATGGAAGTGCAACAAATCAAGTTCACATAGCAAAAATGCTGGGCACCAGGGTGTCCTTGCTCACTCACCACATAGCAGTGATGGAAATGAATCGTAACAGCTGTCCAGACAGACCGTCACAATGGTGGTATACAGCTCAAGAAAGAAAACTAGTAACTTTCAGAAAATGTGGTAAGACTTGAGCCTAACTTTACATTTCACATATTTTTCCTTTTAATTTTAGGTGTGAGTGTTATGATTACCTATTTGACATCGCCGTTCAAATGAAACAGCATGGACTAGATCCTTCAAAACATCCAGCAGAAGAAAATGGGATCCTGTAAATGACAATATTCAGGTATTAATTTATCTGTACAGATGATCTTTTTGGAGGGAAAGACTGTAGTTGACACCATGTGTTCAGTCTGCTTTCCCAGTCAGGCAACAGGCTAGAAACTTCAGTACTCTCCCCCACTGCAGCTGTATCTATGCCAGAAATAATGCTCCCTTACCACACAATGCAATGGGAAGATACATATTAAGCATGCCCAGTGCCTCTTCTTGCGCATACATGTGGCATCGAGTGAATTGCTTTTGAAATCTAAAGTATATCAAGCATTACCTAACAGAAAACAGTAAAAGAAAAAAGGCCTCATCCTAGTAAGCTAATCTATACAGAGATATCTGAACACCTACTTTTGTTCTTCAGCTTATGGAATCAGATTTCGTTTAGTCTGTCTCAGTGGTGTTACTTATTTGGTGTGGTTTTCTGGCCTTCAGCAGAAATGGCTGATTATAATTTGATTGTTGTGTTGATTAGTGGCACCTGTGTGACCTGTGTCACAGTGAATTTCTGTTTGTAACCAGTGGTTCGAAGTGAAAGCACATACATAAAGTGACCAGGCAGTAATTTATGTAACTGGAAGAGACGGAGTTCTGAAACAATTCACATTTAGGCTTTATACAGCTCGGTATGGCAAAACACAATGGTAGCATGATGTTGCAGAGTCTGGGATACCTCTTCCTAACATCTAAGCAAATTTAAAGATACTGGTACTGAGATCATAAAGGAGTTCCTAGACCAAAGTAGTGGTCTAATTAAACAGGATGGGCTAATTTCTTGCACAGAGTTGGCCCATCAGATAATTCTCTCCACCCACCATGTTTGCATCAGAAGAGATGAAAAATGGCTGCTTAGGCAGCATAGGAGGTTACCTAGACCAGCCAGGTACCCAGAGCATTAGCCATTATGCCCACGCTAGAGAAGGAAGCAGTAGGACAGGAGGCTTGCTGTCAAATGAGTCCTTGTCTGAGGAGATATTTGGAGAGCTGCCACTGCATTCAGGGCTGAAGACATTCTGCCTAGCACACCTGCACAGAGCTACACTATGGCCCATGAGAAGGGTTCTAAAATTGCTCTTCAGCTCCTGAAATTGAACAGGTTGTACTAACATGGTGGCAATAATCTTCCTTTGCCTATTTCTTATGTCTAAAATACCTAGTTTTAGAATATCTTAATTTTTTATCCTGTTTTCCCTATATAGGTATCTTCTTAAATGGGAGATCCAGATTCCACACCTCACCCTGTTGAAACCAGAAGGGGGGGCTGTTATACTCAGCTGATTGACAGATGTTAGCAGTCAGTTTCGACTATCAAACACATCAAAGAAGAAAAGGAGAGTTAAAACAGGGATCCTGGACAATTACTGCTAATTCATGAGTGCTGTCAAAAAGCTACAGTACAAGGAATGAAAATTCAGATGCAAAGAGTGAAAAAAGCTGTAGAGAACTAATGTGACATTTTTTATGCTTTTTATATTTCAACAAATACGTGTTTGCTGATCCTGCTCTACTACTACATCATTTAACTTTTTCTAGATCTTCATTTCAGAAAGATAAAGTAGTCCTTATTCTTGGGAAAAATGTGGGGACCCCCCCTTAATTAAAAAGTTAGGTATGAATTTAAAAGGATTGTTTAAACTGTTGTTTCATTTATGCTATGTTAATAGGATTTCTGTGAAATTAAGCCTGTAGCATATGTATTTTCAAATCATATTTTGTCCTTATAATGAATAGTAAACTCATGATTTTATAGCGTGCATTTGGAATTTGAGAGATTGCTCTGGGTCTTGTCTGTTTTTTTCTTTTTTACCTCTTACAGTTCTTTCACTTTCAACATGATTTTGTTTAAAACTATTACAATTGTAAAATATTTTTTTCTGAACAAGGATTATCCAGCCTAAGGTAAGCTTAATCAAACAGCTCATTAAAACAGTCTTACATATTTATGTATCTTATTGTCTCATTTCAAAATCTCCTGGAATAGCCCCCAGTGGCATCAGTCTAAGCCATGATTGACCAACTTTCTGACTGAGCATTGAGGCTCTTGTCCCACGTAAGAACACCAGTCAACCAGCTTACACTGCCAGAAGGGAGAGGTCTCATTTTCACTCCTGTTTTCTGCTAGGGGCCATGCATTCCCACCACTTGCCTTGCATCATCTCTGGCACTTGTTTGAGCTTCTGTGAGGTGAACTAACTCATTAACCTAAGTGAAAACTACTGCAGGGGGTAAAAAGAAAATAATTATATTTTTCCTAATCAGCCACTTAGAATGTTAAATCAACTTAGAGGTTGGTCCAGAGTACCAGAGCTGTGGCAAAAGAGATAGCTAACATCAGAGATGGAGAAGACATTTTCATATTTGATGGGGACAGCTCTTCAGACTTAATCAGCTACTTCTGGGAAGGTAAACAAAGAAGTCAGGAAGAACTTTTTGTTTTCCACCTATTAAAAAGCATTGACTTTTTGTAGTTATGTACATCAGACTACCGATTATATCACAACATAAGCTGTTGGTCTCTCAAGTTACTGTTGATTGTTTTATGCTGACCTTGCACCGGAAAAAAAAAACACAACAACATCCTGTTTTGACTTGGTGGATATTTGTGTGCCCACTTAAGTCTTTCACTGGGCTCCAACAAAACTCTTTTTCAGTAAGGCATCTTAAGAGTGAAGTGCCTACTGACCAGAGCCAACCCAGGTTGGGAAACAGCTGTTTCTAAAGCAATAAAATGTGGTTACCTGGGCCATGACAGCCTGATGCAGCCGACAGAGTTGTTGCTGCTATGTCAGCAGCCAAATGTGTTGTATCTCCACATCCTCGTGGCAACTGCAGCCTGTCTTTCTGTGTCAGGCACAAGAGAGCACGTTCAGCATCTGCTGCTACCAGACAAGACCAGCTATCGAAGGAATCAAGACATCAGGTGATGAAGAGTTACCATTTGACAGGACTGAGGCATGTAGGGAATGATGTTCCACAGGAAGCTTGCCAGCAACTTATCTACCAGTATAACGTACCCTCACCTTGCTGGGAGGCTTCAGGTTTTCTCAGCAGAAAATCCCTAAGCTTTGCTCTCAAATTTTCCTGACCTGTCAGTCAGTTAACAGCTGAAGAATTGTTAATGGGAATTGCCATACTGTTTGGAGAGCCTCCCCCTGCCTGGTGATTGAATCATGAGCACCCATTAGAGCAAATTTAAGTGAACAAAATCTTTGCCACTACATTCTTACATTAACGGATTAACCAGATATAGCTCTTTCCTTTTTTTGAGTTTTATGTCATCAGTTCGTCCTCTGAACTCCCTTTCCAAGTGGTGCTCCCTGACTCTTGCAACTCACAAAGAAAAGCAGTAGCACCATGCTGACGGACCGGCAGGTTTCATTATGAAAAGTGTCTTTTGACAGTTGGGCACGTTTGCCCTTCCCTAGGGTAGGTGGAGGTGTACCGGCAGTGTGCGACCTTTACACCTCAGGGGGAGGGTGGCCTTAGTTGTGAAATGGCCGTTATCTCTAAGTTACTGCAGGTTGCTGATTAGTTTTATTGATACATTTTTTCATTATTAGACACTTATTTGTCAGTGGTATATACCTTGCAGTGACTACACATCCTGTGACTGTAGCAAGAACTTAGATGAAAAACGTGGTGTTTTTCAATTACGTATTAATGCAAAAATCTACTTACTGTTGAAATCTAGTTGCCATCTACAGGTTATGATCTTTGATTCCTTCTTTAAAATGCTAGATTACTGCAAAAAGAGAATTTCTGCAGTATTCTGAAGATGTCAGAAGAGGATGTAACTATATCATTTCCTAATAATGATGTTTTATAAGGATAAAGATGATTTTATGCTTCTTGATGTTTTGTTCTGCATATTTAATAATGACAAACTACAAAAGAACACTCAAGGAAAAGTATTTTTGCCAAATATATTCCTCTGGGTTCATATGTTAAATACAAATATTCACTTCCTCATCCAAATACAATTTGTAATTCTTTAGCCTTTCTAAAATTTGCATAAAATAGGAATTTTCTGTAGTAGTTAAGTTCTTTAGGGGATTTAGAGATACTCTGAGTCCCATTTCTGTATCACTGAATGACCTAAATACATTCTTCTCACCTGTGTGTGTGAAATCTCAACAAAGAAATCAGTGATCTGACAACTCTGGTAGCTTCACAGACCCATGAAATGATTACTCTCCCAAAGTGTTCATAAAGCTCTTACAGTTCAGTTCCAATTATGTAAAATAAAAATATTAAAAATTTCCTACATGATTTATAGCTTCTAAATTCCCATCATTTTGAAGTCTAGATAATATTCTCATGTGAATTGTAGACTAATAAGGCAGCTAGATGTGTATGTTTGCAACAAATACTTGATCTCCATAGAAGCTGATTATCTTGCTTTAATATCACCAGATAGGATTATGTAAAAATGCAATAATTCCCATTTCAAGTGGGTCATCCAAAATACTAATTAAGTTCCAGTATTTCTCAATAAGAGTAATTTCCTAGCTAACATCCTACTTGCTTTCCAAGAAGGAAATAAAACTGCAGAATGCAGCATATACTAATATCGAGTGATAGAGCTATAGCTTATATTGGCATCATAACTGCTTGCTGTAAGTTCTCTGTGATTCTGTAATCCTGAACAATTGCCATTCCATTTCCTTTAACTGAAAACATCATTTAAAAATTAACATCTAAAAATCCTACCTACAAATGAAACAATAGAACTACATTGGTATTATTCCTCTGAATTCTTTGTTGCTATTTAAATATGTCTAAGAATTGTTTGTGCAATCTTTAGAGGAGATGACAAATTGGCAAATAAACCAGGAGCATTTTCAATGGATTACTTCTGTACCAACAGACAAAAATATATATAGTTTGATGTTAACCCTTATTAGTTTCAAAATTCTAAAACAAAACAACCCAAAACCCTACCTCTGAGCTGGTATAAGTTAAGGTATCCTTACTGAAGGGAGTTATTGGCAATATAATTCACTGATTCATATGTAATCTAAAAAGATAAAAATAGGAGAATGCTTCCTTTTTCAAGACCCTTTGAAATTCCCTTCTATTATAAAGGGAGGTGAAGAGGTGAATCCTTGTAGGCTTTGTTTTTGTTTTTTAGAGACCCATGTTGTCCACAAGTACAGTCCTCTGAGTCCTAGTAGACTTTTGTAACACAGGTACTCATGACAAAGCTTTGATACCAGCTAATCAAAGCTTTCATAGAAGTCAGCAAGTCTGCACGCTTGGTTTAATTTTATGTCAACACAGTCCCTTGATGACTGGCAATGCTTAAAGCTTAAAGTTACTCCAGAAGAGTGCTACCTGATATGTTTTTTAAAAGAGCAAGTTTCTAAGTCCTTGTGTCTAAAAAATACAGTCTCGGGCATTTATTCTGGAAGTACACAAGGGTTTACTTCATAAATCAGATGTTAAATAAAATCTGACTATTTTTCAGTTGACTTCATTAGCATGGAGACCCATTTCTGCTAAATTTGAATACTAGTGGTTCAATGTACCAAGTTGCAAATATACCTTGCAATTACCATTGCAAAATTATTTTGGATATGAAACCTCTAGTGAAACCACAACTGTTGGCTATTTCTTAGGATTTTATACTATTTAAAACAAATGAGTTCCAAATATTTCATTTCTGAATTTTGCACTGTCTTCAAACTTTCCCACACATGCTAGATTTTCTAGAGCTCAATCAGGAAAAAAAAAAAAAAAAGGCAAAACTAGTGACTGACTAGCATGCAATACTAAGAACGGACTGAATGTGTTTGACTAGATGAAATTTAATGGAAAAGTCACATAAATGAAATCACTCGAATAGCATTTGCAAACACCCACTCTCTGTACTTACGTACGTGTATTGTTTTGTTTTGTTTTACTCTAAGATACTGTGCTATTGTACTAGCAAGTTTCTTCCATCTACAGCAGATAAAATTACAGAGTTTAATCTCCAGAAACTAGCTCAACAAGAATTTATTTAAATAGTTGAGCATAAATTCTCGCTCCAAAATGAGCCTCAGATTAGCTCCAATTTCTCTAATGGTAATTTCTGATAATTACAAACAGAATACACTGGATATAGAAGAAAGAATGGGTCTTATATTTAAAGCAAAGAGCTGGAAGTCTAGATTCTGTGGCTGATTCAAGTGTTACCTTAAGGTCATGCCTTGAACAGTTCACTTTGATGGGAGTTTCAAAAGAGCTTGAATGAATCAGATACTACCCGAAATCCCACTGGAGATTTAAGTGTGAAATTTCATCAGGCCCCCCTGGAACTCCCAGGATTTCATGATCTGCATTTAAGATCAGGGGATAAAAAGAAAAGGGGGTTGGGGGGCACCTCAAGTTCTGGTTGCTAACTTATCACTCATATATTCCACATGGATGGCAAATACCTAGCAGATATTATTTTTCATTTTAAAAAAAAAAAAAAAAAAAAAAAAAAAAAAGAAAGAAAGAAAAAATAAGGTAAGGAAGCTTTATTGCACTAGAAACAATTACTTTAAGGAAAAGATTACCTCAGATAACTTCACATCACAGAGATTTACAAAACCAAAGTCAGAACCAAGCTTTCCTGTTTACTCAGATGTGTACATTAGTGGTACCATAAATAACATAAATCAAATCAATTTTTGTGATTTTAATTCCACCCCTCCCAAAGGATACTAGCCATCTGTCTTTCCAGATTAGACATCAGATTCTCACCCTTAAGTTCCTGTTCTCCGGAGAAAGCAGGTTACCCCCCCAGTCCCTGCTTTGGTACAGTTTCTGAAAACAATCTTGCTGTGCTATGCCTAAGCACACGTACATGCATGAACAATGACGGCAAACTACCTGGGCTCAGCTGGTTGCTGTGCATTTAATGTTTGCATTTCTTTTGTCTTCATGCTTTGTCTCATTTCCGTGTCTTATTCAGTTTTAATCCTGCTTTTCTGTTAGATTTTTCTCCCTCACCTGTTTTTCCGTACTGTCTTTGAATGTAAACGCCATACCATTTGCATTCTGGTTGAACTTTCAAACCCAGGAACATTTTTGTGTTAGGCAGCAAACAACTCAGCTCTTCCCTGATTCATCTGCTACATCCCTGACATATCCGAGCATGTCCTGTTATTTGCATGTTTGCAAAATGTTAGTACTGAAGGGGTTAAAGTGCCTTTTGTACCTCAGACACACTAGGATTTTGCAAGCAAATGTCTGTTGGTTGCAAGAGCATATGAGCAAGTATGAGACTAATTTCCTGTTAAGGAGTCGCTACATTAAAAGGATATTTGCATAATCATAGACTAAGATAATGTAGGGAAAACCCCAGAGATCATTCTGATGCCAGGATTAAGCCAAGCCCAACATGTAATTTATTTGAATGCATGAAAGCTGATGCTTATCGTTCGCTTCTATCTCAAGTCCCCAAGCACTTTAGTTGGCAGCAGCAGGCTCTCACTCCTTCTGGCTAATTCATTATCCTCAACAACTTTTAAAAGGGTTATTTTAAGTTTAACTTAACAGTCCCTGCAACTTAATTCATACAATAAAAAATTATTTTTTTTTTTATGACTGGTGTCACATGTTCAAAATCAAGCTACCACATCTTCTTCGGTCATCACTTTATGTAATGCCCTCGCCTTCAGGTTATGATAACTTCTGAAATATCGCATGCACCACAAAAATAAAGGTCCCAGAATACACCTACGAAAAACATAGCCAAAAACAATGAGATTTCATAATGCAGTTATTTATTTATTTATTTATTTTGACTTGTATATAAATAAAGGAGTGTCCACGTAGGAGTTTAACAGAAGGCCCTCAAGAGAAATCAGCAATTACAAATCAAGGCACTTAAATGTTTCTGAATAGATTAATACTTAGTGCTGGTTGTCCCTGACTCACATTTTGAATACAGTTGCACAATTTAATTTTTTATTTGAAGAATCCCAAGTAAGGAATTTGTCACACTTGTCAGCCGATTCTTCCTTCATGTAATCAGGCTTAGAGGCTCGTGGCTGGGGAGCCGTAGAAAGGCCTGAAAGATTTCATTTTTTTTAACCTAAGTCAGATGGGGAAGTTATCTGAATCCTGAAGTCCAGATGCCAGAAAAAAGAAGAGGGATGGGGAGGAAAAGAAAAGAAAGTCTACTGTCATGTTTGCCTGCCATGGTTAAAATTAAAGGGGATACAAAGAAATGTGCAGGAGCAGGCAGAGGGCAGCTGCACTCCCTGAAAAGCATCAGAGAGAGGAGAAGTAGTTCCACAATGTTTCGGTGGCAGCCCAGTGTATCAAGCCTCAAGCCACGGCTTAAGAGGGGAATAATCTTTCAAACTAAGTGAGGGGAAGACGAACATTATGATAACAAATGATTTAGTTAATTGTAATAAAGGCAAGAAAATAATATAATTAAGACCTTAAACACCTAACTAAGAAAGCATCTAGTAGCGATGGCAGCAACATTAGCAGACAAGCACCATTAAACGAACAGGAGGATCACCGCTGTCTATTGCAACTGAAGCATTAATGCAATGCTTTCCTTGTAGGAGGAGGTAGTACCTTGTTTTACTACGCTTTTAACTACGATTAAAATATACCAATCCCTGTAGCCTGGATGTAGTCCATTATTATTAACAGAAGAGTCATACCTTACACGTTAAGATGTAATTGAAGTTTCCTGTGCTCAGTAAGGACTGCTATATATTTAAAAAAAAAAAAAAAAAAAAAAAAAAAAAAAAAAAAAAAAAACACTGGACATTTCAAGTAGCTAATAAACACGTTTCTCACAGATTTTGGAAGAGTTAAAAAACAAAACTATCCCATACTGAAGATAATAAACTAAGCCTAATTAGACCAGAACAGAACAATAGTCAGTCAAGTAATCATAACAGATAACTGTGTGATACCTGAAACTCATATTGCCCAAAATGAGTTACCAAATAACATGAAATGACAATGCATTGCAACCTGTTCCCATAGGGAAACAACAGATAGAAAAGAGTCATTTCATCTGTATTTAAGTCTGATGTTTCTCCGTAACATACGGTCTATGTTTAACTCTAACTTGACAAAGTTTCTCAGGCTGTGACACACAGATCAAAACTGGGGCATTATGTCATGCAACACGGCATTATGCAATTCTTGAGTTTTCCTTACTCATGTTTTTGTGTGTGTAGAAATCTATGCAAAAATCTATACGATAAAATTTATCAGAACACTTAATCTCAGGGGAGGGGGCCAAGGGTGTTAAGGGGGGGGGGGGGGGAAGTCCCCAAACTACCTTGCTTGCTTACTTTATTATTAGTGATAGGCCATTCCCAGTTTCACTTCCAGAAATCCTCCAGAGCTCTGTAAATCTCTGTTCTTATCTGCCTCACCTAACTTTACAATTCTCTGTTTTTTTCCTCATGTAATACTCAGAACTGATCCTAACACCACAGGGAATAGTTTTGCAAAGATTTCTCCAAGGAAGAGGTGTCCACGAATGAGAACTATGTTAGGATGAAAGAAGGAATTCAAAACGCTCATGTGCAGTAACAGGATTTCACCAAGAGCAGGAGGAATGAGCACAAAATTCCTGAACAGAGCAATATGCAGAAGATGAACAGGAAGGAGAAAACTAAAGCAGGGAAAAGCACATTAGAGAAAATTGGCCATAAAGCACAAATCACTCAGGAGAAGCTTCATGAAGTTGACAGAGCTAAACAGCTAAGTAGCCAGACAGCCTTGCACCATGGATGTCAGCTAGGTCAAAAGAAGATTTCCCATTACAGGATTAAGTTTATCACATGATGAGCTGTAAGACACAAATGCATATTTTATGTGTTTGGAAGCCAATAGAGAGATCAAGACCTTTATGGTTCACGCCACAGACATTATCTTCGTTACACCTGTAATTATTCTCTCATTAAAAAAAAAAAAAAAAGGATGTTTTTCCCTTTGCACATTTTGTTAAAATACTTCAGTCACTATTTTGAATTACAGTTGACTGAAACAGATTTACTTTTCTCTTTAGAAACGTCACTTGAAGATTTTCTGTTGGTTTTTTTTTGTTTGTTTGTTTGTTTTGTTTGTTTGTTTGTTTTTTTAAGAGAATTTTTCATCCTCCTAGAAGTATCAGTGTAGTGGAAATGACAGAGCTCAGATTCTGCAAACATGGGAAGAAACTTATTTTCACAGAAACAACAAAAGAAATGCAGCTGAAGTGCAGCAGGGGTTTTTGAAATGCTGTTAGCCAGGAGAGGTTAAGGTCAGGATAAATTCATGAGTCATATTTTCACACTTTGTCAGCTGTGCACTGAAATTTTAAATTTAAAATTTAAAGTGCTTTTGAAAACTACTCTCTGCAGACGAAAATCACACTGTCTTCTATACTATTAATATAGGGTACAAGGACTAAAATGCCGTAAGGCTAAGATTATGCCAGAAATCATTTCCCAGGGACAGTGAATAACGCAAGTAGCTGATGCTTTTCTTATAAAACTTTTGCATTTACTTTACAAAATATTAAGACTCCAACACTGCTGTTAGGGGCTGAGCAAGAGACAGTCATTTTGGTGTGTTCCTCAGAATCCGTAGATGTCCTTGTGAATTAGTTTCCATAACTTCAACAGTCTTTCGGGGCTATCTAAAATATCCATTTTGGTCATTTCAACTTCAAGTGAGTACAACTGCCATATTAAAAATAAATAAATAAAAATAAATAAATAAAATCACACTATCTTCCCAGAACTGTGACTTTTTCATGCTTAAGCTCTTAGAGGATAAGGATGCAATTTCCCTCTGCTGGGTAAAGTAATTTCCTGCCCAGAGAGGTAGTATCAGGTCTTTGACTCATCTCTGATCAACTTAAGCTCTGTGCAGGCTTTACTTCCTTATACATCTTTCAAGCACTTATACCCCCTCCAAGATAATAATAATAATAAAAGGTAGTTTTCTGATGCGTGTAATGGACTTCCTTGTAAAGACTTCTGCATTCAAAGGTATAAAAAGATTGAAGTTTTTTTTTTTTTTTTTAAATACAAGCTGTGTGTGTGAAATAGAATAAACAGGTAATAGCAAAAAAGAATAAGAACTAGTCTTTAATCTTGATCCACATCTGAGTGTTAGGTGACTGAACACAGCAGAGAATAACCTCCTAGTTGAGAAATCTCAGCCTAGAATCCATTCCTGAAGATAGATAGCTAAGCCTTGCCTTTGAAAACTAATAATCTCTGGCTACATTTTATTTCTGACGATAAGGAAGCAGTCCTAGACAGTAAAAGGTCTCATTCAGGATGATGAAAACCCAGTAGCTTTTTGGAATAATGAAGTCCAGCTAAATTATTCCCATCTCCATGAAGAGAGCTAGAATTTGAGTTATTCTAAATTTGTAGGGAGTAATCTCATTTCTTCCTGTTGAAGGTACTCTGAACTACTAACTGGCTCAGCAAGAGACAGCAATGTGCACTGATGAATTCTCAGGTAGGTGAGAGATTACTTATGTGGAGAAGGGGAATCTTCGATTCTAATTTCCACTCTTCAGCGGAAGAAAGAATTGAAGTGAGGTATAGGAGATTTTGAATTCATGTTATTTAGGACGAAGTGGGATATAAAATGTTACTTTTCTATGTCACTACATTGTGAGAAATTTTATTCAGAGCCTGAGCCAGGTGTGCTCATACCCTACAAAGATACATCAAGACTCTAATTTCTGTAAGGGATTAGATTGGATGTAGGTGCTTGATTGCCCATAGCTTTTTATTAAACATTATTCTAGGAGAACTTTATTAGATAACAAAGGGAAAAAAGAGTTACCTTGGGATTAAAAAGTTCTAATAGAGATACTTAAGATGCTTGAAAATAGCCCCTAGAGGTTTGGATAAGCACTTTAGAACAAATCTAAGGAAATGAGTAATTATAGCTTCCAGGCTTCCCTTTTACCAAAAAAAGCCTTTTTTGCTTTCTGTGATTCTTACAGTCTTCTTTTGGTCCTGAAATAGATGACAGATGCTTTTACCAATCATTCGCCTTGGCAAATTTTTCATTTTTCAAATTAGTAACCTTTAATAAACACACCCCTGTAATTTGCATTGATAATCCTTTTCCCTAGAAGAGTGGGTGTTGCTGCAGGAACATGTCCAAAGGTTGCTCTCCAACCACTTACTATTGAAAAAAGCACCACGCCAGTAGCTATTATGACTCAATAATAGATTGAAATCTCTTGTTATGCTTTAATATGGGATAACAACTCCCTTAGAATTTCCATTAATAACGAAGCACCTCAACGAAATACAGACAGAACAACAGCTACAGCGAACTTCTAGTAGGTGATATTTCGGCAAGATCTCTATTACGTTAGCAGTCAAGACGCTGGATCCCAGACTTCCAGACACAGTATCCTGGTATTCACCCAGGAAAAATGATAACAGGCACAATTCAAATGCTGACATGCGTACAAATGACTGATCTTGAGACAATAGAGTAACACATTTGTTGTGTCTTTGTGAGTAGGGTAGTGTTACTGCCTTAAACCCTACATTATTCTGAGTAGAAAGGGGGTAAGCTGAACCAGGGGAGAAAAAAAAATATATATATAATATATTATATATATATATTTTAAATATCATATGAGAGTGTCACATTGGCGCAAGGGAGTCAGTTGTACCCGTGCAATAGTGTCACAGTAACAGGTGGAGCCTCTGGTCTAAAGAAGGGACTTAGCACTGGCAAGTTTTTATCTTGGAATAGGAGTATCCACTTCAGGATGAGCATAACAGCCTCTTATCCATGCCCTACTTTATTTTGATGTTGATCCTGATATAGATGAGGTGACACATCCACCTTCTAGATGACAGAGGCTGAGGCCAGGACCTAGTTTTTTCTGTCCACATTTGAGCATGGATGCTAAAATCTGCTGAGAGAAGAGTTTGATTTTATTGATTTAACACTGCTTGGTAAAAAAAAAGACAAGAAAGGGACCAAAACCAGTTCTTGCTTTAATTTTAAGAAGGCTAGATTTGTTTTTCACTTTTGTCAACTCATTCCCATATTAAAATCTTAGAGTCTAATTTTTAGATGCATTATTAATTTCCACTCCTATTAACACAAGCTGATTCTACCTTGCTCTCAGAAACAGAAGTTTAAGTTTGGAGATTCAGAGGTTGTAATAAGCCAAAGTGACAAGACAGTGGTCCTTTTGCGTTGTGAATAAGATAGATCTAAGCTTATGTTTCACCATGTAATTCAAATAACCTTCCCTCATCCAAATAATTTACCACAGAGAAGGAGAACAAAAACAAAGATTATTTGATCTTCATTTATACATGTCAGTCAAGTACCTCTTTTCTTCCTTCTCCTCCTCCAGTTGTGCATCTTTCCCCATTGCCCTGCAGCAGAACGTGGGTGGAATTCAATGAAGGCACTTATTCTATTCCCCACCACCACTTATTTTTGAAGAAATTATGATAACCGTTGTCAGTAATGTTTATGGAGGTAGTAGGAGTAACCTTTTCTTGCCATGTTAGCTTGGGATTTTATGTGCAAGCATTTTTCCAAAGTGTCGTTTTGTTTGCACACCAGTCAATTACATGATTACTGGAAAACAGCAAGCACTGAAAGTGTTATCTCAAATTAAACAAGCAAGTTACTGCCACTGCTGATAGA
Organism: Nettapus auritus; assembly: GCA_011076525.1. Classification (NCBI taxonomy): domain Eukaryota; kingdom Metazoa; phylum Chordata; class Aves; order Anseriformes; family Anatidae; genus Nettapus; species Nettapus auritus. The sequence goes on along the minus strand of CM021769.1, from coordinate 48,033,939 downwards.
GTCCCTGAAGTAGTTACCAGCAAATAATTTTCTTTTATTTTTCTACAGTAACTATGCAATTAACTTGAATGCCCAGTGTTATTTCAAGACGGGCGTACTGTTCAACTTACCTGAGTTATGCAATACAGGTATTCTGAATTTGATGAAACATCCTGTAACCCGGGATCATTGCCACGTATTTGGGTGGAAAGATATCCATTCTGCAAAGTGGCCAATGGGTAGCAACCCTAGGGAATAAACTGTTCTCTCTGGAAAAGTACAAAAGAAAAGAGAAAGAGAACACACAGAGTGTGAAAGAAGGAAAAAAAGATGACTGACAGCCTTACATCAGTGGGAATCATGAGAAATTGCCTTAAGCCTGGAAGCATCTAGCTTGCTTATGTGAATTAGGTCAAGACTGGTCAGAGCCCTGTTCTCCTTATCCGTGGAAGGAGGATAAAATTCCTTTCTGCCGTTGCTCTGTAGACTGCAACTAACATAATAGTACCTCATGTTCAATTGAGGCAGCTTAAGTGCAGTTAACAAATATAATGCTAGAGAAAAGGAGGAAAACTATACAGGAGAGAATGAAAGGAAAAGAATGAAAAAGAAGAGGCAAACCTATTAAGAAGTAAAACATGACAAAGAGTCAAAGATATCAGGAGGACACAAAGGTATCCATAGAAAAGAAAACATTAAGAAGAAATAAGGGACCAAAAAAACAACTTAGAACAAAAGTATCAAAAGGGCAAAAAAACAGCTGAGGTTAGAAAAACATTTACTTTCTAAATATGGCTGATAACAGAAAAAAAACAGTGGCTGTGTCATAAAACAATGAGTGCCCTGTGGCAGGCCAGCACTGTACTATCCATTTCTCCATGCTGGGAGAACAAGTTTCTTCCCTCTCTAACTGCTTGCATTGCTCTTGTGGTACTGTCAAACGTACTGGGCCCTCTGGAGTTGATGAGAGCTCTACAGGGCAGAGCCCCAAAGAACAGAGTAGGTGTCTGTGAGCCCAAAATACTTGCACAGAAGTGCTACTAATAAAGAAAGTTGCCTTGAGGGCTAGTAAGTTTAGCAATAATTAAAGTAGCTGATTAGCAGCTTTGAAAAATGCAGTTCCCCTTTCCACAGGACAGGCACAAAGAAGACTTTGACGGTTTGTTTCTGTATATGTTGTGCAGCTAGCAGGTCATTCCTCATCCCCTGGGGTGAAAGTAATTCCTTTTCTTCCTTCTCCCTCCCTATGAAAACTACTGAATTTTCCAGTGTAATTGAGTTTAGTTTTTTTTTGGTCTTCTCTCTTTCACCTGTATTGGCCCAGATACTGTGAGTGGACATCAGCCAGCAGCAACTGAAGTGAGTGGCTTTGACTTTCATTCTTAACATTTGAGTTGATATTGACTCAACTCCTTCATTTTTCCTGCATGAATTGGGAGCTTCATGCTATTCTAAAAACAAAAAAAATAATAAAATAAGTAAATAAAATAAAGCCAGAATAAGCACAGGGAGATACTAGCGGATGGCTAGTCACCAGTTCCTGAGGTAGGGAATGGCAGGAATTTCCAGCTCAAAATCTGAGAGCTAGAGAAGAGAAGGAAGAGAAGAGCGAGCTCGGGGAGAGAGGGCAGCAGTTGGGAGGAGCAGCTTGCTGGAAGAAGGGCTGGAAAAAAATATGGCTGGGAATTAGCTACAATTTTGACACTGAATTCTCTCAGTCTCAACTGGATGATGCAGTGTTTAATAGAAATTGGTGGCAATACTAGCAAGTCAGGTCCAGAAATTTTTGATTGTTTTTCCCTCCAATAAAAAGCATAATTTTGCAGAAGAATAAACAAAGCCCTTGAGAATTAGCTATCACTCCACCTTCCACAGAATACTGCATTGTTTTGTAAAAAAAAATTAAAAAATTTTAAAAAAATAAAAATCAAAGCTTTCCAAAGTGACTTATAGTTTTGTTTGCCCATGTCTTATTCTACAAATCCAGTGCCTCTTAATTCACACAAATTCCTTGGTGCAGCAACTATATGCATGAAGCATGTACAAAAGCAACATGTATGGGGTGGCTAAAAAACAGTGATCCAGTGAAATGCTGACTGTAACAGCTTTCTTGGAGGCACAAAGCCGGCTTCAGTAAGCCAAATAAAAAAGGTTGAGCACAGATAATATTGTTTCATCGCTGAGGATGGCTGATCAGCATCCTGGAAGCAAAGAGTGGCCCTGACTTTATTTTAAAAAGTCCTAAAAGAAGATGGAGTAGTCAGGCTGACTAATTCAGAAGCACTGATCTATGGAGTGGGGAAGGATAAGGATCTAGAGCAGGGTCTGGAAGGTTTTCTGAAATCACTGCGGCTCTGTGCCAACATATTTATATCTTCCTCATTTATATCAGACTTACAGTCAAGTTTCCTCCCCCTTCAGAGAAGAAAAGTGACTGTCAAACATTAATGAACTGTCCTCAATTTGTGCAAACAACCAGTAGAAACAGTCATACGCAGTGGGACATACATGTACAGCATGCACAGGTTTTTCATACAGGGCAAATACATAAACAAATTATTCCTTACTTGACCTAGGGAAACACCACACCTACTCTGCACACAATTATATCTTTTATGTTCTGCATGAAAGAATATACTGCAAATGAATCTTAGTACAAAGTTTAAATAAAGAATTACCAAGTAATAATTAAACCAGCCTGTCATTTATTATGATTAGACACTAAGGTAAGGTCTGTTTCTTTTAATGCTTCTGAAAGAATGTACTCATTTTAGAACAGGTATGACCAGTCACACAGAGGTCTCAAAAGACACAATGTTCTCCTCCTAGCTTAGTGATGCACAGTGTATTCATTTTTATTGCTGGTTTTGACCCAGTTATTGATATCACGGCCAAGATGACATGCTAAGAGCCTTGTCACACTGAGGTTATGACCCAGAACTTTCTCCTGTGACCTCTCCTATCAGGTTTAACTAATGATCTCTTCACTTCTGTTATGACACACTGTCACTGCAGGACAAAATAGGTTACTGTGGTTCAAACATGAGGGACTCCAGGTTATATATTCCTAAGCTACATTAATGTGGGAAGCTTTTTGGCACGGATGGCCAACCACAGGTTAATAACAAACAAGAAATCAGACCTAAATCTGGGAAAGTGAATTTGCTGATATACCAAGAAGCATCTTACAGTGGAAATATTTTTTGTTCTTTCTAGTCTGGATGATGTTTTGAGAGCAAGCAGTGTAGGCTTATACATGCATAATTCCTCAAATCTATCGGCACTGCTCTGCATTAGAGTTTGGGATTTGCCTAGTGATGAAATTGTGTTGCAGCAGCCCAGTGGCTTGTCCACTGCTTAGTTCCTCTAGTGTACTGAAAGTTACCTACTCCTGAAACCTTAGTTTAAGATTTTTGGGTTACAGATGATGCTAATCCTACAAAGTTATTATTTACTATTTATACTACAGTCACACCTAGAAACCCCAAATGAAAGGATCTAATTTAATTTGGTGTTTTGCAAACAATAACGCGAGTTCCTGCATCTGAGATCTAACAGTGGTCTTATCAGCGAGGATAAAAGCTGTGGATGGAGCAGATAAACCATGAGGTGGGAGTGGAATGGAAAGACTGAATAACTGTAAAACAAACAGACTTCACTACAGCTCACTACTTGCCTAATGATGGGAGTGGTTCACAGCATCACAGAAGAAAAAGGTTTGAGGAGGGATTTAGAGAGGGATAAGGCATCAGCTTTATGGCTTTTGGCAAGGACCAGTTTCCGTTGCTAGGTACTGCAGCAGAGAAAAGATTTAAGAATTTTGTGTCTCACTGAAAGAAGCACAGCTGCTTAAGAAGTCTCACTAGGTGACCACCCCTCACTTTAATACATTAATTGCTATAACATATGGTGAAAGATAGTTTTGCTAATTGACTTGAGCCCATTTAACATCTGTGAACTGGAAAACAGTTTTAAATTTTCATCTCCTGTGAGTACATATAATTATACCCTCTCTTTGTTGTTTATCCTGAAGTTGATTGTGCTCTAGTATGGTTACGCTTTCTGGACTTCAGCTGTGTGTTGAAATGAAAATTGCACAATAGCCATCATCACAGAGACTTAAAGGGAAAATTGTGAGATTTGTTATAATCTCATATGGCTTTACAGGATATTTTAAACCCAAAAATACAAAAATAAAAATGAAATAAAATATGACTGCATTTTACACACACACACACACAAAAAAAAAATCAAATCTCTTCTGTTGTGGGTTCCACAAGATTGTTACTTTCCCTCTTAATTTTATACTTTCAGGTGAGACAAATGACTTCTGTATTAACAACAGTTATTTGGAAGTAGATAATACTACATTAATTGTATTGATCTTTATTTATGTTGGGCTGAAATAAACACCTAAGTTTAAGTCTCTTAAGAATAAAATTAAGGCCTCCTGAAGCTGACAGGTATGTCATTGTCAGATGCAAGTTTCCCCTCTCCTCCCCCCCCCCCCCCCCCCCAAAAGCCCTACTCCTAGGGACCACTGGCTCTCTAGGGTCCCTGAATGCTATTTCTCACTTGAGTACTCATCCCTTAGCCCTGCAGCCCTGGCAGGAGCCTCCCTCTCCCATCACTCAGGCACTTTCATTCACCTAGTCGCCTTTAACTGCGTGTTTGAATCAAGACCAGATTTGTTGCTTGGGTTGCCTTTACTGATGTAGCATACTAAGTGGTAAAATGTGTTGCAAGTCAAGCTTTCAGGTAGCTGAACCAAAAAGCTCATAGGCACTCCCCCACCCCCTTATTTATATCTAGTTTCTTTCTTTTACACTTTGCCATGCACTTCCTACTGCCTAGCTTCTGCTGTCAATGTGCAACACATTTTTCAATTGATTAATGACTAATCTATACAGTATGCACCCATGCTAGCTCCAGTCATTGTCCACACTGTGTTCATGCCATAAGTATTTGAAGGTTATATTTGGCCTTTTCCTTGCTTCATGTCCTTATTAAAAGGCACAAACACAGACCTTTGATGGACTATAAATAGCCTGCCAATTCACCTCCTCCCTAGTAGCTCAGTCACCCTCTCAAACACCCCATTATTTTGGTTGCACAGTTCCAATAATTAAGTCTCATATTTTTTCTAGGCCTCAATTACATTGCTTTCACTGACACCTATAAAAGCTCATTTCAGGAAACAGGAAAATTAACCACAATCTTTATTTATTTACATCCACATAAAATAAAACCTAGGTAGAGTTGTTAAAGCACCTGGCACAGGTTTAGAAACATAATTACAATATTACAGAATCAGTCAAAACACCAGCTGCTCTTTCTTTCCTGTATCTCTTCCATCAGCTACATATCATTCACTAGTTACTGAGAAGATTCAGTAAAGATTAAAACTCATCCCAAACCCTATCTATTACGCAATCATATCTTTACCTTGCTATTATAGCTAAGCATCTCTTGTACAATCTTTGGAAAGAAGCTATGGGGAATAAGTAAACAAATAACTTCTAAAAAGAATTATTAATGTAGTCTTCCATCATAAAGCCCAAATGACTGCACCCATGGCACAGTTTGGCCATTTCTGTTGCTCAGAAACCACTTTCATGTAGTTTTAAGAAGTGCATTGAACAAGTCTACCCCTCCCACTGAGCTGAAAAACAAAGCAATTCATCATCCAAATAAGATCTAAAATAATTCCTACCATATAAAATTTTCTGATAGGTAGCAAAGAATATTTTTAAAGGTCAATAGAGATGGGGAATGCAAAATTAAATACTGATTAATCAGGATAAGATTGGTAGTTGATACAAGAACAGGTTAACCACCTAGTGCTGTAAATAATTACTGGTCTTACATTTAACATTCTTGAGTATAGCAAGAGAAGTGTATCTTCAAATTATTAGGCATATATATGTGTGTGTGTGTGTGTGTGTGTGTGTGTGTGTGAAAAAGGATATAAGTGTCCTTGTAGGCAGCCTGTCAGGCACTGGCTGCTGCCCACGTGTTAGTTGTGGGAATATTTCAGTGGGTAGTCTTACAGTTTCACCAAGGACACCTTCAGGCCAGCCAGGATATTCCTGTTGATCCAATCTGGATTTGCATCAGATTGCATTTTGGCTGTTACAAATTCAGAAATTAGGAAGGGCCACAACAAGTTAAACAGACCAAGAGTTTTCCATGAACATGTAATCTGTATGTTCACTTTGGATGCTCTTCAAAAGGTGGGAGCCTGGAGGACAGCTTCCAGATTAACTTTACCAGTAGAGCAGGACTGAAAATAGGAACTGTGTGTCATGACAAAAACTTATATCTGAAAAACACAAATGCAACCGAGAAACTTTAATAAGCAGGTGCTATTGTAAACTTAAATTAGATGTTAAATATAGTGATTGCGATATATAAAAGACAGGCTTTATGAAATGCTGGGTTCATCCAATTATACATACTCTTATTATTTCTTTTATTAGTAATATATTCCGCAGTGAGATTAGTTAGTACTTATCTGCAATGTACTTTCCAAACTGGCTAATCATTCCCTGCATCAGATAAGAGGCTGCAGCATTTTGACCCCATTTGATAGTGGAAAAATACATGCAAATGTTTCTTGGTCATACTGGTAAACCTATGATGCCTTGATACAACAATGGATTGGAGAGTAAGAAAGGTTCTCCAGGCCCATGCTTGGTCTGTATGCTCCTGGTCCTGTCAAAGGACTGAAAGCTTTGATTAATCACTTGATTGACTGCTTGACACAAAGTTTAGCTACATCTCCACAAAAAGACCCTCCTCCACAACTTTTCTTTAAAAACAGCTTAAAACTGATAAACATCTGAAAACAAGCACTGCATCACATAGCATGCGAAGCTTTGGTATATCAAAGGGCAAGAGATCATAGAAGAAGCATTTGTCTAAAATGTAGCCAGATTTTCCAAAGAGCTCAAGGATAATTTTTTTCAAATGCTCGGCATCCACCTCTATAGGCAAATTTTCAGAAGCGCTCAAAGCCATGCATGCTAAAAGTCTCTAAGAATGCTGCTTGTTGTTTTGGTTCTTAAACAGAAGCCAAGCTTTTTGAAAAGCCTGTCCCCTTTGAAATATTTCTGCTAAAGGATATTACACTATACCTCAGTTATTATTTTGGGTTCCATATGTATCTGTACATCTCTACAAAATAACCATAGTGTAAAACAAACTTTTTGTTAAACGAAAAACAAATTCAGTCACTTTGGAACATAAGTCTTTCATTTGGTTATTTGTTGAAATGGCTTCATAGGCAGCCTTTGTATGAAATACTTCATCCTTGTTATTTGGAAGCATTATCTCATAAGGACTCGTCAAGTCATTTTTCCATTACATCTATTTATAAAGTAGGCACTCTTTTCTTACCTTTCCATACAAAAATTTTTCTCTAACATAATGCCTATTCTCCTCATCATAAATACTGTGACTTTCACAAAATAGAATTACACCTGACGTTATGTTCCAATATATTGTTCTGTAGGGGTTTTGTTTGCAGTACTACATCTACATTTTATTAAATCATTACTTCCAAATAAAACAATGGAGAACAGCCCCATAAAATGGTGCTAGCATAGTTATCAATAAGAAAATTCAAGAAACCATCTGAAGAAGAAGAGTGCAATTTAATAACAGGGTCAAGTGGAAGATCTTGCACTTGCACAGACATGATCAACTGTATGAAAGTAGAATGAGGAATGACTGCCCGGAAAACAGTTCGGAATATACCGAGGGAAGGGATATATCTGAGCATAAGCTGCACTTGAGTAAACAACATCATGTTGCCACAACAAAGAGAAAGAGGCTGGCATTACCCTTGGATGTGTAAAGCAGAGCACAGCCTGACAGACACATGAAGTATTTATTTTCAGCATCAGTGAGGTTTTACCTGGAATGCTAAGCATAGAACCAGGAACCCCACTTTACAGGTATGACATCCAGAAGTAATAGAGATCAAGAAAAATGGGCAGGGGTCTTTAAAAGACTGAAGGAACTAGAACTTGTTAGCCTAAAAAAATAAAATTAAATTAAGATTTAAAAAGCCTGTTTGCTACACTTGCTGTTGTAAGAAGGCAAGGTATTATCTCTATCAGTGACACCTGCAGCTGGGATGACGGCAATCCCAAGGTAACAACCAGGCCTGCCAGAACTGTGAGATGTATTGATCTGTTACAGGGAGTGGCACCAGTATGTGGCTGAAATATCCAGTGCCAGCTGAGATGAAAAAAAAGTCTGTGTTAGTGAACTGGAGAAACCTTGGTGCCTATTCAGCAAAAAGAAACAAAAAACAGAGGAGCACCAAGGACGAATGAGGTATTGGGGCACAACAAACAAGTTACTTGCATCTGCAAGTCAGTCCCCTACAGAGCTGACACTGAGTTGATCCAATTCATGGATCATGACCAGAAAGAAGAGACACCATGTCCTGTAGAAGATCCTACAAATAAAGATTACACAGACTGCACAATGTGACTGCTAATGGTCACATAATGTTAGACATTATCAAATAGCAGAAACTTTTCAACAGTTGATGAGATGCCTTTCATAATATGATTGAAATCTGAAGTGTTTTAACATGAGCATATTTTAAACATCATCTTAAAATGTCACTCAAAAATGTCATTTTTCCTTCAGGTTTATCATTTACTATTACAGAAACAAAATAATTCTGGACAGGAAAGCAAAACCCAGAGAGGGGAGAGAATTTGATATTCCTCTGACTGACACTGGAGAAGCCTGTACTGCCTTTCAAAGCTCACAAGACATCCTGCTGAGACTTCATGCTGGCCCCTTTTGCAACTTCTTTGTCTGCTTAAAGCATACCTCATATGTAAGTAAAACACATCCCAGAAGACCACCAAGACTAAGATAGGATCTGACTGGATATAAAGGAAAAAAAGTGTGGCTATGTAGTAGTGGACTAGGTCACCAAAAAAAGCAGTGGAACATGTGCCCTTGAGGGTGTCGAAGATTGGCAAGACCAAGACCTGAGTAATGCGGTCTGCACTTAGGGTTTATACAGCTCTGCAATGGAGGTCAGGTCAGAGAGCTCCTCATGTCCCTTCCCACCTCTGATTTTGCTGATCCTGGGAATTTACCTTTCTCAAGGCAGCTAGCCTCGCAGGTGACTTTTCCTCTAACCAGGAGAGGAATGCATTACCCAGAGAACACTTCATGAGCCAGTGGGTACCAGGAGGTCACATTGTCTGGGGCGTGCATTTCATGGGCACGCACATGTCTGCACGTCAGTGTGTCCATGCAGGGACATATGCCTGTGTGCAGGGCACCAGCTGGATGCTGTGTTCAAGCTTGGAGGCTCTCCAAGGCCCAAATGCCCATCGTTTAGATGGACTTCGATGAGAGATTAAAAGAAATACTTGTGTGTTGCTTGGCTCAGAACACCCAGGAAGGAGAGGAACTATTCAGAATCGCCCGCGGGAGTTTACAACTGGGAGCAATGGGGTAAAGTCAGGTAAAGAAAAATAGTTTGAACATCAGTAAAATTTCCTAACTGTGAATGTTATTAGACTGGAATAATCTCCCCTTAGGGAAGCAATAAAGACGACATCATTTGCATCTTTGCAAACTAGACCAGACAAAGCACTGGGAAATATACTCTGGGGAATAATCCTGTAAAAAGATTGCACTAATTTTTCCCATCTATTCTTTCTTCATAAGATTGCTTCATACACACAGCGTGCCATACTCCTTTTCCTGTTACTTTATTCCCTTTCCTGTGGGCTGAATAATAATAATAAAAACTGGGGAAATAATACCTTTCTAACTGAAATATAACATTAAGACAATTTGCCTTTTCACTTAAAAAAGATGTATTTTTTCCTTAAAATCTAACCAGTGGTAGATACAAGATCATATTCTCTAGGGTAATGACACACTTCAGTACAATACGCAATTAGGTTTGCCTTAAATTAATTATTGTTTGACATGCTGCTCATACAAATACTGTGTAACAGGAGGAAGTCAGCCTGACCTTAATTATTGCCTGTAAATAATCCCCGAGTTGTAACTAAGTAGTGCCTTTTAAAATGTAATTATTATAATACCAGAGTTACAGAGCTCATTGATTTATAATTGCTTAATTGTTTATACCCATTAAACCACAGCTGTGATAGGTTCATCACGCATACATGCACTGCTCGGAAAACTGAGGAAGTATGGCCAGGAACTTGGACCAACGTTATCTCCCACAGCTCAACAGCTAAATAATCATTCCAGTCCAGTCAAGGTCAGTAGCATTCAACAGATGGCTGATAAGCTGTGGGAAATGAGCTGGTCATTTTGACACAGATCCTTCAGAACAGCGAGGCGGGAGTGAGTGGGGACATGAATTTAGGTACCTCTGGGACCCTGAGCTCCCACCAGCTTTCTAATTCAGAGCAGAACTTCCCTCCTCCCTGTAAGTCTCATTTTACATGTTTAGGCTCATACTGGTAGCTATGCTAGTGATAAACATGATAGCCATGCAATTATGAAGTTTTCCTCTACTTCTGAACAAAGGATATGCAGTTGTTTGTGCACTTGCATGCAAGGGAGAGACTGATTTTTGCCTGTCATGCCTTGCAGCTTCCCACAAGTAAAGATCCTTTCACGAAGAGAATTCAAGCCACAGTCCTCATCTTTGAGCTGTGTCTGGTAATCACTATCTAGACTACTGCATTATATTACCTGTACTACTCCATTGTGAATGGGGAAAAAAACGAAAGAAAGCATTTAGGAGTAGACATCATGACATTTTCATTGAAATTCTAGTACATCCCAACTGTCAGATTGGAGAAGCCAACATCTTCCCCTGAGAAACTGGAATCTTGCACTTTGTTGTCAAGATCCAAATTTATCTTTCTCATTAAAAAAAAAAAAAAAAAAATAAAAAAAAAAAAAAAAAAAGTATTTAGAAATGTGTGGATTTTATACTATTAAAAATGTGGCTAAATATAAATATTTCTGCTATAATTCCCTTCAGTATGTCCAAAACACCGAAAGTGGGAATGAAGATGTTAGTGTAAGTTGCACATATAGTTTAAGTTTAAAGCAATTAACCCTTTAAGGATTTCATAGAATATCCTGAGTTGGAAGGGACCCATAAGGATCATCAAGTCCAAATCCTTACACTGCACAGGTCTACCCAAAAGTTTAGACCATATGACTAAGTGCACAGTCCAAACGTTTCTTAAATTCATACAGGCTTGGTGCAGTGACTACTTCACTGGGGAGCCTGTTCCAGTGTGCAACCACCCTCTCAGTGAAGAATCTCCTCCTTTGAAGACCCCATTCCAATCTCAGGCATTCCTAGTAATGTTCAGTGTGAAGAAAAAAACATCACCATTTGTCTCAATTTCTGCACTCCTAAAAAGGGAATATTAGTCACGTAGGTTCACCAGTCAGGTTACATCTAAATTCCCCATGGTAAATGAGACTAAAGAAATGCAAACTATTCTAGTGTTGTACAATCCAGATGGAGCGATAATGCCCTGCTCGTTATTACCAGCATTCCACAGCAATTAGGGAATCACAGCAGAATCCTAAATCTATGGGAAGAAAATCAGATTGCCTCAAAGTGTGGTCCTGTCCTGTCATGTGACTGAAAGTGTAGGATTAAAGGCGTCTCTATCTCAGCGTTTCTTGTGCACTATCTTTTTGGTTTATAATTGAAAGTGTTGGTTTTTGTTGTGCCCCCCACCCCAAACAGTCAGCTATGCAAATACAGCACAGGTCCTGCCCTCCTGCGTACCCTCACCAGTCATCAAGGCTTCGCAGCCAAATTCTGCTCCCACTCCTACCTGCACAGACCTATTCCTTCCAAATAGACAATGCGCGAAGGATGACTGTTTAAATGTAGGAGCCATCCATTCCTGAGCATGGATGACTTTGGAAAGGTGGTGGTGGATTAGCTCCTCTTAGCTACTGTTAGTTTGCATTTTTCCCCCTCAGATATAGCATGAAAATAAATAAATAAATAAATAAATAAAATCATTCAATCACACAAATGTCATTTATCTCCCTTAGCTGCAACACCTATTGAAGAAAAGAACGTTTACATTGCTGACAGTTTGTTGTTTTCCTCATCTGTGAACAGCTGACATTTCTTATCTCATGCTTAGAATATAAACTCTCCAGCACAGGCACCATCAGATCATTCCGTATGTCCCCATTGTTACAGTCAGAGCAAGAACAGTAGGAAAGACAACAGCTTCTTTTTTTTTTTTTTTTAAATGCAGAAGTATAGAAGTATTTTGGGCTGTTTCAAAGACTAGTTGGTACATAAGATATATCCTGAAAATATAAAGCATTATATAAATACCATGGGCAGATTCTTCCTAGCTTCCAAACTTTTGAGTATTACTTTATTACCGTGACTTGGCTGAGTGCAGCTCCCAGCTGAAAGAGTCGAAGGAGCTTTAAGCAATAGAAGTAACCACAGATCCAAATACAGTGTTAGAGGTTAAAGCTTTAAAACAAGGCAACACAAAGCTGCCCTGTGTAGGAAGCAGAAGAAAAGAGTAAGCAAGTCAAAATACTCATAATATAGAGAAGATAGGAAAAGATGCAGTTGTGAACTATCTGTAATTAAATACTAACTATAATGTAAATAAATTTAATCCCCTGACTTCCAAAGAGCAAAAGGAAGGAATGAGTAAAATAAAAGCCACTGATTAGAAGAGGTTGGCCTGATTCTGTGCTGGTAACTCTCGGGCAAAATTTCTGACAAGCCGGACAACAAGCACAGCAGGGTTTAAAAGTTTGTTTTGCAGGATCAGCTAAGTATACAGTATTTTCGCTGGGCATTTTAGAACTGCTCCTAACCAAAGTCTGGGAAGAGACAGTAAATAGGCTCTCAGTTATCACTGAATTGCAGTGAACAGCATTTTTGGTTAAAATTTAACTGAGACAGCATAGGGTAACCTTTAAGTAAATTGGAGAGCTGATTTTGCTCCACCAAATGACATTCAGGAATAAGAAATAAAAGGAAAATCAGAGAACTTTGGAGCCCTGTGACTGGAGTACACAAACTGAAACACTTTGAAGACCTATTTTCATAGATTACTACTTCACACTAAAAATAGGAAACCAGAGCAAACAAACAAAACAATAAATACTAGCCAATACCAAGCAAAACCAACCAACAGATGGAGCACCCAGAAAGAAAAATTTCCAGCTCCCTTGTAAAGTTTTGCACTGGGATAAGTCACATAAATAACACCTCTCCAACAATTCCTAATTTAAATTAATTGTTAATTCATTAACGAATACCCCCTGACTTCCTGGTTGCAAAAGGGACATGAAAGTGAGGCATTCCCCAATTCTGTTACCAAGCCCTGAGTGCAGCCCACCTCAAGCAGGCATTCAGGGGCAGTGCACCTGTGCTCCCTGTAATAACTGTATGTGGAAAAACCACAAACACACCAAAACAGCCCTCTGCAGATGGGGAGGCACATCCTTAGGGAGCACAGCTCTTCAGGGGAGAGTTGGACAGAGCAATTGTTAAGGAAGGTCCAGGAGCACAGACGAAAGGGCACTAAGACAATTTGACGCTCTCCTAAATATCTCCTGAAGAGACCTACTCACCCTAATTCAGAGGCTTGTTTTCCCCTCCTCCAGTACTACATAAATTCACTCCGTTTATCAGAAACATAACCTGTATATAAAAACCTTTGCACAAAAGTATACTGAAAGCGTAGAACTAACTGATAATCAACAGTCTTTCTGGGGACACCAAGCACCAAACAGACAGACATCTCTCTGTATTTCACTCCTCACTTCATCCTCCTGGAGGGGAGGTGCTGCAGGCAGGGTTCCTTGTTCACAGGGACTTCGTAGTGCAGGATCTAGCACATTTTGAACCCTCTTCTAATTGAGATCTGTAACTAGTAAAGTACGGACTGCTGTTGCTCCTAATTAAGTACATTTGTTTCCACCCAGAGCACTTTTCTGTCAGCTCGAAGGAACACCCAGGACTGGCAAAAACAGACACCCTGAATTAGCACAGAGGTCATATGTGCTGACACACATAATACAAGCAGACTGTCCCACTTTCCCACCCACTGAATTCTTGTTGCTAATCTAATTGATACCTTGTGATTATTTCAGATGGTCACTTGCAGAAACAGCAAAGATAAAATGCTGGCGTATCTTGTGACACTTACCCAGTTTGTCTGCCCTACTTCCAACAGAGTTTTCTCTGTTCTGTTTATCTCTCCCTCCTTCCCATTTACCCCATGCAAACATGCTGCCTCCACTTCTCATGTTTTGGGAGGAATGTGCAGTATTGGAAGCTTCCAGAGTCAACTGATTTTTTTTTTTTTTTTTTTTTTTTTTCCCCTACACCCTTTCCCTTATTGCTTCTCTTCTCACTGTCCCTTCCCACTTCTCCCATCCCCACGATTACCTCCTTCTCCCCTCTCCCACAGTCTCTTCACGCAGCCTCAGCCTCACCCACTGGCACAGCGCAGAGCTGGGGGCTGCAGCGAGGGCCAAGGTCCTGCTGCACTGGCTGCGGCCACAGAGCAGGAGGACAGCCCTTACCCAGTGACCCCATGTGCTAACTGGGTGTTTGAAGACACCAGGAGTGGACCAAACAAGGAGGATAAGGATTCAGTATAAGGTAAAATGTGTATATGTGCTATTATCTTTATCAATTTTCATGCATTCTACAGACAAGGAAGAGGCGCCAAAGATGTAGGTTCCTTTGAATCGTACAGAGGGGGATGTTTTCCCCTTGTTCTCCTACACCTTTGCCTCTCGCTGAGGCCAAAAACCATGGTGAAAATATCAGGGAAAGTAATAGAATTTTTGGACTTGAAGTTATCTGGAAATTATTATTTATCATTGTTTTTGATGTTTCCAATAAGAATGGAACAAAAAAAAATTAAAAAATGGTCCTAGTCCCAAAGAACTTCCTTCCCAAAAGAAGGGATACCAAACAAGACCCAAACGTAATCCAAGAACAACAGTACATGGGCATATGCATGTAATAGATCTCACAGCAGAGACTTTCAGAAAGACTTCATCACAAAGTCTCCCCAAATTACAAAGATTTCTCAAAGAATGGAGCATTACCCATTAAGACAGTGCGAGGAATAAATCTAGTTACTCTATTTTTTAGCCTGAGTTATGGATACTCCCATAACAAGGAGACAGACACAATATGACTAAGAACGTTTGTATGAAAATATAGCACTTACATTTAAATAAGGAAAGATTTATTTATTTATTTATTTATTTATTTAAATAAGAGGACTAGTATAGCTGTGTATTTCTTTTGTACAAGCCCTTCTCTAGCAGAACAGAATTCTTTAACAAAAAAAGAGTCAGAGATAAAACCCAAACTTTACCAAGCTCAATGTTCCACTAAGCTCGTTATGCAGGAACAATTTAATGGGCTGCTGGCAATAAATACAATAACTGGATTCAGTCAGAAAAAAAAAAAAAAAAAAAAAAAAAAAAAACAGGAAGACCAAGGACTTGAATTCTT
Organism: Nettapus auritus; assembly: GCA_011076525.1. NCBI lineage: Eukaryota > Metazoa > Chordata > Aves > Anseriformes > Anatidae > Nettapus > Nettapus auritus. The sequence goes on along the minus strand of CM021769.1, from coordinate 48,018,440 downwards.
CATCACCGCGTAGGTCTTACACAGATGAAAAGCGTTCCCTCGGTAGCTGCACTGTCCAATTTTCTCTTTGGGAAGTCACTAGAGGGCATCATCACCTACTCAATCCGGACTGCAGACCAGATCAGAGCACTCGAACCCTTCTCTCCAGAGGCTCACCAGGAACAGGACGGCTGAACCTACGCTGCCCGTAGGACTGCCCTCTGCACGGCTCTGAAAACCCAGCTTTCCAGTTGTTCACACAGCCGTAGCACAGGGGCACCCGCAGGGCGCAATGGAAATGGCCTGCCTGAGATGCCAGCAGAGAGAAAACCTCAGGAGCACTTGGCTCTCAGCACCCCTCAGCATGCAGCCGGGGCAGCCTGGAGGACTTGCTCCTCAGCTGGAGCTACCCAAGCCTTCTAACACATACACAGTAAAGCAACATCCACTGCTTCACATCACTGTACCTTCACATCATGTGCCAGCACTCAAATTCTCACAGAGATGATCTGTCCAGTCTTTAGCCCTGTAGCACCACCAGGACACCCATAATGCGTCCTTACCAGGCTGCTCAGGTTGCCACAAGAGCACAGAGACATCTCCCAGGAATGTGTCGCCATTGCAGCACAGGGGGACCTGAGGGGCCAGGTTCCTCAGCTTGGTTGTACACACTGCCACAGTTGGCACCAAAGCCTGTGCCAGCAGAGCTACAAGCACAGAGCTCTCAATGGCCCAAGCAGCCAACCTACTTTCCCCCACCTCACTAGCTCAGCCCTAGAGCTGGGGCACTCAGCTGGCCTAAATTGGCTCAGCAATCAGCCCTGGCGGCTCCCTGGCCCGTCAGGGCACTCACTGCCAGCAGGCCCCTCCACCCCCTGCCTCCTGCACTGCCATGTCCTCCCATGGAGACAGCAATGATGACTCTCTGTAGCCCACCCCAATAGGCACTTCCAGCTGAAGAAGTTTTAGCAGGGTCAAAGGCGTCTTGCAGTTCCTCTGCAGAAACCAAAAGCATTGCACACAGAAAAGAAAGTCTAACAGAAGTGGTTTTATTTGCATAAAGGCATTTCCCAAGTAATGCTGCCTCCACAGCCTCCTCTAGTCCGGGTCTTCCCATGTCCTCCTTCTCTCTTTGGACCCGTGTTGCAATGGCAATGTGCTGGAGAAAACGGCATGGCACCCCAGTGTCATTTTTATTTTTGAGCCAAGAACTGGTGAGGCCAGGCTGCAAGCACCATCAGAACCAGCGTCAGGACAGGTTAGGTTGCCACTGAGTGGGAATGGTCACACAGGAGACAGGAGGGCACGGCAATCCTCTCCTCACCACTCCCAGCCACATTTTATCCACTTTTCAGCTTTTCCTATTCCATCTACCTTACAGTAGTCATTTTCAAGGAAAATCTAGGAGAAGGCTTTGTACAGCACAGACTTGGGCTGGAAAATGCCTTCTGGCCATGTGGCTGAGGGAGAGGCAGACTTGAGAGCAGCTACAAGCCACAGAGATTGTCTCTTCATCTGCTCCACAACCACCCCTGCACAGCAGCTCTATCTCGACTATCTCTTATAAATGGCACTGCTAAAACAAAGATGTCCATCATCTCCCTAATACTCTCACTTCTCTGTGAGGTTATCTGTAAAAAGTGCTCACATAGCGACTTTTCCAAATTGCTCTGGCAACCTAAGGAAAGATGAAATGCTGAATAGACCATGAGAAGGTGATTAGCTTTGTTAGACCAAGGCCAGGAGTCATCTCCCACAGGTTCATCAGAAATGTGTCTACTATGCAACATTCATGTAACGAGACAGGTCCCATTTTTCACTAGTGCTCTTACAGTGAGCATGCCAGTGGAAAGATCTGAGTGTTGCAGGAACTACAAACACAGAGGAGAAGGTCCAGCCACTGTTTTCACACAGCCATTTCACACCTGTCCTTTGTTCACCCTTCTCTCTTGCTTCTTGTGTTTCCTAAAACGTGCCAGGTAGGTCATCTCCATGACATGGTATTCACCACTGGATTCCTTAACAGCACTGCTATTTGGACAGCTTCGCTGGAGGTAAAATACCTACATTCAAACTGAGGATGAGGGAGCTTTTGAACCCTTGAAACTGATTACAGACACTACCACACACACAGATTTACGCCAGGGTGAAACCCAGGTACATGCTGCCCCCCACATATCACAACCAGGTCCCAGCCCACCAAAAAGAAACCAGGGAGTGGTATGGACGCAGTGGGGCAACAGGACCCATGTGCCCTCATCTGTGCCCAGGCATGGTACAGGGAGCAGTTGCTCTTTGGCTAAATGCAGCATAGGAGAGTCTCCACTAATGGCTCACTGTCTATGTCTTCCAAATCAATTTCTTCACTGTGTGGGGAGCTCTAAAATCTTGAGAAAGGTCTTTGTGCATCAGAGGACTTAGAAGGAAGCACTCTTTTTGTTAGGGAGTGACGGAGTTCAAAGGGACTGGGGACAGGTGACACAATGGCTCATTGCATGCAAAATACGCCTGTATATCACAAGGGTCTTTCCAGAGGAGCTTTGGATCATCTCCAAAGCCTGGAGCACCATGAAAAACACTTGAAGTTCCAGTGTTGGAAACACCTGTTATACAAGGAACAGGTCTACAGGTCATGAAGAGTTTGGGGCATTTTGATTCTTAGCTGGGATTTTCCCTTCAAAGGGTGGGTACCTGGAGCTGCTCTGCCCAGTTTGATTCTTGAGTGCCTGTGAAGGGAGTGCACATTTTAGTCTGGAGGGAATAAATAAGCAGTAGGTGTATATCACCCCTTTCCTGCACCATTAGCACTGGTGTACCCATTATAGTGTGCCAGATAGCAGCTTCATCAGCTTGTTAGGAAAAGAGTGTGTGTTGGAAGAACCCCAGGAACTGCAGGAGGGGAACTGGAGGGCACTTTGATATTGATTGCTAAAAAGGTGGAAGGGCAATGGTATAAAAGGTAAGTAAGGTAAGTAGGTAGGGAGGGAAGAGGATGAAGGGGAAAATGTTGGAACTGGATCCCAATTAAAGAGGTAATATGTTCAGATCTAGGGCACAAATGACCTTAGCTGCATCATCTGCAGCCTGGAAAACACAAAACATTTGCATTAGAAACATCAAAGAAGCAGACTCAAGTGTGGTCATAAGTTTTGACCATTTTAGGTCCTGGAAATTCCAAGCATGGTTGGAAAATGAGAGAAACCTCTGAAAATTTGAAACTCCAAGCATGGCTAGAAAATGAGGGAAACCTCTGAAAATTTCACAGAACTTTCTATGATGAAAAATGTTGGTGCTTTCACCTGACACCAAGAAAAATTCACTTTAGAGCAAAAGCTTGATTTATCTTGTCTGTACTGAGTGATGACGGTCTCTGCACTGGAAAGAGCAGCTCTTATCTTTCTGTGTACATACAACGGGAGGATACTTGGAGATTATTATTCACTAAAGCTCCCATACTAGGCAAAGCTGCAGTCTGAGTCACTTTAACAGAAACCCACCCATTCCCAGGCCTACAGCAATTACTCACAAGCCAGCATTTAGATATGCAAATAACAACATATTGTAATCAGCAGCTTGTCCAATAATATGCCCTTTGTTTCATCAAAAAGGCGTATCAGTTCTGTACAGTTGGCAGTGAACATGCAAAGAGGAATTTGAAAAAGCAAGAACATCCAGAACAGCAGCCCCTGCCAGTCCGATTGCAGGCACCACTGATGTCAGACGATGCATCAGAAGCTTAGGGTGCTAATGACTTCTTGTTGTGTTTGACATTATGCAGCTATTCCTTAGCAGACATTTTCATGGTTGGTATTGTTTTTATAGATGTTGCCGTTTTACTCATGAGCTGGAATTTTCAAGGGAAAATTTTGAAAAGAGGATGAAAGCTTGAGGGGACAGGGACGATACGAGAGAAAAAGCTTGTCTGAACCTTCACATACACCTTGTTCAAAACACGGAAACATGAAATATCTTGTCCTTAGTTATAAGCCTGTTACAGTATCGGGAATATAGGGCATCTGACTTCATCTGCTCAGCTGCAGTCATTTGTTTATATTCATGTATACATATATACACATAATCAGCTGTAGCCCTTGAACAGAAGTTAAAACATGCAAAAAAATGGAGAGAACTTGAGGTAATGGATCTAACTAAATTATCATCTTGAAATAATCCAGCTAGTTTATCTTCTTTGTGTTTTTTTTTGTGTGTTTTTTTTTTTTTTTTTTTTCTGTCTTTCTTTTGGAGATTTGCAAGACAATTTTTAGAGTCTAATTAACTTTTTGCATGAAGATGCACTCCTTTCATTTTGGAGAATTAATCACATTTAATCTGCAGACACCTAGCCATTATAGCAAATTTGTCCGTCCACTATGACAGATAGATTATGAGAGAATAGATGGAAAGTGACATTCACATTAGCCAGAGTGTGTTTTTGGCAGCCATCAACTGGCTTTTCGAGTTACTATGACTTTAACACATCATCGCTTTTTCATTACAACAACCTGATTGAGTAGGTTAGGTCACCAAGTGGCTTCTCCAAGCATTTATTATGACAGTAATGTTGTTTATGTTATCAAAACCCTTGTGAGTGAATTACTTTCTTAAACATAGTGTGTCCTGCTGTTAACTAGAGACTAGCTGTACAGAGGAGTTGGGGATTCAAAGCTCTTCAGGTGTGCAGGAGTGCAGATCCAACTGCAAACAGGAGAGAAGAAGCTTCCTGATGATGAATTTTAGGTTGCGTATCTGCAAAAGATGACATTCTTATGAGGAGCTTTGCATAAACCAAAGATGTGTGTACCTGTATGAGAAGGCAACCAAGCAAAAATACCAATGCAGTGAACTATGTCTAAGAAAAAGCAGGAAAAAAAAAGAATGAGTTCATTCGTTCTAGATAAAATGATTAGAGCATGGAAAATATTTTCTTAACTATGCCAAAGAAAGAGAGATACAGTAGTTGTACTTTGCACTTCACCAGAAGTGTGATCAGTACTTTGTAAAATACGTGCAAAAAGCAGGGCTGCTTTGGAGAGCATGCATTCTAGGGTGATTTATATCAGCTAAATAAAGGTAATTAAAGATATAAAGGACTGAAGCAGTAAAAACAGGACCGAGCTATTTAACCGAGTGTGACAGCTTTGCATGACTGATTATTCATGAACTACTCCTAGGTAGTTAAGAAACATAAAATGTGATTCATAACCTCTAGAAAGAAAACAAGCTACTTATTAAGAAACCTAATTTTATGATGCTCCTAAATCTAGTGTAAATATTTGAATTCCTTTCTAAAAACTTTCTGAAAAACATGAATAAATACATCTATTCACATAATGCACAAGTATCTACATACATCTATTTCACAACTGGTAATTAAAAAAATAGGCACTTCTGTATGCAGTATAAATGCATTAAATGCATACTCCAAAGGCATTAAACAATTAGTTAACATTTCTACCAGATTGTTACCATGCATTTTTATGGAAATCATCACTATCAGCTAAGGAATGCTAAATTAATAGGCCTTTAAAAAAGAAAAATGATCCACAACATTGTCCTCTGATCAGACTGAAAGCTCCTTTTCGCAGGTAAGTAATTGAGTAGTACACTAAATGGTAACTGCATAGTGTATTAACAACTCTTCATTAACTCTTCACATGCAGTAAATTGCACCTAATTTACTCCACGGTTAGCTACTGACTGCAGTGCAAGTGTATACATGCAGGGGGTTAATGTGAGAGCCACTACAGCACAGTGAATTACTAGGTCATTGCCTAGCACCTAGGAAATCCCTAATTGCAACTCAAAATTCAGTAATGAACCAAATACATATAATTCTGCAAAACAATCTGCTAGTGAAAAAAAAAAAGCACAAAGTAATTCTTGTTTATTCATGGAGGCATCACAGCAGGACAAAGATAGTGCTCATTTCCATAAGAGTTTGTGTTTTTTTTTTTTCGTAAAATCTTTCCCTTTATTAAATTTCCCCTGCCTGGACTGTTACTAAGTGTGAGTATTTCTCTTTTTTTTTTTTTTTTTTTTTTTTTTCCTTAATGAGGTAAAATGTATTAATATATATAATTATAAAGAATCATGTAATTATGAGCATGTTCTGTTATGAGCCAACTTTAAAGTAAACATGAAACAAACACCAAGGAATTACTAGCAAAGGTAATTACCATAAAATAATGTTGCTGGACTATCGAACACTGTAATTGGATATTGCTACAATTGCCAGTGCATTTGTAGTTGAGCTACTCGTGTATTATGTGTAAGCAATTTTCCTGGAATGTCTGTCTGAATCAGCACTGAATTTCACAGACCAGCATAAACACAGGTATTCTAGTTTTTCTTTCAGGATTATTTCATGGCACAACATCTGCAGGATCTGTTGTGGAATTCCTGCATCATAGTAAGTTTTTCTCTCATTCTGTTACTTTCATTTTATTGAAGAAGAAAAAGATATTTTAATGTGTGTAAGCACAAAACAAAAACAACAACAAAATTTAACCCCCTTCAGACTGACTTCTAAAATTATTTTCCTTTTTTTTTAGTATTTCACAATTAAATTTAAATTATATTTCTGACATTTGTTTAGTTTTGCTTGCAAATACAAAGCTGCCTGGAACAAATCAAAGCTTGTATTTAAAAATCCTTTATGCAATATGAATATAAAAGATACTTCTTAAAATGCAGTGTATCTTTATGTGGTTGCTGCTGTGTTTGTCTGAGCTGTCATCTTGCTTTTCTTTGCCACTGATTAACAGCTCCAGTTAAAGGAAAAGGACAGATTTAGCAAGTAACCTGCAACAGGATGTTCAGCTTCCTCTCCTTTCACTGGTTTTCTTTCTCTTACTACAGTCTAGGGATAAATAGGTACTGAAGTCATAATAAAGGCATATGTTTACATTTTCCTCTTGGAAATTCTCATAGAATTTAACAGCTGCCCTTTCTATAAAAACCTTCAAAAACCTAGGAATCTCTCTTTAGCAATGCCATTCTTCCGAATTCAGTAGGATGGGTTACAACACACTACAAAAAAAAAAAAAAAAAAAAAAAAAAAAAAAAAAAAGCCAAACAGCTCCAGAAAAACATACGTAGTTATGCAAAAGGTATAATAATGATATGCTCATAGCATTTAGATATGGAAGACAGCCATGGAGGTTTTCTAAGCTACCTTTCTATTACTGAAGGCTTGAAATGGCTAGAGACTAATATAAGCAAATGCCAGAACTGGTAGCCCTGTGTGGTACCTGTTACTCGGACAACTGAACTTGAGCACCTGTTCTGAATTATTTTCCAAACCTGCTTTGTTTCAAGAAGCCTTTGTAATAGCAGAACAATTAGCCTCAGTGTTTTCATACTGCAACATTGTCAGCCCAAGAGAGGAAGATACACAATGCAAATGATGACCTGAGGACTCGAGAATTTAATAAGCAAAAACACCACATGCAAACTCTGGTGGGTAGAGATTCCTCTAATATGCATGAGTGTTGGTTTTAGACTGAGATGGAGTGATCTCACTAAAATAAATCATTGCGTAATGGCAGAGCATCCCTCCCTTACCTGTCGGACTTGGATGGCCCAGCTCTGGGCTGGCCTGTGCCGTGTCTGCCCGCTGCTCTGACCCTGCAGCTATGCTACAGACATGCAGAAACACCCTGGAAGAAAGCCAGCGCTCCGGTTTTTAGCCAGAGTCAAGGCACATGGACTGTATGACACAAGCATTTTTGCTGCACGATAAAAGGTGTTTGTGGCATCTAATAAACTCATTGTCTGGTTCACGCAGGTACTCGTTGTTGTTATGGTTAATGGTAGTACCAACTGCCACTCTCAGTAGAGACCAGGCTTTCTGAAAAATAAATATGTAACAAAAGGCAAACTCCGTCTCAAAGAGTTTACACAGGAAATATTATTTCAAATGTGATTTAGCTGCAGCTGAGGGGTCATGAACTACTGCCACATTCGAAGGCACAATAACACGAATCAAAAGCAAAGCAGCCATTCATGCGGGTTTATCAGCCTGTATGTACCTTGGGGAGTGTCAGGAGCTGATCCTCTGCCTTTCTGCTGCCCCCATCTCAGGCAACAACCCCAAGCAGACAGGTGTGGCTGCCGGCTGTGCAGCTAATCTCTTGGATCAGCCCAGTTTGAACGGGTAGAGCCCATGAATCAGAGTCCAAAGGGTGGGTGTGCAAGCACAATCTCCCTGCTACCCAGGGAAGTGGAGGTGTCGCTCCTGCAAGCAGGACTATTTCACCCGCCTGGGCAGAGCACGGGGGCCTCCTTGGCCAGGAAATGCAAGGAGCAGCTTAAATTTGGCGCTGCCGGGGCGGGAAGGAGATTTGCACATTGCAAAGCCCCAGCTGCACACAGGCTGTTGTGGGGAGCGGATGGTCCCAAAACATGTCCAGGAACCACTGGGTAGCACGGTAAAAAGTGTGCTGAGAAGGCCGAGGGAGCGTCATGGCACAACTGACCAAGTGAGGAGAGTTTCTTCACTCTGCTTCGTTAAACTGTTCAGATACAGCCACCGAGGCCATCAAACATGCATTTAGTTGGCATCAGAGGTTCCCAGAGTGACTTGAGACCAAGTGCCTGCTCTGTGCAGAGCTGGCCATGTCCACCTGTAGCCATGACTCCCTTCACTGCAACAACAAATTACAGGAGGTTGGTCTGGTGAGAGGAACCTTCGTGCTGCTTTGGGATGCCCCAAATTCTTGAGACTTTGCTGAAAATATCCACTGAGAGAGAGGCAGTCTTTTGTAATTTTTTTTTTTTTTTTTTTTTTTTTTTTTTTTTTTTTTGTCATTCTCTCCTCTAGCCCCAGTTATATATGTTGTCTGAAGGGCTTCTATCCAATTTTCCTACTTTTTTTTTTTTAATCAGTAATGTCTTCAGCTTGAAATTCAAACTGGAAAAAAAAATGCTTCTAGAAACAGATGAATATATAATTCTTGACTGGGTAAAGAAAGAGGGTCTTTTTCCCCATAATTAACTTGCCAAAATCCATTTTGCAGCAAAATTATCCTTCCTTCAATCCTGCCTTCCCTTCTTTCATCAAACTCATGCTGAAATAACACTCTTAATCCCCAAGAAGCATCAATATTTTTGCTGCAGAACATTGCACAACTTGTGGTATGGACTAATGCCATGCATTAGCCGTGAAGCAAGGTTTGACGTAGCTAGAGAACATCAAGTACAATACCACATTTTATCAAAACCAAACAGCAGAACAATGCACACAAGGCTCTCGCAAATACACCAGACCCATCAGATTTCCACCTGATAAAGTCAGTACAGAGAAGAAATATAGGGTACACTCTGTCTTCATTAATGCAGGAGTAGGCCCAGCAGCTCTACTCTTCCTGTACACTGTGCCCTTAAGCCAGCAGGCCTCAGGACGAGCCTTTTGGGCTGAAATACTGTACGTTTGGAGTTCAAACCACAATGAGTTGTGTTTTTTTTCACATGTCCCAGAAGGGACTTGGCCAGAGTGTTTCCCAGAGGTGCGTTAACCTCAGCAGGTCTCCTCTGAGACCAGCCGCAGAAGCCAGCCCCGTCCTCAGCCCTGCCCATGGCTCTCAGGAGGTACCACAGGGACAATTCCCTCAGGGACACAAAATGTGACCAGAGAGGCCAGTGTGTCTGCCAGAGAGCCAGGCAGCACCAGGCAGATGTACGCACGCCAGTCCAACCACCCAGCACAGCACCTCTCAGAGCAGTGAGCCACCTAACGATGTCAGAGGCAAGCCCTGCTAATTAGGGGGCCTCAGCAACCCTAGCTGGCTGGTGTGATGCCACCCGGGATGAGTTTGCCAGCCATGCAGCAGAGGGACGGGGCTGGTTTTGGGGCCAGGCTGTCTCTGCGGGGTTTGGGCTGTGCTGTCTGGGCCCTGCCAGCACAGCTGGTGCTCTGGGGCAGGCCTGCAGGGAGGAGGGATGCAGAGAAAAGGCCAAATATTGCAGGTTACATGATCGGCACCTTCAACAGAAAACAACCCAAGCTCAGCTGCTGTGCTAGGCAGATCCTGGTTGGAAAAGCTAAGAAGAGAGCAAGCTCCAAAGTGGAGATGAATAAGGAAGCACACACTGCTGCAACTCATGCTATGACTTGTTTACAATAGAGCCAAGGTTTTGCTTAGTTCAGTAAGTATCCTAGTTTAGACACCAGTCCAAACCTCCTTTAATGAGACACTTGGAAACCTTGCAAAAAGAGCCTTCCCGTGCTCCTGACGTTGGGAAGTTTGCAAGTTACACTGCAGGAGAGATTTTCCCTACCTTGTTTTCTCTTTCAGTCGCAACTGAAGCCAGATAACACAAAAGGTGAGTGAAAATATTTTTAAAAGGAAGAGTTTCTAAACCTTTCTTGCATTCGTTGTGGGCAAAGACCCAGTCTCTCTGAACTGGTTTGTTCAAGGCATTAACAAAAAAATGATTTATATTCTCCAGACTGTTTTAAAAGGCAAGTAATGGACATTCTGTTATTTCATAGAAGAATAAATGCACTAAGACCAGTCTGATTTATGGTTGAGCTGTCAGGTATATGTTATGGCTTGAATTTACATTAAACCATTGTGACTTACAGTAAATTAAATAGAGACCATAAATGGAAAATGTTTAAAAGGCCATTACATAACTGAATAAATGGGCTGAACATGTTGTCTGCATGCCTCTCCCACACCCTGATTAGCGGAGGATGATGGCTTCATCTGAGATTGAATCTGAGCTGTTGCCGCTATACATATTGCCAGGCTACAGCAAATATTACAAATCACATGTAATTATTTTTAAAGAACAGTGAGGGAAAACAAATACAATCAGATAAAATGACTCCTTTTGCAACTTCACCATCTCCTCATTGAGTTTGCTCTAGCATCACACATGTAACGTAAAGAGACAGAAAAATTAGAAATATAAAGAAAATGATATATTTATATACAGAAACTAGAGGGCTAAGGGGATGGACAAAGTTTTACCACCCAGGTGACTGGGTCAGCACCCACGCTTCAGGCTAAGCACAGGTTAAGGCACCAACAGAGCAGCCGACATCGAGCAGCTCGTGCAGAGGTAAACACGCTTCATTGCACAGCAAGCTCACAGGATCACAGTACTAGGGGTCAGGAAGGCAAAGCTGCCGGTGATGCCTCCTGCACAGCACAGTGCCCCTCCACTCTTAACAGCATGTGCAATTGCAGTCTGTAAACGAAGGGAAACAAAGTCACCTCAGAAAAAAACTCCAGCTATTTTTGGCTGCCCCATTCAAATGTAACCATAGCTCTGCATTGCCAAACAAGCTCTAGGAAACAGGGACGTGCTTCTCTCACCTACACCAATTCTGCTGCAAATGCCACGGTACTGAAAATTCCCCAGCCTTCACTTGCTGGTCGCTCGGGTTTTTGTTCAGAGGTGTCCAAAAGGCCAGGGAGATGTGTTCACTATTCCTGAGCAGATCTTCTACTGCTAGTTTAAACTGCTCCTAAAATTCACTCAGCTGCCAGGTTTTCTGTTTAGACTGTACTCATCCATATGATGAACAGTAACAAAGCAGATTAACAGAAATGAGCCATGGGAGTGCCCTATCCCTGCCAAGCACTTTGGCACTTCCCAAATCACCCAGGACGTTCTCTGTTCTCCCATGCAAACATGTTACTGGTAATGGGCAGCCCAAAAGCCCAGAAAACAGAAAAAAAAAAAAAATTGTTTCAGTCATTGGGCAGAGCAGGGGAAATCCATAGAAGTTCCCCTCCTAGGTTCAGTCAGGAGATCTGAGCTGTGCGGGAGGAAAAATACCACGTGGTTGTCCAGTTCAGAGGAACTGCTGAGCATCCTGGCCATCCCAGAGCATATCCCTGCTTTGCCAGACTCTACATGGCCTGGGGCAAACCAACGTCTGGGCTGGCCAGCTCTGCTCTCTGTAATATACAGGAAATTTATGTTCTCCATTGCTCAAGACTTGATGGGTGGTCAATGCTAGGATGGTTGTGGGATGCTCACATCTGAAAATTAAAGCTCCTTTTCTGGGGTTTTGTTTTAAGTTTTACTATCAAAGCATGCCGCCTGACATTTCTGTGCGCCACTTCTTGTAAGCTACTGGGAAGGATTTAACATTTCTGCATCACTTGTGATGACTGATTCGTCATGTGTTGCTACAATTTAGTTTTACAACAGCAAGGTAAATTGTTTATCAGTCCATAAGTCAATAAATATTAATCTAAAGCCCTTCATATGAATGCAAATAACTGTTTGTGAAGATTTCTCCTATAATCAACTTGAAATGCTTCCTAATTATTTTTACTGACATCTTTATTTCAGCAACAATTCAACTGAAATACATGTTGAAAAGTTAAGTTACCCAACATTTTAGATTTCAGATGACTTTACTGAGTGAAAGTGAAAAACCTAGTATGGAAAGGTTTCCAGTTTCTGTGCCACAGTAAATTTGCACAACTCTCAAAACCCAGCTGAACAATTTGGTATGACAAGAATCAATCCTATTAGTTCATGGTTAACAAATTGCCCAAGCCCTCTTTCCAGAGAATCAAGATCAAAATGTGTTTTTCTTACAAATTGAAAAACTTGGGTGTGTTGGATAGCTGAGCTGTGAGTAATTGGAATACAGAGCCTTTCATCTGGAGCAGTCAACTCGGATTCATATCCCTTGTTGGGAGTGACTGCAGCTTCTTGCTGGATGGTGCCACGGCAACACCATCAACCCTGGTGCACAAAGGCGGTGCCTAACAGGACCGCCTTCCCCTGACCTCCTCCTCTGTTCTGAAGTGGACAAGAGGTGAACGAGGAGCTGCCTCTAAGATGATGAAGAAATATTTACACATCTGCAGAGAGATCACAAGAAAAAAGTTTAGTAGTTTCTAGAAATAGAACATTTCTTGCTGAAATATGTCTGCTTCTGGGATAGAGCGGTGCAAGATGTGGGCTGTTCACAGGCTATACATTTTTTCCGAGAATGTCCAACAGATTCTTAAAGCAGTGAGGATCACAAGTACAAGCAGATAATTCAACAACCCTTCCTACTTTGCTGAAATCAATAGTCTATTTGTGAAGTGAAACAGCAGCACTATGAGAAATTATATTTGGCAAGTGCTTTTCTTTCTTACATCTTTTTAATACTCTTCATTTAACTTGCAGTATTTCTGTAAGACCTTTGGCAAGAACAGTCATATGCGAATGTGTTTTTTTTCTCTTTTCTTTTTTTTCCTGCTCTGTTTCATTCATTAGTAATATCTAACTCTGAGGCTTGTGCATTTAAATCCACATCCATAGCATAGCTTGTGGCCAAGATGCCAACTGTTCTTCTACATACATTTAATTTCCCTGGATGAAATGCTGATTCAAGTGGACTTAATAAAGAAGCAAATCATTTAAGCATGGAAATGAAGGTGTTGCATGTGAGAGAACTTTTCTAGTCATCTCATTACTGCATACTAATGGTGCAGTTTAATCTCTACATCTTTTGTTTGGTCTGATTAGGCATATCCCAGTTCCTATTAGGCATCAGGAAGACACCAAGTTATCCTTAGAAGATAGCAGCATGAGGCTCAGTCCTCGCTTCCTGACACACCCGACTCCCACATCATTTCATGTGCCTGAGGACGACAGTACCAGGTGCCAAGTCATTCTAAATGGCCAGGAACCTTTTTTTCCTGTGATTTGGCAAGATCAGTAAGGCATTGCCATCTGATTAACTCAGGTAACCCCCTTTTGCACTGAAATCCTCCAGACACCAAGATAGAAGTTTGTCCTAAGTAGTAGGACAAACTCATTAGTATGAAGTTAATTAGTTGCTAGCATTTTCTATAGGTACTACAAACTAATCTGGTCTGATAGCCAAGCCAGCATATGCCTTGCTTAGGTTTTTGACTCCTCCTGGAGCACTGTGCAGAGTACCCATCGTGAGTTTGCCTGCTGACTCGCCCAACACAGGAATCACATATCCTGTATGTCCCAAACACAAAGCTTTCATTGACTACAGATGATCCTCAGATGATTAGTCTTGGTAGGCTGCAGCCAGCCTTTTGTTACTACCTTCATAAATACCAAGCATTAGTCATCTTAGAAGACTGATGCTATTGTATTTTTTGTGTATCAGCTGTATTCTGGATGGACATATCACTGTTTATTTTGTTGGTTTATTTAACAAAAAAACATTCTCCATCCTAGTCCTTCCCTCAGCTCTTTAACTACTCATCAAGCGCTTAACTGCAAAATAACTTCAGAATTAAAAGTGTCACAAAGCAGATGGTCTACACATTGTATGTGAAAGGAAAAAGTGGCACAAACTCTAACGTGTTCTTTATTTTAACTATGTTTCATCCCCATACCCACTTTCTGATGGGACTCCTTCATCTCCCACTGGTCAACAAGAACCGGATTGGCTAAAAATTTCATTTTTCCTTGAAAAAAGGCAACTGGGCAGGATGGTTTACTGGATTTATGGGTTTTCCTGTCAAACCAGAAATGTCTGTGTCACATCGTGTTTTTCAGGCTTTGTAGTATCTTTTTAATTATTATTTTGCTAAAATTTTGCACCATTCAGTTACCATAGTCCAAATTCTGCACAGATTTGCAGGTTAAATTAAAAAATATTTACAATAAAACTAAATAAATGAAACCTTATTTTTGTTAGCACTTTAAGAAGAGACTAAAGCATTTCACACCACTAGAGTGACAATTTTGTCACTCTAGATGATTTTGTGCTTCACAACAGGCAAATGAAAGAACAATCCCAGTGCAGGGCAGCTGACAGCATATGGCAAATGCATTCACATTCAGGATCTCTCTGTTTCTACGACTTTGAGGAAATTGCTTCAGCTCAAGTCTACATGCAGGTAGATAAGCATTTCAAAAACACCGAAGAGATCTGGACTTTCTTTACTGTGTTTAAACAGTGTATAAAAAGAGGATAACCGTGCTTCCGTTTGTGACAGCAATACTGCGAGGACAGGATCGCAAGGTGCTTTAGGATACTACACCAGTATGAGCTGTATGTGTTATATGCACACAGGAAAATTTTCGTCTTATCTCTTTGTAGATAGAAAGGCAGTTATTTGCAGCACATGATCCTGTCAGTGTAGAAGGATAGACCAATCTAGGTTAACACTCCCTACAATCTAATGACATTAACAACCTCTCTCATATCCTTTTAAAACTTGAACTTGCTGTATCACTTACCTGCAGGGAAACAGTAAACAATTACCTACCAGGCTAGATAGGTGAGGCTCAGACAAAACTCAGGGTAGGTCAATATGATCTGCTCCCCTCTCTGTTGTCTGCAACCAGTTTGAATTTTGCATATATTCTAATTTAAACTGTACATCTGTATGATACTCTTCTGTTCTCTGAATCTCTAAACATTTCTTACAGAATGTAGACTCTACTGACTGAGTATATCAGTGAAACCTAGCACAAGGTGGCTTTAGGAGTTGTCAGTGCATACAGATAGAGGTGGCCAAAAGGTTTTGAAAAATAAATATTTTTTTTCCATTGAGACATCAATCATTTAATCAAAGCCTATATGACTCATGAAGACATACTGCAGAGTCATAGAAAGTCAAGCTGGCAGTGGTCGAAGATCATGTCAGTCCATTCCTCACCCAAAGAAAAGGTCAGCTGTGCTTACATAATTCCAGAGATCTTGATCTAACCTGTTCTTGTGTCTGCTGACAGGACTCCTACTTGTACCTTTATCAAACTCTTGCTTGCATCCAACCTGAGTTTCCTTTGCAATTGTTAGGTTAATTTCTTGTTTTGTCTCACTGGAAATGGAGGAAGGTTTATCTCCTTTCTGGCAGCTTTTTACATATTTTAAGACTAGAACCATCTTTCTTCTTTCTCTTGTCCTCTCCCTGTATGTTAACCCTGATTTTCTAATCTTTCTTCATAAAACACGTCTCCTGAATCTCTAGCGCTTCTTGCTATTTTACAATATTCTAGCTAAAGCTAGATTCACTGCAGGTGAGCAGGCTGGAAGGGCACTTATTTCACAGATGTCAAGCCTACTTATGTGTTCTTGTACATATTTTTCGCAGCAGCATGGCACTGCCAACTGATGTTTAATTTGGGATCCACTGAAACATTACGTTCCTTTTTTTCTGTGAAGCAGACATCCATTAAGCCATTTATCATCCCATATTTGAGCAACTGTGTATTGCTATTGTGCCACTGATCTTGTTTGTGTCTGTCAAAAACACCTTTTACTTATTTCAGATCACTTCTCTAATGCTTCATCATCATTTTGAATTTTCATGTTGTCTTTCAAAGGGCTTGGTGCATCTTCCAGCTGGCATGACCTACAAACTCAGTAAATTGACTCTTTTTTTTTTTTTTTTTTTCTTTCCATGAGCAAAGTCATTAATGAAAATATTGAATAGAACCTGACCCATGACGGATCACAGTGGAGCCACATTAAATGCAACTCAGTTTGACAGTGAATCACTAATAACCACTCTTGCAGTACAATTTGGCAACCCGTTTGAACACAGTTTGGAGTAGTTTCATCAAGACCATGTTTCCATACCTTGATGATGAAAATATCTTATGAAGCAGTAATAAGTCAGAAGCCTAGCACACTAAACCCTGCACATTCTCTCTCCTATTAAGGAAATGTTAACCTGTCATGCTATCACACAATAACATTGGTTGGGACTGAGCTTGGAAATGACTTTTGTAGGCATTTTTCAAATACATTATTAGTACCACTAGAAGCTGAAGCTATACTACCTGACCTATATTTGTCTTAGTCATCTTCTGCTCACCATCCCCCTTTAAAGTATTTTTTTTGCATTTAAAATTTTCAGTTTACTAGATCGCTGCTTGGAACTTCTTTGTTAACAATTCAGAGTGCCTCAGCCACTTTACTAATGAGTTCTGAATGGATTTCAAAAACTCCAGTTGATCTGAACCATCTTTCTTTTACCATTCCAGTCTAAAGTCTCACTTCTTTTTGCTGGTGTTAATTTCTGTGGGCATGCTGATCAGAATTACAACCACGTTTCCAGTAGGAGGACTATAAAAGTTCAAAATGCTCTTTCTAGATAGATGGGAACAGTGAAAAAAGGATAAAGAAAACAAATATTTTCCAAACTGAAAAATAACATTATTTATAACCCAATGCATTTTGCAAAAACTTTTAAAAAATTAAACAGTAAAACCCTTTAAAGTTATAAATCAGGCTTGTTTTTACTTACTTGTACTGTCTTTGGAAAAATAATAGAAAATATTGTGATTCATTTAAGAAGATTAGTATTTCTTCTCTGTTTCCCCTGGGACATACCTGAGGGGAAAACTTATTAGCAGCAATTTTCTTCTTTCACTCCATGCTACGTGTATTGAGATTTTAAAGCTGTGTTATATGTCTTTCAATACTGAATATCTTGGCTATGATTTCTATGCAGGGAAGTAAAACTGACAGGCCCAAAATGGAATTAAAGGTTTACGAGCAAACAACTCCAGAGACCTGTGCCTGCAACCTGAGCTGTCTCATCTGTGGATTATATTGGTCCTCTTTAGCAACCTATTGCTTTCTCCATGTTAGAGCAGAACAGTAAATAAAATAAAGCTATAAAATAAAACAAAAGCATTGATCTACTGTATTTTCAGAGCACTGCAGAAATAATCTTTTCAAACACACCACACTCCAGAAATAGTAATTTAGTGAGAATAGGTGTTGCAGATAAATCCTTCGCATATCTCACATCTCACACATATTTACGTGTCACAAGTCAGCTTTCTGCATGCAATGCTCCAGCTGCAGTCACTTGAGGCATTGAGAAAGATTTATGTCTGCAATAAAAAACTGGTAAACAGGAGAGTGTCTGTCTGAAATAGCTGAGACCATTCACTGCAGGATCTCTCCAAGTGATCAAAATCAATTCAGCACATTTTATGCCCCCATGCACATAAAAAGTCTCAGAATAAATATCTACATAGCACTTCACATAGGTATGAACATACTACTCTGTTTATCAGAAGCCTGACCTATTTAGGAAAAACACATCTACAAATACACTGAAGGAAAAAACTATGAAGCCTCCAGCTCCAGCATCTTAAGACAGCAGCTGAAGAAAAAAAAAAAAACAGATTACTGATGGTACTGATGAGAAAAGGAGAGGACACATGATGGAGTGATTAACAAGTTTGGACTCCATCGTTAAGATAATTGTCTTTTTCTGGGAAACCACTTGGGTATGATCACATGGGTACATTTTCACATACAGGGAATGATCCAGGTTATATTTATTATTTATGTTTTACTGCACTTGGTAGAGACAAAACAACCTATTCAAGAACATATTTTAAAAGTACGACTTAAATTTGTTCAGTGCTGTCCCTTTCCATTGCAAGGCACCTGCACTGCACCTGCCTGTTTCTCACCATAGCGCGGCAGGCACAGAAGGACGAATGTGGTTTACCGCATTACCTCAGCCTTCTAAAGGAGCACTTTTTTCTGCTAACTGTAAGCCACAGATCTTTTACAACCCAGGGCTCTTTATGCAAGGCTAGATTGAAAGGATACTTGCAGCCATTTTCCTTAAAAAAATCCCTCAGAATTGCCCACTGAGGGTCATATTTTCTTTCTCATTTTCCCTGGAAGTTAAGTAATGCCTTTTACTCCTCTCAGAGGGGTTCCCATTTCCCCTTTTCCATCTCTGCAGAAGCACTGCTGTAGCTCCTTGCTCTCGGCAAGGATTGTGTAGAAGAGAGACCTGACCTGGGCATCATACCTCAACCCTAACACCTTGGAGCTCCTCAGCATCAGGTGGGAGATACTCTCTTCTGCCTCGCTCTTTTGGGCAGGCATGTAAACCCAGGGGATAATCTAGCCCAAAGAAATTAATTATCGGTAACCAAGTCATTGCAGTGTTGTGGTGATCTGCTCTGCTTGTGGTTTCTTTGTGTGTTGTGTTTTTTTTGTTGTTGTTGTTTTGTTTTTCTTTCTTCCCCAACCAATCCCTTTGAATAGGCTGGGGAATGAAGGTGTGGGAACTGACTGAGGAACAGAGCTGTGTGGGTTGATCACACAGTATTATTATTTTTTAAAGTAGCATATCAGGTGAACAGCCAAATCATAAAATTTTAAGATGGAAAAAAAACATAATAAGTCCCACCTATTCTATCCCTCTGCCAGTACCAGATTGTTATCTGCAGTTTATTTTCCAGCTTGACTTTTCATGGGATAGGTGATTGCTCACTGCCTCTGAAAATCAGGCCCTACTGGTGTTCAGAGATGGGGCCTCAACCACTTCCCTTAGGAGACATGAGGTAATTGTTCTGAGATATTAGTATGCAAATGCTGCATCCAGAGTTCAAAAGGCCTAGACGCACCACGCTGCAATTTCAGTCATTACAGTTATAATGGTTGCTAATTCTGATCGCACACTGCAAGTGAGTATGGTGCAGCCCTGCAGCCTGAACACCTCCAGCCCCACAGCCAGCACTCAGCAGGGACTCGCTGCATGGCCTGGCAGTTACTCTCGAAATCCATCTTTCCAGTTCTTCCTTTTCTTAAGGACATTCCCTCACTTACCACCCATGTCTTCAGCCTGCGGTATACGACCCCGCTCCATACTGTGTCTCAGAAGCTCTGGTCCCCTTTGGTCCCCACTCCTCACAGGCCGTGCCTACCCTTCCCCGTGGCGAGGAGGGCCCTGTGATTCATGCAGGCTCCTGAGGTAACGCTCGCTGGTGGGAGGTTTCTTTCCCAAACTAACACCCTGTGCTCATAACTCCTCAACAAACTTGTCCTTGCAGCGTAGCCGAGGAGGTTTGCAGTCGTCCTGGATCCCCCTACTTTGTGTCAGGCAGCGGGGCAGTTCCCCAGGTTTGCACCCCGATCTCGTTGCACCTGCACTTTGCCAGACACAGAAAAGTACTCGGACCCATAGAAATGCTATGGCGGAATCACAGCACAATGTCACTTCATTACCATGAAGAATTTAGGGGAAGGTTTCAGTATGTTTATCAAAGCATAATACACCTGCTATGTGCCCCTGCATGGCACATAGCAGAGGACACATGTCCTCTGTCCTCGCAACGAAGCAGGCGATCGCTTCAGATCTCACAACTGGCTCACACCGATCTAACCCGAAGCAGCTCTGGAAGGGACAGGAGGTCACCACCCTCTCCTGCTCCTCTAACCACAGATTCCAACTTTCTCCCTTAAGTTGGGGCCAACAAACCTGCAGCCTCAGGGTGCAGGGATCAAAATAAATAAATAAATAAAAGAATCTTATCCTTGTCTATTTCAGACTAATTTTTGTATCCATCAGCAAGTGGAGCCAACCCAGTGCAGCAGCAGCAGGCACAGAACAGCAAAGCAAGGGAGTCAAAGCCGCCCTTTCAGCAGCAGTCTCATTTCAGTTTATACAGACTATGAGTAAATTAACCTGCAATCAAGCTCAAGGTATTTCACATGGAAGCTAGACTGGGACATATGCTTCTGATAAGGCCCCACTTCCAGACTTGTCTTTCTCCAAGCTGAGGGAAGGCCTGCTCCCCCCTTTCTAGGGCAGGGGGATCTGCTTAAAGTTTCACCTTTGCCTGCAGGTCCCTGTAACTTATAACCTTGATGTCCGACTGAAATATCAGCTTGTAATATTTCTCCCACAGTGTTGTTGGTTGTTACAGTGTGGCTTTTTCTTGACACGTAAAGAGGCTTTAAAAACGCTGATGGCCCTTGGGCGTAGCTGCATGGAGTTATTATCTTGTGAAACCATTTATTAAGGGTGACAGCAAAGCTTAATAGCTGGCTTTGTTCTTAACTTGACTATAAACAAATGGGTTATCCGTATAGTGAATTAAATTATTTCTGCACACCAGAAGAAAGGGGTTTAAGCTTCAGCACAAAACTTTTCATTGTATATGTATTGAAAAATTACATCTGATGGAAACATAGGTAAAAGCAGGTCTCACTACCACTGCTCAAGGAGACCAAGCTTCATGGCCACAGAACATGATTGGGATGAGATGGTGGCTGCTTGGATCCCAGGACACCCACAGTGGGTCTTTGTATTCTGCCCCCTTAAATTTGATAGCACCAGGTTGTTCCTCGCCTGTGTGAGCACACAGTCCAGCGTGAGTTACTTTCCTTCACTTAAGCCATGAGCTCAAGTTGCAGGGAGCCAAAGGGTGTTTCTTAGCCTCAAGATTTATTGCAGTCTTCCAGTCCTTCAAATTTGCAGCACTGTCAACCCCGATCTCAGCATTTATAGCAAAATAAAAGGACAGCTCCATCTGCCATACTGCTTATCCTCTGCAGCTGCTGATGGTGGCAGATGTGACAGGGTCCAACGTGACAGGGTGGCTTGCCCGCTTGGCTGGGCCAGCTTGAGCAGAGCTCTACAGAAATGACTCCTTTGGCAGGGCCATTGGGCAGCCCCAAGATGGGAAAGGGGCTGGGAATATGCAAATATGTCTTTTATTATCCCCCTCTCCCCAAATCTACAGGAAAATCAAAGAGTATCCATTAACTGTTCATGGTTGCATGACATCTGCTGAGCATGCCATGTGTCCCCATTCAGAGTGGCCTTCTCCACCAGATGCCTCTTGGCATGCCAGTGATTTCAGCCTGAACATATCAAAATGTTTCACTGGTGATCTGTAAAATACTGAAAAATATTGGTTTGGCATGAATAACTGGTGAATCATCAGCATTTGTAATTGTTTAGGGGTATGGAAGTAGTCTTAGCTTATTTGTATTCTGGTTTCACATGAGAACATTGATATGAAACAGCAGTAATTGAATCTGATAAGCACCAGTGAGCCTTTCCCGAGGAGAGGAGCTACAATTTAGAGAGAGATACAAGAGTACAGATAGAACTCTAGAAGAATGCATGGAGACTTGCATGTTGCCTCACATCGCTACTCATAGATTTTATAAGCTCCCCAAATGAGTGATCATCAGCTAAGGCAAAGCTAATTACCTCAAACATTATGATTGTATCTGCCATAAGAAGGATAAAATTCAAGGCGTTTCCCCTCCCCCCCTTTTTAATTAATTGTCTGTCTATTTAAGCTTTCTTTGAAAATATAGGGCTCTTAGAGAGCATAACAGTGCAGTCTGCAAGTCTCCAGTGACAAATGCTGCTTCTCCTCCTGTCAGTGTTCAGATGCTGGGTTGGTGGGGTGGCTGTATCGAGGTGAAGTACCACAGTCCACAGGAGGTGGGACAGCAGCAGACCTCTGGTGTTGTCCTCCATTCTCTCCCAGCTGTGCTGACTGAGAGAGTAAGAGAGCCCCTGGAAGGAGATTTGGTTTGCACATTTGAATTTCCATGACTTGGCAAATTCAAAGCTTATAACTGTGTGAGCTAGAGCCAAAGGGCTAGTTTATTCTTAGCCTATGAAAGCCATTTCAGAAGACTGGCAGGCTGACAGCTTCCAGGGAAAGAGCAGTTCTCGTGAGTACGGCTGGTGATTTTGTAACCACCCCACCTGGGAAAAAAGGCTGGGAGAAGGGAGCAGAGGTAGGAGCTGACAAACAGTGAGAGAAACTGGCAAGACTTGAAGGAGAGGGCTCAATCCACTCCCCCAGAGCTCTTCATGCTCTCCATGAAGGGCTGTATCTCAGCATCCTCAAGGCACCATCACCTCCAGGATGTTCTGCAGTCCCATTCACCTCCTGACCTTTCTGCAGTACTCACTGTCACGGCATTCAAGGTGCTTACATCTGCCCAGCACACTGGAGAAATGTTGGATCCACAGCCCAGGAGGTGAGGGTGCAGAGCAGCACCATGCCCCTCTGCCCAGCAAATCCTACGGTCTCCAGAGGCTGTGACCTGGATAAATGCAGCACTCTCACCTGTAGGCAGGTAGCTATGGAGCTTTCTTCCAGCCCTAGAGAGCAGTGAAGCACCACAGTCTCCTTGCCACACAATGCTGAAGGTCATGTTAGTGCCCAAGATTTTCAAGATGCAGAAGGGAACTTTGAAAAGTGGCACATGAGGTATTGTGGTCAGCCCCGAGCACCCTCAGTTCCACAAATGAGGCTTGTAGAGGCTCTTTGATCTTTAACGCTCTCTTCACCACTCCAAAGACAGGAAGAAAGAGGAAGACTGCTCTGCAAAATGCACAAGATGTGTTGCTGATACTGAAATCATTGCTTGAAAAGGCATTCACTCCCCTCTTTAATTGGCCCACAGCCTGAAATGAGGAAAGCCTAGTGCGTATCACTCGCTTATGCAGAAACCTGGGATCAGTCAAGAAGCATCTGCCAATGGAAATAGTGACTTTCATAATGAATGATAGTTGCAATAAATAGTCCACCTGCTAATCTCATTTTTCTATCAATTAATTTAAACAATAAATCACTTAAACTAATTCACTGGAAGAAGAAACTATCTCAACATCTAGAGAGGCATAAAACTGCAGATTCAGATACAAAAAAAAAAAAAAAAAAAAAAAAAAAAAAAAAAAAAAAGAACAAGTACAAGACTAACATAAAATCTGTAACACCAGATGACAAATATTTATGAAGCCTTCCTAATTCCCTGGAGTCAAGAAGTGTTGTCTATGCAGCAACCTTGTTTGTAAAGGCAAAGGGCAAAAGCATATTTTGCGTTGCTCTTCAGCAGGCCTGGCAGGCCAACTTCAGGAAGAGAAACTGCATTTCTGGCCCATCCTGTCTCCCCAACCCTAGGCAAGATGTGAGAGGAAAGAAGAATTGCAATGCTGAAATTCTGGAGGTTTGCATTCAGATTTTCTCACTTTTAATTTAGAATTCATGGGTACACATGGAACATCAAATACTCTGCATCAAATAAGTATTAAGCAGCGTGCGTTGGGGATGACAGTGAAAAGAGATGGCCTGTGGTAAAAAGGATGGTAATCAAGGTAGCAGCAATGATCCATCAGGATGTAAAATTTGTGGGACAGTTCCTTAATTAGTTTAATTAGAATGAAAATATATACTTGTTTATGCCAGATCTGCTGTGAAATTATGATCTATAATACTTTAAACAAAATGCAGTCGTGACTGCCAGCATACTGACTTTTACCCGGAAAGTTTCATTAATCAGGTTCTCCTAGAAAAACCTCAGACCAGAACAAACTTTCTGGTGAGGGATGGCTGAATACAGAGCTACTGATGCAGACACAGCGTGCAATTTTCATGCAGTCTTGAGTTCTGTGATTAAAGTTTCTCACAACTCTGATGTGTTTTTATCTTTGGATCTTCCAAAAACTGGTGAATCATTGAAGAAGTGCAAATGTTTCATCAAAACTGTAACAGTTTCTTCATCTGCTTCATAGGATATAGAAAATACAAAATATTTTTTAAAGGATGACTGCATTCATTAAATCAGATTCAATTCTGAGGTAATGACTATTATGTAAAAGACAAACAAAATGTTAAAAGGAAAGGTATTACTTAATCTTTTCATAAAAATGAAAATTAAAATTATCAAAAAAAACCCTCTCTCCTGATTTGTGTTGTTTGTTTTCCTGGCGTGTTGGAAATCTGTTTTTCAGTAACAAACTTTGCCAATCATAGCTTTTGAACATTAAAAGTACTCTTGCATGATATATCTTGTTGTTAGGTTTTTCCTGTGAAAAAAAAAAAAAAAAACAGGGGTACATCAAAATGAAAACACCTGAGAATGTTCAAAATTTCTCACAGAAATAATCAGCACTTTTCAAATAAATTTATCTTTCAAGTTAACAGTCTCAAGAAAAAAAATATTGCCCAGTATAGTAACTGATAGGGGCAGATTCATCAGAGCTTCCCTGGAAAAAAAGAAAGTTTTTTAAACTTAAGAATAATTTTATTTTTCCTTTTCATTTTATTGACATTTCATATTTACACTAAAATTTATCCTGAACTTTGCACAAAGTACCCTTTTCCCAGGAACAGTAAGTATGCTGAATAACGAGCCAAATAGCTGAGGAAGAGGAAGCTATAATTTGCCTATTTGTTTTGCAATATGTGGTGCAGTATTACTTATCACCCCTCTCCCTCCTCATTCCCTGTGTTAAGACTGAATCTTATAGTTGAAAATTCAAAAGGAGGTGAGAGCAAAAGAGAATATTATACCATTTTGAAGACAGGAGGAAAATTATTCAGCAGAAAACATGTTTTCAGTTATTTCACTTTGATAACTAAACTTTTTTTAGCTTTACAAGGTTATGTAGGTATATTCTAATTTCTTGCTCTTCTTACAGTTACAGACTTGTAAACACCAATTTGTACTTAATTTTTGGAACCGAACTCTGATGGGAGGACTACAGACTGACTTCAGTCAGTCACCATTGTTTTTTCTGCCTTCTCCTACTTTTTTTTTTTTTTTTTTTTTTTTTTTAATCTTTCTGGCATTTTATTGAACATCTTCACATGTTGAAACAGTGCTGGGCGACTGAAGGAGCTAAATATCTGGGGAAAGGCAGCAAGAGTGCTTGTCGGAGGAAATTCCTGGCTGGCACAAAGCTGAGCAGAGCTACGTTCTTCCACAGCCGCTCAGGACTTGGACAGCCTTGCGCAAAGCTCTGTCAGCAGAGGAGCAAACACTGCAAACCAAGATAGATAATCCATCTCTAAAATTATTATAATTATCACACTGACATTGCTTGGAAGCCATTAGTATTGGTAACTTCTAATTGCACATCTGTCTGCAGTACTAGATTTCACTTACCTGGACCAATTCTCACTCACCCTTGATGCAGACATGCACGCAAATTTATATTGGGTTTAGATGTAGCTTGGAAGAAAGACTTTCCAGTGCTCCTTTTACTTACTCTCAATTTACATAGGACTTGCAAATTGAATTTTACCTTGAATGTTTATTTCATATGGCCTTAGAGTGTGGCTAAAAACTGCAGTTTTGCTTGATTTTCAGTCACAAGCAAAGAACAGGGTCTCTTTTTGTTGTTTGCTTTTGAATAGGCATTTATTTGCACGTTTCCAGACAATATTCTCATTTGTCTTTGGCTCAAATGTTGGCCTCAGCTTGCTTGAAACAAAAGGCCCAACCATTTACTGGAAAACCAGCTGTGTGCTTATTTAAAATTCAGTCTGAACTTGCTTGATATCTGGTTCCAATTCCTTTTGAAAGCTGGCTCGGGACTCTTGAGTTCTCAAACTACGACAGCCCTTTCGGGGAACTGGCCTGGTTCTGCATGCTAAACACAGGGGCTATGCCCGTGTTTAAAAATCAAACGTTTTCTCTAATACAGCCGCAGTCTGCCACAGGGTGCAAATGCTGTATGGGCCCACTGGCTTTCTCTCAAGTATAAGGTTGTCCATTTCTTTCTCAAACTGCAGACCGAATCGGAAGAGAGATGTTCTTTTTGTTTGATGAGTGTTTTTGTAGCCATCCCTTTAGTGAAAAATAGCACAAAGGAAAAGATTTTGTCTTTTAGCTGCTTTGATTCAGGGAAGGAAATGCTCAGTGTGAGTAATGCCAGCCTTAATCAGCCTAGCCCTTGTGCATGCTTCAAAATACCTTGAAGTTAAATCAGTGCTGAAGTAAGAGCTTTGTGAAGTTCAGTGGCCGAACAAGAAAGGCAGTCTAGCTCTGCCGACATTACCAAGTGTTCCAGCGAGCCCTGTGAGACATGAAACAGGTTTGGAAATCCAGTGGCTCCACAACAGAAGGGCTATGTAGCAGATAAAGTAAACTGAAGCTACTGGATTTTGTGGTAGTTACATCATTCCTTTCTCAAATACTGAAGTATTCTGCAATATCAAAATAATTCAGTGTAGTCACAGTTCCAATCTCAAGATGTAAAAAAGCAAAGATAAACATTCACCATTTGTCAAGTTGTTTATTTGAATTTATATCATATCCACAAAAATAGAAACAGTCTTCAGAACCATTCTGTGATACATAGTCTCCAAGCTGAGATTTACAATGCCAATAGTGAAATATCTAATGCGTTTGTTTTTTTTTTGCACACATGTACATTGAGGATGCTGTGAGAAGCAAGCAGGAATTATGCAATTTGCTGCAGAAAGAAAGACAAAAATATAACTAAACATTTTAAAGTCTATGTAGTTCACCAGCCTACATACAGTTTCTCAGGATGTTTTTAGAGTAAGTTGCTCTAACTTTGTGCAGAAAATATAGTTTGAAGGTGCTCATGCCAACACCTCTGACATTGTGATTGCATGTAACTATATAAATATAAAATACTTTCCTATCTAGAGCTTTATACATATGAAAAATTATGGTACAATAAAAATCTATACACATGGTGCTACCAGTTCAGCAGCTGCTAACTTAAAGGATACATCTAAAAATATGATTGCTCAGCTTCTGAAATACAAAATAAAAGAGCAATCAGAAATGCTTTTTGTTTAAATAGTAATTTACATAAACATTCACCTCTTCATTTTCTCCATTTGTTTAGGCCTGGTAAAAAGATTCCCTCTGGTTGTTTTCATCTGTTCTTGGCAAGAACTGTAGATTTAAACAGTCCTTTGTGTTTGTCTTAGGCGATGGTTAATATATTTGTGAAACAGAGTAAATGTTGGCCGGTTTCTATTCCAACTTTTTGTGCTATTGTAATGCTGAATGACAAGTGCCTAGTCTGAAAAGTTCTGCAGAATGGGAATATAAATGATTTCCATGTGCTGAAAGGTATGACAGTGAAAGACTGGCATTTATAGTGCACCCCAGCATAAATCGTTCTCTGGATTTATACAGTGGGCTTCTAAACAAAGCATTATATTTTCAAAGCCTTTACAAGCAGGTTCGGCTGCTGCTCAGTAACAAATGGGTGACATGTCTATATCACAAGTTCATTTTATTTCCCAGGAACTTTGTTGAGAGTTCTGGTAGAAAGCAGTTTTATGAAGATATTATAATCAGTTGCTGTAAGATGTGCATTAACCTAAGTACAACAGTATTGCTACCACCAACAACTACTTCTCTTTGCTTCCAGAGCAAGAAAGGGTAAAATCTGGGTGCCAATGGATTTGCGATGGTGCCTCTGATTTCAGGTTTTTCACCCAAAGTGTGGATTGGAGTGTGTGGGGGTGAAGTGCATGGAGCAAAGGGCCACAAATAACTGCAGGGTTGGGGGAAGGAATGGTTTTTGGAACAAAGTGAAGATGCACTCTTCATCTGGTGGCCTGGTTCTTGTTATATGAACTACAAAAAGATGGTAAATGGAGTGGAATGTAGCCAATCAAGCTGAAAAAAAAAGGGAAATTAGTGAGTTGCGCAAAAGCAAGCAAAGCTAGCACATTCAGTCCCCCCAAAAAATAAATAAATAAATAAATAGAGAGAGAGATACACTGAGAGAAAAAAAAAATTGCTTTGAAGTACAGAGGCTTGTTACTTGATTTGTAAATAAGACAAACCTCTCTCCACCCAGGTTATGAAAAGTAAAAATTGTCATGTACAGGTAATTGATGGTGACAGCTTTGGCATACACAGTGTAGGAGGTGGTGTTATTGTTTGACATGCCCTACATGTGTAGATAACAAGTTAGGTTCTCATGTTTGCCTACAAATTGTTGCTAAGCACATTTGATGCCCTTTATATTGATACTTTTCTTGTCTCTTGGTTTCATCTCTATTTGCTTTTAAGACAAACAAAAAATGGAATAGCCTACAACCTCCAGCTGCACCTTGCTACATTTCAAGCTAATTTGGATTCAAATTCAGGGGATGCCCGAGGAAATGGATATTGGATGGATTTAATATTCTTTTTTTTTTTTTTTTTTTTTTTTCCTGGACTCCTCAGCCCGCATAATTGACATTGCTTTCCAAATTCCCCATCCCTGAAAGAGAATTGGAATCAATTTTGGTTTCACCTCTGTTAACATCACCAAGAAAATCCTGTTTCTCAACTCCCACATCTCACGTACTCAATGACCTGGTGAAGTGCTGCCTCCTCTAGTTTTTATTTCCCTGTGTTCTGCCTGTCCTTGGTGCCAGCAGGAAGCATTTGCATCTTGGAGAAAGAAAAAGCTGCCAATTAATGTTCAGTCTCTGCATAGCACTGCTAGAGATGAGCCCAAAATACTGACCCAGATCTGAAACTCTCAGTGTCTTTATGTTGGTGTGTTTTTCTGCAACTAAGAATTCCAAGCAAATCACACAAATACAAATGCAAAGAGTTAGACGTGAGAAAAGCAAAGAAATCTCATATTTTACATGCAATGGAGCTTCGTATTTTTCAAATGTTTTTTGAAAATAAGTATCCAAGTGAGACTTGACCTGCCAGGAGGACCATATGACTTGAAGGAACTGGGGAGACCTCTCCCTCGTGCCATGAGATTAATATACGTTCTGCTTGACCACCTCCTCACTGCTTTATGTGGCATGGATTTGATTGATTTAATTAGGAATGTAAGGGGCTGGGGGGGAGTATTATTATTTCAGCTGAGAAACTGGTGCCTTTTGGTAACTTTGCCCAGTCAGAAAACAATCGTCTTCCTTTAATGGCTTTTGGTCCCTGAGATTGACTCTCTTCCTGCAGTCCACCTCAAAGATGTCAGTAAAAAACAAATAGCCCTTTTCCTGGAAGGAGCTGAATGCCCTTTGGAGGTTAGGGAGGATACTCAGTACCAGGCAAGGTCAGGTCCTAAATTTCTCCCTACAGAAGAAGGTCCCAGTGGTGGAGGTAGTATGGGTTCTTCAAATAGATGCTCAACAGCCACCTTGCAGAGCCACTGCCCTCTGTGGCTGGGATAAGCTAGCTGAAAGGGAACCCACCATCTGACTTAACAAAAGCAACTGGAAGCCAGCAAAGTATTAAAACACTCAGAAATTGGAGGAGGGAAGGAACAAGTGATAATGGCCAATGAAAGCTATAAACCAGCCAATTTATGGAACAAGACTACTTGGCTCAGAGATGCTTTACTGTTTCCTCCACTTACAGTTGCCTTCCAAAGTGGATTTTCGTACTCCCTAAATGCCCTAGTATTTTGCTCCTTCCCTTTCTTTGCATGACTCACAGCATTGTCATAAATCACATTATGCCTGTATGATATAACAAAAAAAAAAAAAAAAAAAAGAGAAAAACTTCACAAGAAGGGAAAAATAATCATAATTCTATAATGTTATCTTATATCACAGAAAACTGTGTACATTTTTTCCCCATACAGGACATACTTCAAATAAAATAATTTTAACACCAATAATGATAATGTTCCTTCTTCCCGACAGAAGTAGAATTGTTTTTTCACCCCCATTTGGTACATAAATATAAGAAAATAGTCTTTGAATATTTACAACCAGGTGTTTTAAATGTTATTTCTTGACATATTTAATTCTCATTTTCTCTCCAGCCGCGGGCATTCTTTCCAAATTTATATACTAATCTGCGACCATCCACACGCTCCAGGATTTCTCTTTTATAATAATATCTGTTAAAAGAAAAACATAAAAAAGGTTTAAGACTAAATTCCTTTACAGTCCCAGAAGACCACTGTCAATTTGGGAATTCCAAAGCTATCTGAAAAGTCTTTTATTTTCTTTTGATATAAATTACACCTAATATTATTCTGTCTGAAAGTCAGGGAAGAAAAAATCATTGTGCTTTCACTTTATTATTTTTATTTTACATTAATTATCTTATTAATTTGAATTTCATATTTTTTTCAAGTTATAAAGTATTGCCTTATTTATTACACACTCTCATGAGATTTTTTTTTAAAATCTAAATAAACCAGCATCTGAAAACAGACCAGGAAATAAACTAAGAATCTACTCATTTTAATATACATTTTTAATATCCATAGATTATGGGAAATTCTGCAAATGTTAAAGCAAAAGACAAAGAAAATCCTAACAGAGGATTTATAAACTAATTTTAAGATAATGGGTGAGGGGATGCGTAAGTTCTAACCTGCTGAAAAACAAAAACAAAAACAAGCTCTCTGCAATTTAAGCATTCCCAGTTTAGTCATATGTGAACTTCAGCTTGCTATAGCCATGTTTCCTTCCTACGGTAAACTACTTTTATTGGTTGTTTGTGTGGACAGAAACAGAATACATATGTATGTATAAAATATATTGCAAATATTATATAATCTATCTATTATAGTATACAGAAACAGGAGGAAAAAGAAAAGACAAATAAGAATGTAATGTTACAAACTCAAAATTAGTGGGAGAGACTTAGCTGTTGCAAAAACAAATTACAATTCATTTTTAAAAGTCAAACAGCTTCTCCCTTCAGGTAGTTTCTTTACGTGCCCCAACTTTCTATGGCATCTTCTCAGCTCACCTCATAGCCCGGCTGAGTTTCTCATAAGTCATGCTGCTGTTGTTTTTCTTCTTCCCCCAGAGCTGAGCCACAGCTTCGGATTTTAAAAATCTGAAGACGCCTTCTGACCGGTCTTCCCACTTGATTAATCCTGGGTTTTTCTCAGGATTGAGAAGAATATCTCGAATAAATTCCCAGAGATGAGTTCCTCTAGGGTCTGAAAGAGGAATGGGACAGGAGGAAGGACTTTAAGGAGCTCTCCAGGCTATGGTCTTCCTTATGCCATTGTATCACAGCATGTCATCTACAGACAATGACCACATGGTGAGGACGGGCCATAGCTCCTGGAGCACAGGATCACCACCTCGGAGATATATAGGTAGTAACGCTGACAACCTTTACACCGAGACTGGAGGTGAGCGTCAGCTTTTGGCGGTCTGAGCCCTGTGGCAAGCAGGTGGATGGGAGCCACAGCAATCACGGGAAGCAGAGTCCAAACCACCTGGTGCTTCCTCCTGCCTTTGTCACTGCTTCTGCCCTGAAGAAAACATGTTTAAGTCTTCCCCTCATATTGCTTGCCCATTTTCCTGATATTCTTCTACAGCATGGCATGTAACCTGCTATTGTTGTGCAGTACATGAAAGAGCCAGGATAACTGTAAAGTGGGCACTGAAGCTCCAGGCATTTAAAACAGATGGGAAGGCAAAAGAAATGAAATGCTGTGCCACATCAACCATTATTTGGTGTGAAGTATAGTAGACTTCAAGTAGTAGGAAAGTTTACAGCGGTTAGAGGGATAGTGACAAAACTGGCTAGCAAAAATTGTATGTGAAAACAGCATAATAAAGTTTGACTATGATAGCAGAAAAGGCAAAAAGAGATCTCCAAATTAAATACGTAGGCCTCCCAGGTTAAGCACAAATCCATCCCACAGTATTGTAGAGATGGCACTAGAAAGCCCACGTCAAAAAGAATAATTAAATAAATCCAACAAGAGAGACATTGTAGTTTACGAGTGAAGAATAATAAACACAGTGACAGCATGGGCCAGAAAAATAGCAGTCCTTTGGTCTGCCTTCAAACCCATGCAAAAGTTTAGATCAAATTTAGAAGGAGACAACGTTGTCAAAGCTGTGACAGTAAACAGAAACTGGTATACAGGGTAACATGGGTAGAGTTCAGTCAAGTAATCCAGTGTTTTTCTTTGGAACGATAATTATTTTGTAGAACCAACAAAATGTGGTGGATCTAGTCTATCTGGACATCAGCAATATGCTTGATAGATTGTGATATGAAACACCACTGAAGAAACTGGAAATGTAGGGGATTAGCCCAGCATGGCAAGGTGACCTTCTCTGCATGCCAAGGCTGTCAAGGGGTTCTTCTCAGGGCTGTCTTTGGACCAGTCCTATCTAATCCTTTCATTAGCAGCCCTGATTAAAAAAAAAAAAAAAAAAAAAATGTCCGTGCAGATAAAAAGTTCAAGTGTTCTGAATGGGCAAAGTCACAGAGCAGGGTAAGAAGAGGAGTCATGAAGAGACATAATCTGGAGACTGTATTGAAACAGAATGAAACTGAATACTGCAAAGCACAGCAAAGTACCAACATCAAAATGTCCTATTATAAATACAGAAAAACACAGGATGCAAGAGACATACACAAGATACTTTCAGCATAAAAATACCAGTAAAGTACATTAACAGAACTGTGTCCAGAAATCACTACTATGTTAATCTGTCTTCAAACTGAGGTTGAATCAAAACTAGCATTAAAAGAGGATGAGGTGAATGGGAAGACTGCCATATCAGAAGAGCAGGTGGCAGGACTTGTGGGAGGGGGCAGGTATTTTCTTGTGATGCAATGCATGAGAAACTCTGGGAGGAGATGCTGAACAGGGTCTCTGGCACTACTGCACCTGGCGGGCATGGGCTTGGGCGCAGGGTCTACGACCTGTGCATGGGTCTTCCCAATTTAATTCTGCATTTCCTTCATATTTTTTTTACTCCATTTCACCAGCCCGGCTCAACACAGTGCAGAAGAAATTGAACTCTGGTTGTTTCCCCATAAGCCCTCACTGATAAAACATTTTGAAGACTGCAACATTACTGTGTCAAAAATAATGTAAGCAAACAGCACCAGGAACAGTCAGATCCTTGGAGGATTCAATCACTGTAACCATCTAACCAGTTCTGCTTTCAAAATGAACTCAGAATGCTTCCTTTTCTCTCCCAGAGGGGATTTACTCTTAATGTGTTTCTTTTCCCTTCAATCAAATGACATTTATGACTGTGGACGTTATAACCATTATAACCATGGACTTACTGTGTTTCTTGGTATGGGACTTTGGGGTATGATCTTGTGTTTTTTTCACATCTGAAGAATCTGCAGAGAAGGAAAATTAAGCCTATTTGTAAATTTGATTAAAGGTTTTCCATTGACTAGCAGGTTGAAAGAAATAAAACCACAAAAAAGAATGAATATCTCTTTTAAAGATAATCACTTTTCAGAAGGCAATCTAAGGGAGGAGGAAGGGGGGAGTGTTGTTTTCTCTACTGTATGGTAATCAGCACACTTCACAAAGAGACCATTGATGAATAAAGAATGAACGCAGAGGTAAACATTTGGCTTTTGAAACCTAAATTAGATTAACAAATACCTCACCCCATGCTATGTGTGAGAGAGAGAAAAATAAGAGGATCACGTCTATAAAAGGAATCCTGAATTGTCCCATTATGTCTTAGTCTTTGCAGAAGCATGTATCTTTGGGGGCTTATTTGTTTCTGACGAGATGATCTAATGCGAAATGTATGCGCTGGTACCAATGCACAGAACACCCACCTGACTAAAGCATAATGACCTGGCAAAGCACGGGTGTTTGAGGGGGAAAGGGGGGGAGCGGGTCTGTGCTGGTAGGAGGTTTTGGCAGCTGGACGTGCATATATTGTTCCGTGGCTCCGAGCCACAGAAACAAGCCATTTCTCATCGATGGTACTTTATCACCTGCAGCCAGCCTGAGGAGGAATCAGATTTCTGGCACAAGTGTTTCTTCAGAAATAAAGAAAAAGAAAAGTTCCGCCTGTTCCTTGCTGTCACCCGCCTGGCACCCCATACGTTCAACCCTCCCGCCCTCAATCCACCACAGCCTGACTGCCGTCGCCGCTCATGAAGAGCTTTCACCTGATCCTGTCGGATCATCCTGAGAGGGAGCCCCTCCTGTGTTTGCTTTTCGGCGTGCTTCATGCCCGAATTCCATAAAGCAAAGCTTAAGGTCCCACGCATGTTTTCCCAGCTTCTATGAATGCACGATTATCATACTTTTCATGGAAACTGGGCATTTGCATGTGCAAATGACTCACAGGAAATATTAATTTGCATAGAAACTTGTCGGATTTGCACAAGCAACTGCAATAACTGCATGTGAAAAGGTAGATGCAAAGCTATTCACACACTTGCTTTATTCATACATAACTGGATACATAAACTGAGCAGGTCAGAGAGGATAAATCTAACCTCTGCTGTTCTGAGCCTGACATAATTACGGTCCTTGACCCCCCTCGCAGCAAGTGTGCTCTGAGTCATTTTGCCTTCCCACTCTCAAAGAGCAGGAACCAGCCTGAGCCTCACTCAGCTTGGGGGGATAAAGTAAAATGAGGCTTATTTCACTGCCTTTCCTCAGATTACGATTCCCCCGATGTTATTAAAAGCCTGTGGGAACTCCCGGTGAGGACAGCAGGACCAGGCTCTTTATTTGCCCTCTTATTTAAATACTTCTCATTTTAAGATCCCACAATTCACTTGTGAATGTTTGTTATGCTCTGTTTAGCTGGAGATTTATTCTTGGAAATTCAGCTGCCTTCTGCCTTGCTGGTGATTTATTCTGGATTTCAGCTGTGTAAATAGCCTCCTGCTCTGCCTCCGCTCTTACATGGAGACCAGTTTCAAACATACCATGTTAGGAGGCCGGGGCCTGACAGATGAAAAGAGTTACGATGCAGTTTCAACAAAGCTGTCTTGCAAAACTTGTGACAAAAGGTTGCAGTGTATTTGCATATGATTCAGGAATGAGCCATTTCTTTACGGGATATACAAATTTAGTTTTTACAGGAGGCTGTGCCCTTGGCGTGCCACCCTAGCTCTAGGCTCAAGCAGTCAGCGGGTAAACACACTGCGCCAGGAGCTTGACAGGTCCCCAGTCCCGCCAGAGAGCTCCGAAATCCTGGCAGCCATCTTATGAGAGTGGGTGGAGGCGATGGAGAAAACAGAGTGGGGTTTTGGGGGGTTTTGATTTTTTTTCTTTTTTTTTTTTTTCTTTTTAAGGCTCGGTGGTTTTCTTTTTCAGGTTAGGTTTTCTCCGTTTTTATTTATTGCCAAGTGCATTAGTTTAAAACATACGTCCCCATAGCAGGCCTGTCTGTGGTGGGAGGCTGGGACACAAAGAACATGCAGGCACAGGAGCTGCCTCTGCTGCCCACATGCAGTCCTCAGTTCCCTGTAGAGGCAGCGCCTGCGAGGCTGCATCTTCAGCTCCACACTCTCCCTCCTCACTGTCCCGTGCTTTCCACTACTTTATCCCCAGGTCTACTTGCTCAAATGCCTCCTAAGAGGGACCTGCCTTTCCTTGCCCCATTCTCACTCCCCCACAATCTCTGCTTCCCTCTTTTCCTACTGCCTTGCTCACTCACCTCCATCCCCACTGCCTGCCCCAGGATATCACCTGCAGAGCGCCCCAACGTGTGTGCCCTGCCCGCGCTTTCACCAAGCACTACATCAAATGGGTTTGCTCTTTCGCCTGCCCTTTAGCAGGCAGATTATATCTCCGCTGTGGCCTCGTGGGACCACTGTGGAGGGATGAAAACAACACATGGTGCCTGCCTGGGGACAGCCACAAAGCTGCTCTCAGCAGAAACAGGTTGAGCTGGGAGCTATCAGGAAGCCCTTCTGCTGGTGCGGGTGGGTAGACGGCTCCGTGCCTGCTCTGCTGTGCCCACAGGCTGCCCCTCGACCTGGCCCCAAACCTGGTCACCTAGTCAACACGCATCCCCAGCTCTGTAGGGAACTTAGGGAACTGCAGCCACTCCCAGGGTGGAATATGACTCTTATTTGCCCATATTCAGCTACCCCACAGAAAAGCATGACTGAGCTGGAACATCTTGTCTCTCTGATACTAACATCTTCCCCTTTGACTCAGTCACTTTAAAAGATATATGGAGGTTGCAGATTGTTTGATCTTCTTTGTCTTGAGAGAGGGAAGAGAGAAGCACTTCTTTAAAGCAACTATTGTAATAGTGATAGCTAAAAGAGTTGTCAGAATCAGTACTGCTTGATATAAAATGACTGGAGGCTCAGATTCAATCCTGCAACAGAAGACCACGGAGACTATTATACATCGGTAGCTCTGGGACAAGTGACAAACAATGATATAATTACAAGTTCCTTACCAGGAGGCTGGTGACTAGGTGTCGTCATGGAGATCTGAGCACGACAGAATGTTTTACTGTCCAATAGTTCTGGGAATTAAAAAGAAGACATTTAAAGTAATATCCTCTGACAACAATAAAGTTGCCTGAGAAATGCATGAAGTACTGTGATGTTAGTTACCTACTGTGCTACCATAGCCACTGTCATACAGGTAATTCTCTTCTTTCCAGGACACCATTAACGATGGATCTGAAGGTAAAGGAACACAAGGAAAATCACATCTCTAAAAGAACATCTTTTAGCTTAGGGGTAAATTGTGACAGACAGAACGGTGAGAAATGTAAAAAAATAAAATAAAATAAAATAAAATAAAATAAAATAAAATAAAAAAAGAATAGCGAAGGGAACTGAGATGTGAAGGGGCTAAGCGGGAAATTGTTTCCTTTCACTCAAATTATGGATAGGGTTTTGCATACTCAGGCAAATATACTTACACAAAGTGCTGACTTTTTAAAAATAATGCAGCAGGCTTTTCCTTTTCCTGGCTAAGATATCATTTATGCCTGCCCTTGAAGGAATTTTCCTATGCCAGATCAACTGTAATTCTACCCAATCCAGTCCTGAAGTCTCAGCCCCTGGTGATTATGACAGTGCTTTGGTGCCATGGAAATGAAAGTGCTCTCAAATATCTAGTAGAACAGGAGAATGCTTGTAATGACTGTTTATTTCTATAATTGTAGAACTCGAAAGTCCCCTCTGAGACAGAGCTTCATGTGTAAGCACATAGTCAGAAACATCAAAGCATAATCCTAGATGTAGGGCCATTTTATTTCAGGCATGTCAAGTCCCCATCCCTAAACTAAAAGCCACCTTTATGATTAAAGAGGAATACTTCTTATTGACTTTCTGGTCAGATGGATCAATATAAACAGAACAGAGGTATTGTCTTTATAACCAGTACAGTGAGCAGGAATTTACTACTTTTACAGTTCATTTTTGAGGTTAGAAACTTTAAAAAATTCTTTCTCTTTTAAATCCAGGTTCAGAAAGGATGAGATGTAAGGTTCAAATCTGGGGTTTACTCCTTTTCATGTTCGTATACATGAAATTCAAAAAAAAAAAAAAAAAAAAAAAAAAGAGTTATAGCTAAATCATCATGGTTGGCTGAGTTACCACTTATGACATAGGAATTTAGCAGGCATGCTAAGTAATAGCTGCATGTTTGGGCACCCAGAGCTTGTGTTCCTACAATAGCACACACCCTTTGCTTGTTTGGACACCTGATCTGCCCAGTGTTGCCTCTGAAAACAGGCCTTAGCCAGCCGGAACATGGGCAAACAGCTTGTCTTTCAGCCTTTTTTAGTACCCAAGTGGCAGGCTTCCCCTCTAAACTGCCAACCCTGTCCACACCAGTCCACACTGCCCCACCACCAGGCACAGCAAAGGGCACAATGAGTCAGTCATGGGCTTTGAACTTTCCAGGATGTGCAGCAGAGGTACTTTGCTGAGCCCTGTGTATCTCTAGTGCAAAGGGAGACTAACATTAAGAGATATTAAAACATGGCTCATGTATACATCCACACACAATGAGGCTGGGACTAGTGGGATAGGGAGTGTTCAAATATGGACAGGGGTGTTCTGGGAAAGGAAATGGCAAAATAATTGTGCCCAAAGAGCACTGAGCCATCCTAAAGTTCTTTTCTCGGGGAAGCAAAGTCCTGGCAGGGAACAGATCTAGCTACGAATACACCAGAGAAGATACTGCCACGTGAAAAATGCAGACTTGGTCAAACTAAAATGCTACCTGAATTTCAGTGTTATTGAAACTTGAAGAAATTGAAATGCAACATTTTTTACTCAGAATTGTTTGGTTTGGAAATTTCCTTCATGTTTCAAAGCATTAACATCACTTCACAACAAATATTTTTTCTCTTTAAAACAAACAAAAAAACCACAAGAATACTGTGATAAGAATTGTTTTGAAATCTGCTAAATGAAGCAAATAATTAAATATCTATACAGCTGTATTTGCTGACTGCTGCAAACTATACTAACTCTGAACATTAGCATACACTGCTGATATTGTAGAAGTCCCCTAGAAAAGTGGACATGTGCAAAGATACTATTGAAGCTTCAAAAAGCGGTCATTGACTGATACCTATGTTACTTCTTTTATTCTGCATGAAACACTTTCCATTGCAATTAATCCCATTTTGATTTCAGTGGAATGGACAAATTCCCTTTTTGCCACCATCAGTAGACAAGTTACCCAACAGCTACTCACCTGTTTGTTCTGTCTTGACAATGACATTATGAGATTGGTACATGTCACTTCCACACTGACCTGCAAGAAGGCATACAGCAGATATGAGAGCAGTATGAGAATGAGCACAGAAGAATCAAAGGTACAGCTCCAAGCACAAACTGCTTCAGTTGAGCCAGAGGGCTAGTGCTGGTGTGGGGTACATACCCTTTCCCCTGGTCCTTCTGCCTTATGCCACGTATAAGTGATATAGCAATATAGTCAATTAGGTATAAGCAGTATAGCAAACACAGCAAATGAGTTTTGCCAGGCAGGTTTCAGGGTAACATAAGAGGCTTCTGAAGATCCCAGAATTCAGACCACTGCACGTGCATCTCTGTCCCCGTGTAGCCTAATGTCTATTTACCATTCCATTTTAGGTGCTGAAGGTTGCTGTAGAGCAGCTGCCCTGCTGTCCCAGCTGCCTGAGTGAATTCCTGCAGACTCATGCTGCACAGATGTTCCCCATTGATATCAAACTCTTGGAAGGGTATGCAGTTGGCATCCAGTTGGTTGGTGTCAAGGAGATGCTGCAACCACTCCCAGACCTGAAACTTGGTCCAGTACTGCGGGTGTATTTCGTGCCACTGGGTTCCATAGAAACTGCTGGACACTGGAAAAGAAAATGGGTATTAAACATCTCTGTTAGCATCATTGGATCATGCTGAAGATGAGAAAGGTCTATACCTAAACTTCATGCCCTGGAAGTCCATTGATCTAGATTCTTTTTTCAGTCCTTAACACTAGCTCAGAAGCTGTTGCTGGAGAAACCACTTTTTTTTTTTTTTTTTTTTTTTTTTTGGTCTCAGTTTTCCAATTAACAATGGGAGTTATTACTTCATACCTCTCTTGAGAAGTTGAGTGAGTAGGAATTAATTTAGTAATGTTGGCTAAATACACCAGTATTTATTTTTTCAGTGGATGATACCTTGCAGAAGTACTGTCACAAAGGTGTATTGGTCTGTGTGTAGAAAAAGTGTTTTAGTGCATCAAAAATGATGGAAAAAACTTCTAAAATCCACATAATGTACAGTGGAAATTTTGTTTGTATAAAGACTGAATACGAACTCTGAGTTTCAGCCAAAGAATAGTAAAATAACAAGGTACTCTTATATTGCTCCAAAGTACAAATCTATCAGTATGGCCTGCAGCTTCATGGTAGAGCCGGACTTCTAACAAATGCATGTTATCTTTGTAGTCGGGTAAGATGATTTCTGAATATAATTGTAAAACTCATTTTTAATTAAGGGAACAGCCTAATTTTCTTTTTGGGATGTCTGAATTTTTTCTTGGCCTATCTTTAAAACTGCTCAGTTGTATATCGCTGCATGACAATAATTTATGTGTTCAAATGAAAGAAAAAGTATGTAGGGACGGGATAACTATATAAGATAAGATAAGATGTAAGATATACAAAGGCAGGACTGCCTTGATCTGGCCTCACAGAAAGGCTGGCAAAAGGAGTTCAGTGCAATTTATTCCTTGAGAAAGGAGGACAGTAGAGTATGCCAGGGAGAGACAGCAGCATGATAAAATGCTCACAAGAGCAAGAAGGTGCATTTAAGGATGAGGGAAGACAGATTGCAGAGGTGGTTGAATTATGGGAAAAGAAAGACTGCCATTGCCTAGCTCTGCAGTAGCCCCACTCCAGGACGTCTCTCTGCGGCACTGATCTGTTCCTTCACAGTCTCCTCCAGGAAGATTACCCACACAGCTCTGAGAAATACAGACAACAGAGGGTATTGCTAGAAGACTACAAGCAACAGAACTGGCACGTTTTAGGAAACTACTTCACCTCAGGGAGACCTCGGGTCTCTTCGGTTGAAATACAGTGCATAGTGCTAGCTTATGTGTGACATAAAAACCCTCAGAGCTGCTTAGGTTCCAGCATTGGCCAACAAGGTCTGCGTCAGTAGCTTAGAGTTTGCAAGACTATTGCTCATCCTGCTACTGAAGGATTTGGGAAATGAGTGCAGAAATGATTTAGACTCTGATATGTCGGAGAATAAAGACTTGATGGAGTCAAGAAATATTCCCTGAAAAGGAGGTTGATATTTATTCCCATCACTTTTAGAGGCCTCTAGACTCCTAATGTAAGTGGAGGGTCTTTACTAGAGGAAGAAATAGCTTGGTAAAAGGACATGAGGGGATGAATAACTGTACAGGCCAGCGTGTTCAGTTTCCTGTGACTCTAAAACACGTCAGTCCTGAGGATTTACTGGGGTCTGGGATTCACTGCACGCTGAGGTTCCTGAACATGAACCCCACCATCACCTTCATGAAATCCTGTGCAAACTGAAACTCAGGACTTTTTCCTATAAATCTGTTACAGGCAGGCTGATACATTTAATAAGCGTACACTTACGTATTCCTGAGTATTTAGAAATTACACATTTAAAAAAAAAAAAAAAAAGTGTTTCACTGAATAGGAACTTTCATTGTAAGTTTTGTTGTAGCTTCCTGTGGTTCAGAAGGAAAACTGCAGTATGTGTTTGCTTGGATTTTAAGGTTTACCTATCGATTGAAAAACACTATTTTGAATGATGAAAAGAATTTTAAAAATATGTCTGACTCTGTACATTGATATATATGTCTATGTCTACATTTTTATTCTGGGAATATATATCTGTACAGCTATATTAAAAAAATAATAATAATAAATTTCACCCTGAGTCACACCTTGTAAGTTAATTTAGGTGCAAAAGTCATCACTAGCTGTTAGGCATTAGAAGGCATATATGGGATTAAAGAGATGGTTCTGTGCATAACAAAGAAGTTCTCAGATCACAAACTATCTAGTGTCCTAATGCCAGTCTAATCAGATAGCTATCTAGTAATTTGAGCTGAAAAAGTAAATACTGTAAGGGAGCAAAAAGACTACTCCCCTGCAAAGCCGGAGGGATGATTAGTACTGAAGAGTAATGTTGGTTCAGAGAGGGCATGAGGGGTAAAAATAAGAGAGAAAGAACTCTGGACTGAGAGAGAACGTTTGGCACTTTCATCACCTCTACACTCATCTTTAAAAAAGGAGCAGTAATTAAATGAACCATTAACCAGTCATGTCCAGAAACATAAGTGATGCAGGTTCGGCTTTTACAAATAAAGTAACAAATATAAATTTTCCTACCAGAAGTGAAACTCCAGTAAATTAGTATCACTGAAAAATAATACTTGTACATATTTAAAGGTATGGCAGTCCCTTCCACCCCTACCATCCTCCTGCCCTCCCATATCCCACTCCCCCCCCCCCCCCCCCCCCCAAAAAAAAAAAAAGCATAGCTCAGAGCTGTTGAATTCCTCCTACCATTGCATGTGGAATATCCGTCTGTCCAGGAAGGCTGCTGGTGGAGTAGGTTGCTGCTGGAATTGATACTCATTCTGCCAGCTCCTTCCAAAATCATGATCTGTAAGTGAATTGAACAGCTTGCTTAGTGAGCAGTGCAAAAGGTAAATGGAAAAAAAAAAATAAAAAAATCCACTGAAGGTGAAGTGAGCAGACCAATTCTATTTGTAGAAGATACAATTGAAATCAAGAACGTGTTGCCACAACCCCTTTTCAGCTGCCACAAAATCTCCTTATGATAAACATTACCATGTTTGATTTGCATATGCAAGAAGCAAGTTTCTACAGCTGCCCATCCATAAATGAATAATCCGTAATCAGAAATGAAGCCGAATGAAAAGACAAGACTCCTGACAGAGCAATACAGGAAAACTGCCAAGCTTTGAGAAGTGAAATACAAAGTTGTTTGACTTTTTTTTTTTTTTTTTTTTTTCATTTAAAGAGAAATTTGGTTTAAATATGGTTTTCTTTTTTATTTTTCTTTTATTTTTTTAGGAGAAAGAGTTTTCAATAATTGCAAATTAAACTATACAGTTGACAATAACTAATGTTTAGAAACACCTTCACACAAAGGGAGCAGTATGTGAGTACTACAAGGAGGTAACATTACAGGGAATATCTTCTCAACTGACCCGGTTTCTTATCTGATCCATGTCAGCAGTGCCCCTAACCCATTCTCAGTGACAGATGTCACAGATCACACATTTCAAACCACCAAAAAATTGGACTGTCAAAGATCTTGTAAAGGAGGAAAACTTAACACAAACTTTCCTCTCTACTTATGTTGGCTTTAGTAACATGAGTAAAACTGTCCTTAACTTTGGTTAGACATTTTTGTGCAAAACCACTTATATGGCATTTTAGAAAAATGTCACATTTATTGCACACTGAATTGCTTCAGTGAATGTATAAAAAAATTCCCGAATTGCAGGGATTCTTGACATTTCTTATTAGCTTTCAATGGTTTAAAGTTGCCAAGTTTAAAAATATACACTATAACCATACAGTACAGGCATTTTTCAAGAGTTTAGGAAACTAATTTGTTAAATATTATAAAGGTTTCAGATCATTACTCTTATATAAGTACACAGAAAACAAAACATCATTCAAGAATCTAAATCAAAAGCAACAGAGTCTGTAAAAATGAAACTTTAGACCTCAAGAGAGCATTTGAATGCAACTGGACTTAACTTTGGAATTAAAAAGAGGTTGACATAAAAAATGGACTTGTGAAAGTTAAAGACAGTGGTCTTGGCCTTTTACCCATCAAGGCTAATTTGATCAAAGGTAATTAGAAAACTCCCATTGAAAGCACAGTCAGAATCCCACAAGTTCATACCAACATTTTTGGTAGAATAAAAGAAGCCATTAGGAACAGTTACGGCCTTGGTTTTAAAGAACTGCCTGGAAAAGGTATGGGTTGGCATATTCCCCAATCATTCTCAATACATTATGCAATTCTTAAAAGTTACAAATTCACATTTTAAGGAGAGTCTCTTTCTCCTCCCCAAACCCCTCCACATTTAGAAATATACATTTAGAAAGGGGGAGAGAGAAGTTGTTGAGAATTACTTAAAAATCCAAAGCCTTAGGAAGTACGCCACAGGGAATGGTCCTTTATGGTATAATCTAGTTCGGTGCCTTTTTTGTAGCTATACAGAATGGCA
This sequence comes from Nettapus auritus, assembly GCA_011076525.1. NCBI lineage: Eukaryota > Metazoa > Chordata > Aves > Anseriformes > Anatidae > Nettapus > Nettapus auritus. Next base: position 47,974,566 of record CM021769.1, on the reverse strand, counting down.
AAATCAAGCCATAGATGTTTTAACAATTGTTTTTCACACCAGCAAATCTGGGATTCAGTATCCACCAGCTGGGAGAATTTTATTTCTCATAGCAGACACGAGGGGGTACAAAACGTCAGCAATGAAGTGATACCTATAGTCACTCTACAGCCAAATAAATGACGATGGCAGTATCAGTCAATAAGTTTATGCGAGTTAGAAGAGAAGATATTTTTTAACTCCGTGTTAAAGCTAAGTGACTTGATATTTTGAGGGGAAAAGTGCTAGGAGGCATTTCAGTTTCTTACACTGATTATAAAGATGTTCAGCATAAAACAAGAATGTAGTTTAACTCATATACTTGATATAGAAAAGCTTTTAAACAATAATGTGTGTTTGACAGTCAATATACACCTCTGAGCAGGTATAGACTGAAAGATATATCAAATTATTTCTTTCATTAACTTGTTTTTTAATTATTTAAGATGTAACTATGTTCATAAGATTCTGAGTGAAGGAAATATTAATGTTAAAAAAGAACTTTATTATAGTATCAAATAGAGGAGGTAGAACAGCAGGTATTCTGGGAAAACTATAAAACTTGAGGGTCAGTAAAACTCTCTTAGGAACATAATTTGGTAAATTCTCTTGTTTGAAAATAAAACTACAGTTGGTACTTAACAATAAATTTCAACCTACTGATCTAAAGTCACATTTTCAGAAGAGCACACATTTACAGGTACTGTGTTATGTCATTTTGTCCAGTTTCTGCAATTTATGGAATTCTTCATAATTTTCATGCCTGATACTTGTGCAAATAAAAACATGTCTGGGAAAATGAATGCTTATGAGCTGAAATAATTTCCATGATCAAGCTCCTGTGTATCTTTGCTTTGAAAATTCAGTTCAGGTAAACTCTTGTATTATTTTCTTCCTAATTGAATTTCCAAACCACAAGATCGTATGACACTTTAGCTCAGCGACTAAATCTATGGACAATTTAATATACCAAAAATTTAGTCTTGCACAGTTTCTCCCCTCCATCAGTAACCAGAACCAATGCACCTTAGAGAGCTGAGTAGAAGCACTCTAAAAGCTTTTTCCCTAGATTCTGATTTCAGTTATGTTCCCTTAAAATCTTATTCCCACCATCACAGTGTAGCAAGCAATTTCTCGTCACAGTATTCCTAAACAACACCAATAGTATTTTCAGACAATATGTATGGAATTTGGTTTACAAATTAATCAATCAATACAACCCCTTTTTGAAAGCTATACAAGCTACTTCAACCAGAATAATTTAATTATCTTCCCACAATACCTGTGGGAAAAATTATTCATGAGAGAAAGAATTCATGATATGACAGTAATCACTGGGACAGGATTTGATTTAGCTTTAACCCAAACTTTCCCAAAGTTATTGCTATTATTCAAGGTACCGGTTGTATTTTTTGTTATTTAAAAATTGTTGGGTCGCCTTCTGTGCTTTAATGCAAGAGTGTTGCTTATTTGGAAATCACTTCTAGCACTTTGTTCAGGATGAGTATAATGCCCCACTCATGTAACTTCCATGGTTTTGCTTGGAAGCGTGCACATCAATCTCAAAAATATTTTACCTATGAAAATAAAATAGTGATTTTCTTCATTTCATCCTGTACATGCCTTTCTTTGATACAAGTTCATGACAGATTTATGCTTATAGCAGTGTCTCATCCCATACTTGGAAAGATTTTGAGTCAGGATATTGGAAGGGGTGTGCTCTTCATTAGTTTAGGGCCAAATCCTCAAATCTCCCTTGTGTACAGACAAACCTGGTTAAAGGGTGTGAAGCCTCAAGGGGAAGGACACATAATATGTTCAGTTTTCTTTTAATCATATGCCATGTATCAAAGTGAACGGTGGAACTAATGAAGCCTGGTTTCCTATGAATGTGTATCTTGTGGTTGGATTCTCTAGTGTCTAGTAAGATGTGAGCACTGATTGAAGTTTTTCCCACGGTTGGGGCATTCATAATATCCCGTTCTCTCAAAGGAGTGAGCTCAAGCTTCACTCCTTCTTTCAGACGGAGTATTAATAGATTTTCCTCCTCTACTTGGCAGTCTGTTTTCATTAATCCTGTAAGAACTTCATATCTCTGAGACTTCTACCCCATATCAAATTTAATTAAAATTGGCGATGGGACTCAAAGATTGTTACAGGCCAAATGCAAAAGCCAACACGCAGACAGAATAACCACAAAAGCCTCATTTCCTCAGGAAACCATGCTAAAAAGGGATGCTAGCTGAGATGAGATTTTGGAAAACAGCAAATAGATCTTAGGATCTGTTTCTCTACTAAGACATGGTACATTAAAAATGAAAGCGCATATGTGAAATACTGTGTGCGTATACACAAATACATGTTTACATACACATATTTACACACATACACCCTTGCATCTGCACACACATTTCCGTTCTTTTCAACTGAAGAGGTGCCACCTTTGGCACCTCTTATGTCTTAAAACACTACCAGGAACACTGCACAGTTATGAAGGGAAGCAAATAACACTTTACTCAATCAGCGAGGTTAAATATAGCTGTGTGCTGGTGTTCAGCAGCATTCTTTCCAGAGAGAGTCCTACTAGAGGGCATGAGTGCATCCAGAAAAAATAAAATAAAATAAAATAAAAAAATAAAAATAAAAATAAAAATAAAAAAAATCTTTCACCTACACTCAATATATCAGATGGTATTCAAAGCCCAAACCCTGAAGGCCTCTCTTAGTTAAATCTCTCGCTGGAGTCAGGAGCTTTGACTGAGCCACAACCCAGTGACTTGGCAGTAACAGGAGCTCACTTGCTCTGTTCTTCTTGTCTGTCTTGACCGCCTGACCACTCTGAGTAAACGGCGGTAACGGAAAGAGCAAGGAGCCATGGCCTGGCAATGGAGCAAATCCAGAAAAGCATATTTACAAGTCCTTGAACATTGAACACTGCATAGTGCACTATATGCAAATTATTTTATTGCACTACAGGTGTGCTCTGAAAGTAAATTAATCTGATCCCCTTTTCCACATTCACCCCCAATGAATCTTAACATCCAGATAATGAATTTCTCCTTTCTTTGAACCCAAATCTTTCAAGAACAGCGTGTATTCATTCAATGACAGGAAAATGTTGAACACAGCCTGAAAGGAGAATGAGCAGTACAGAGAAAATGAGTGAATCCTTAAGTCCTACAACCAGAGTGATTGCTATGACATTGATTTGTACAGTTGCTTACATTACAAAGCTGAACTGAACGAAGAGTCTCATTAATTACAACAAATATGAGGGGGTGTGGAGCCCATAGGGGAAGGAGGCATACAGCTTTCTGGTTTGTAAAGCTACTCTATGCAAAATACAAGGGAAAAAAAAAAAAAAAAAAAAAAAAAAGATGTCTAAGGCAAAACTGACTGAAACTATTAAACTATGACTCCACCCGTAAGCTATGCAAAGCCTAAGAGTGACTTCTAGCTGAGACAAGCTCAGTGCAGCTCCTCCTGGCGTGTCCAAAAGGGTGGATCTCTCTTGGCGCATTTACCTATGGGATCCTTCCCCATATTTTCCCCTTTTACCATCATGGCTGAACTTCAAATGTAGATTTCACCTGGGTCTATTTGCTTTGAAGTATGTTATGTACACAGTAAAGACACAATCCCTGCTTTTCAGGGCTTGGAGTTTATGGAACAAGTATCTACAGAGTATGTTAAATATTTTAGATCATTACTGTACCTTGGATTACAGTCAAGCACTTAAACAGCAATCTAAAATAAATGATACCTGGTAATAACTGCAGCTGCAGAGGAACAGGATTTTAATCTTTTTCTTGAAAACTCAAAAGGCGACAGTGGGCTGAGCTTTCAAGACATCGGAAACAAAGGAGACGCACAATAAAGCAGGTGGACCTGCTTTACACATACGGTTACTTCAGAAACACAACTGCATTGTACTTGTAATGTATAAGATCAATTAGCTGCTTTGCATGCCAACCACCTATTTTACATCTCCAGTAGTAGCAAGGGCAGGCACAAACTGAATACATGAATGTTGACAGCCTGTTTGCATGTTACTGTGAGCTTTGGGTCTCCTGTTTTTTTCTCTCCTTTACTGTGCGTTACTACCAGGGTACCTGTGTTTAGTTCTGAGGTGCTGTGCATATAAATACGGTTAGGGCTGACCCTAAGATTGCCCTCTGGTCTCTGTTTGCAAAAGTCTCACATTCATCCTCTGTGTCTATGCCAGACTCACAGATAAGATGCATCCCTACCAGAGCTCACTTGCAGATGACCTTTTCTGCAGCTTTGTAGGATGTCTCCAGACCATGCAGATCCACACAGAACCACCACATGCTGCCTTGTTTACATCCCTTTGTTTTAGCGCACAAAAAGCAGACATAATCCTCAAAAGAAGCAACTCATCTGCAGGCTGATTCCCAGCAGGGATCCACTTCACAACAAAAAGCTCATGTGAGGACCACTTTGCTACGACCTGCAAGGTGACCTTCAGATGACAGCCTATGTAGCTTGGCCAAGCTGAGGATAATCTCAAGACTCACCACTTATGTCAATGCAAACATTGCAAACATACCCCATGAAAAATTGGTTCCAAACTGTGTGAAAGCTTTGAAGAAAACTCCAGTGAAGAAATACTATGATCACACTCAGTATTTGTTGTATAACATACTCGGTGTTTGATGCATTTCATTTTCAGTCCATCATAGGCAACCTTAGGGCACAGTAACAAAATGTGTTTACTGAATCACATTGTGAGTGTGAAGTTCAAGGATTCATTTTTATAAGAAAATTTTCTAAATAATCTCCAGAACTCTTTGTATTCCAGATTCTGGTTTGGGGCTTTGGGGCCAAGTTTTTTCCTTCCTACACCCCTCTGAACTATGCATTCCTATGCTTCTGTATTTGTGGTGTGTACAGCTGTGGTTTATATGCATAAAACCACCTTTGCATGTGCAAAATTGGCTCTTGGTGAGCTTTCAGAGAATACATTGAGACCTTGATCATTTGCTGTTGTGGGCTTTTGGAAAGGAAGAGTTGGGTTTATTCTTTTGTTTTCTTTGAACCTGGTATATTAAATGTATACATAAAGGTAAACTGAAAGACCAGAAAAAGGAAGATGAATAGAAAAGAAGCTTTTAGCTTTTACCTATGTTACAGATAGGATCACGATAAACCAAATCAAATAAAGCTTGGTTGGAATCTTTTATTACTAAAGATCTGATTTTCATGATGCACTACAAGGCAACTTTTGTATGAGATATGTGGTGGTTGTTTTAACATGTTCATATGGATGCTTCAAAATCTTGCATATATATTTTAACTAAAGAGAAGCTTGAGCAGAAAAGCTAGGATCTAGATCTGTATCTGAGCTACCCCTCCGCTCCAGGGTTTGGGTTTGGTTCTTATCTCTCTTTTACGATGTAATTTAAAGACAAAACCATAGTTCAGTTTCCTTTTTGAGCGAGAACAAAGTTCACTTTATGAATGCAAAAACAAAAATTTACTTGATTATATGCAAAGTCTCACAGGTTATTTTTTCTCTGTCCCCCCCCCTTTTTTTTTTCATAATCCACAATTTTAATATGAACTGGCTTCAATTTTCAAGGTACTAGTTAGTATAATGAAAATAAAAGAGAGAATTTCAACACAGGTTTTGTTTGTTTGTTTGTTTGTTTTCCTAAATCAGAAGCAAACAGAAAGCCAACTGTAAGCGGAGTCCTCAAGGCACAGATGTGCCTTACACTGCTAACTGCCAAAGGTTGGCACTTTTGCAAATTTTACCCACAGTTATGTTACCTTAGCAGAGGAAAACAGTGAACCGGAACCTGCCTCTTAACAAGGATCCTGGGTTTGGGATCCATGCTTCCTTTTCACATCACAGGCTAGATGTGCCTCTTCATGCCATACCACTAGTTTTTGAATAAGAAAGAAAATAGCATCATTTATTTTGCTGTCAAAAAGCTCATTCTCTTCTTGCAGAAGATCTGTGCGCAGATCTGTACATTATTAGTAGAATTGCGAGTCCAACAGCTAAATCAAAATCAAGACAAGAAAAGGTTTTCTTGCAGTAAATGCTCATGTCATTTTTGCACGGACATATTCTTAGAATGCTTGAAACAGGTAGATATGTTTGCAAACAACTGCCAAAGAAAAAGCATATTTATTTATTTATTTATTTATTTATTTATTTATTTATTGGCCTTTCGTGTTGGTGCTGTAAAACATGGCTTTGACCGGCATATGGCACTCCCTTTATTACTATCTGCATCACTGCAGAAAGTTCATGATAATTTGGGTCAGCCATTTTCTCCTGAGTATTTAGAAGTCATTTGCAATAGATTCATCAGTCTTGCCTCAGGGATACAGAGTCTTGGAAAACACAATAATGGGAAAAACTGCCTTTGCTCTTTATTCTTCTCTCAGCACTTAATACCACACCTCATGGAACAACTCCACACCTCCTTTCATGTCCTTCCTATCTCTCTGGTACATCCTTCCTCAAACCAGGAGCCAGCTCATCTCCCTAATCTCCTTTTACTAAACACCTTTCTTTTGCTTACAATAAACTAAATACACAAATGGCCAAAAAGCACTCTAGATGCCCCTGTAGCTTGACAAGCTACCTGTCTATAATTAGGCAAGAACCTCATCAGCTAACAAAATACTACCATCGTGTTCTAACACCTTCTCCTTTTCCCTTGGCTCTGGCTCCCCAACCACTTCCCTCTTCCTTCCATGACAGCTTCACTTTGCGTTGCCTTAAAGACAAAGTGTGTACTGGAGACCTGCTTTCTACACTGCTAACATAGCCTGCGTGACTCTTCGGTTATTAGTGAATAATGACAATAATTGTGTCTGTATTCATGTTTGGCTCTCATTAGATGCTGAAATGTTTACAACGTAACAGCTACTTAGACACACAGAGTCTGACATATGCTGCTGCAGCAGCCAGGATTTCATGGAGAAATATAGTTTAACCTCTATCACAACCAGCACTTCTCTTTTGTTAAGGGAGTAGTCTGGTTTTCAGCAGTAACAACCACTAATTTGTCTATTTCTGAAATAAAAAGACCCTTTTTTACTCACTCTCTTTTTTTTTTTTTTTTTTTTAACTTTTCATACATTGCATTTTTATAAAGAGCAACTGTTTGGAAACCGCAGGTTTCTTCTTTGGGGATGGTTTCTGTGTGAGAACTGCACAGAACAAGGAACATGGGTTGGACACCACAAAAGGGAAGGTGCCCTGGGGGTCACTGTGAGCAGCTTCTGGTGTCCAGGAAGGAGGGGTAAGGCAGAGATTTGCCTGGTAGGGAGAGCAGCCCCACAGACATGGGCACAGGTGAGCTCTCGGCATGAGGACTGAGCCTTCTTGTACCTTTCCTGACAGCACCCTGGTCAGGACGCTCAGCCAACTCAGCCGAGAGACTGCTGTGCATTGGTGTGGTGCCATTCTTGTTCCTAGGACATTACAGCCATGAACATCCCCCTCAGTTAGTCCAGAAGCTGACTCAAAGTAAAGAAAGACATTTGCTTTTTCCTCTCCTATACCACAAACTACTAGCAGGAGAGGTATCCAGCTGGAGTATTTGGAAAACTTCCTGCTCTTGAGAAGAACAGAGATGAGAACTTGAATATAAATTCCATCCCTTTCAGATCTTCATACTTAAAATCTGCTTCTTTCTCATGATTAACATGAAAATTTTCTCAGTGGGGCTATTATTTTTTTACATTAATTGATTAATTCAATTAATGAACTAATAGTATTTCTTCATTAAATACATGAGGAGACAGCACAAATTAGCTGGGATAGGGGAGCTGGAAGCTGAGAGTTAAGTGTTTTATCCTAAACTAGGTCCAAGTTCAGCTTGCTGGGGGTCTAAGCCAGTCAATGGCAGTGTTTATACCTTACTGCAGCCCACCTAACTGCGATCTGATCACACTCTTTTGCTGGCACGAGAGCAGAAGGTTGTTTAGAGGAGACATAGCAGGGGCAGCACAGGGCTTGTGATGGGAAGGGTTACTAGTTGCAGCAGTTAGGGAGGGTTTATGTGGCTATTACCTCCTTTGGCTGGGTCAGTCGTGTTCCCTAGTGTCAAGCTGGGGAATACCAATCCCAGCAGTGTAACGGTATCTCCAGCCAGGATGCCAGCTCCTTTTGCACTCCCCTCCAGACTATGAAGTATCCCAAGAGCAGGGCAGGTGTTTGCGAAGGAATGTGCCACCAAACAGGCAGCTATCACATAAATAGTTCAACAGAGCTCACTGACCCTGTTTCTGAAACCTGCTGTCAGGCAGACCATTACTTTGACTGCCATTCAGCCTTGCGTGTTTGTATGTGTTTAGTAAGTGCATTTATTTGCAGCCCAGCCGTGCCCATGTGGTTTCTTCATACTGTTTGTTGTGTAAAGAATAAGAGATTGCAAGACCACTGCCCTGGCATCCCACTCCACTGGCTGCACAGAGCTGCCTGCTTCGCCCCTGGGTGTAGCCATGGGCTCATTCGCCCCAGTCAGGGCTTCGAGGAAGCCCTGTGCCTCCTGTGCCTCCCAGAGCCACGTGGCACTGGGACACTGGCTGACACACTCATTTATGCTCCATGCCTTCATTAAAAGCAGCCAGAAAATGGGGGAGTGAAGTTTCCATGCTCTGCAGCCACTTTCTACAAGTAAAGGAAGGAGAAACAGTGGGAAACAACATCTCCCTGCTTTTGTAAAAGCCAAGAGCAGCTTTCCCCCCTCTCCTGCCTGTGGTTAGAGGAGCAACACTTTCATGGCGCCTCTCCTCCTCAGCTGGCACGGCAAGCTGCCCATCCCATTTCCATTGATTTCTCCAGTGGTTGCATTAAACAATACAATGGAGTATTTATGTGTCAGTGTTGGGAGCAGGTTGTTAAGTAAAACCCACCGTAAATAGAGCCGTTAATTCAGTTGCTGGCATGGCCCTCTGTTATCTTCTCAATACCTCCCAGAGGGTATTAGCCTTACCCTTTCGTTTGAGTTGGCAGCAGAGTTATTTTTTTGCACCTGCTGCTCTACTCCGATAACAACACAGGTCAGCTTTGATTTGTTGGAATATAAACAAAAGAGCAAAGCCAGGCATCTGCCTCAACAGCCTGGGCCGGTTTGACAATAGAGCTTTTCCCATTGGGTTTTGTACAGATGTACTCTTTCAATTCTTACGTGAACTCTCTCCTGCTTCATAAATAGTACTATGCTACAACAGCCGGGTGTCAGGAGGACACCTCAACACCGTACTTTTCCATCAACTGAAATTTCAACAGGGCAAAGTAACACGCTCATCTAAGGGTGAAGTCAGAAGAAGTGTTGCACGAAACACATAAAGAAAAATAAGCTGACACAGAGGTTTGAAAATCAGCAGGGAAAAGCAGCAAATTAAGTGTAGATTTTACAAGCAAATTAAGCAGTAGATGACCCTTCTTGAGAAAGGAATAAAACCTGAAGCATTGTGAAGGGTTGCTTTCCCATGTTCACCTACGCGCACTCCACCACTTAACCTGCTCTTTACCAATAAATAAATAAATAAACTCTACAAGAAGTAGGTCCTCAGATGGAAAATGGGCCAGTTTTAAGGTCTTCTGAAAAATCAAGCCTACAGGGCTCATGTACTGTAAAAACATTTATGTTGATGGGAGAAATACTGATAACCATAGAGCAGAAAAGGAAAAGAGACCCCAGACAGTGAAAGCAGTAAATAGCGCAAAGCACAGAAATGAAGGAAGGAACTAACATTACATTTTCATGACAAACAGGAAAATTGACACACAGAGCTGAAATGATTTGTTTAAGACACATAGTAAGTCAGTAGACAAGTCAGTCCAACTCATATCTCCAGTTCAAGCCCCATTGTTATCCATTGCATCAGGTCTACAGCACAAATTTCAACATGCAGATGAGTTAGGATGATCGTGGGGTACTTTGAGGGCAAAGAGAAGGTACTAAATAAGAGAAACAATCTTCTGTAAAACAGAGACCTGGTCAGACTGAAGCAAGACTCTTCTATGCATCATGGCTAGTAGTGCCTAGTAGAGATTTGAATGATAACTTAGTCAAACAATTAAATCTACACTTGAAGCATTAAATCAAAAAGCTGCCCTTGACCTATGTATGATCCTGAAAAAGAGCGAGAAATTCCTAAGTAGAGCTGGCTGAAATTCAAAATTTCTGTTCTATGGTACTGCGGCTACTTCGATGCTTTTCTTTCTTTCTTTCTTTTTCTTTTTAATCACAATGAAAGAAAGGAACTTTAAAAAGAAGTTCCCTGGCAACAGAGAGGGAGGATCCCCATCCCTATGAGCTGACATGTAAAAACCTATATTTGAGTTGTCCAAGTAACAAAAGTGCAACTCAGCCTGTTATGCAAAATTGTTTGTAGGAGGTAGAAAATGTCAAACACTAAACTGCAATAGTACCGCAGGCAGGCAGCATTGTCACCATAGAGCAGCTGCGCTAGAAGCAGTTGCCTTGCCTAACATGGCTGTTGCCCACGTCAGTACCAGGAAACCTTCCATGGGGCTTTGCCATGGAAATCCTGAAACACAGCCTCTGTGGACCAGATCTGATGGTCTCATACACCTGCTGGGATGTGAAGGTTGTGATCCTATTCCTTCCCTTTCACCAATTGCTGCTGTTCCTTCTCTTCCTCCTTATTTCTTTTATTTATTTTGTTTTCATTTAATTTACTTTCTTTTATTCTCTTTTATCTTTTCCTTCTGTTTAATCAGACCAGGTGACTGGCCAAGGAAGCTTCTTTTGAATACCATCATGAGCCTGTAACCAGTAAGACAAACAATAACAACATCTCCAATTATCTATATGTGGCACAGGAGTGCCAGGTCTTACTGCAACTATGGAGTTTGTGTGCAGGTCTCTAGGACAGAGGCTGGAGGAGTAGGAAACAGGGGGAAAAGCCCTGTTCCCTCTGTTCTTTTCACTCCCTTCTGCAGGTATGTATCTCATTTAGTCCTCAAGGTAACTGGAACGGGTTCTGCCAACAAAACCTATAAAAATATTTCCGGACTATTTCAAACAGCTATTTTCTTCAAAAGGAGATTTATTACCATCTGATTTATTCCAACTGCAATGTTTTTCTAGAAAGGGGTAGTTAGTAGAGATCTTTCAAAAAAAAAATAAAAAAAAAATCTGTTTTTAGGGGATTTTTTTCTTCCTTTCTTCATATCTTTAATGATTAAATCTTCATAAGATTTTTAATATCAAAGATGTGTTATAAGGCAGGCTGATACCTTGGTTCTAAATTCCCCCAAACCTCCTTAACTTTTCACATGTATAGTACCATTGGCTATGTTAACACCCCTGAATCTCTGCATCCCTCCAATATATTGATGCTGAATGTAGCAGAACGTGTCTGCTGCTAAAGCTGGAGAGCTGCTGCTCTGGGGCTCAGGGAAGGGCAGCCTTGGGCACAGCAGCTCTCAGGCCATGCACGTGCTCCTCCAAGAAAGCTGACTATGGCACAGGGCAAAAACAGCAGTCGTGGAAGTCACAGACAACCTGTGTTTGGGCTTTAGGCATGAGGAGCCCCTCGCTTGCTGCAGGACAACACAGGTTGACCATATATACCTGCTGACAAAATACACCATAACACAACTACCTTTGTATTTTCAAGAATTAAATGAAGTTCTTCAGATTATCACAAAAGTTGGTGGAATTTGGGGTAAAAATTTGAATTCCTATTTTAAAAAGTAAAGCAAGAAAGCCCACACAGGAGATACGTGCACGTACTTTGTTCTGTGTGGTTGTGTGACTGCATGCGTATCGGGAGTGGCTACAGACAGACTGAGAAAGATTTACTGGATTGACTATAATTTGACTATCTTCCAAAAACATTTAATCATTTGAGATTTTAAAGGAGGAAGAGAAGTTTCTACCTGTTCTCACAAAGTATAACAGCTCCATCAAAAAAAGTATTAGGGAAGGTAAAGATAACTACAAGTCACTAAATGAAGGAAAAACCTACATCTATTTCACTTTGTACATCCTGCTTTTGATAAGTCTCTAAGGATATCTCACTTTTCTAATCACCTATTAATTCAGTCTTCTAAAACCTTTTTCATCTTCCTCTATCAGGGCAGCTGCCTGGGAACATTACAAGTGATGTCTGAGTTGTGTGGCAGATCCCACTGCAAAAGAGATGAGAGCAGCACCCTTCAATGTGTCAGAATTTGACTCCCTGATAAAGCCCCTTCATAGCCATGCCAATCTATGAGACAATTGCTTAACCAAGCATACTTTGAATGTGCATCATCAAGATGCAAGCTTCTACGCTGTTGTGCAATAATAATTATATGCTTCACTAAAAATCATTAAGAAAGTTTGGGGGTAATCATTATATTGTGCATTTAGTCTCATTCCTGACCATTGCATCTTGGGCAGTTTTACAGAGGATCGTTAATTATATAGCAATATGAATTAGTTACCTGCTCACTGCCAGATGAAAGAAAACCCAGAGCGTTTTTAAAAAACAGAAACATTTTTTTGATGATGGCATCAGTAATTTAGACAATACAGTGTATTTTTACACATAGGAACTCAATCCTTATGGATCTGTAGGGGCTCAGGAAACTTTTCTGTCTACATCTGATAGTGAGCAGAGTAAATATTCAACACATTATGTCTGTATCCTTCCTCCCTAATAGAAGGAATGTTTTATTTGTTGTATTCACAGATCGTGTAAGTCAAATGGCTTTCTTTCACCACTGCAGAGCAATCCTCTTTTATTGTCCAGTTTTCTTGGTCTATAACCAGCAAATACCCAGCCCCAGCTAGCTGTTTTTTCTGCTAGTTCTCATACTCTTTCCTGTGAAGCATATTTCACAAGATCAGCAAAGGTATAGGTAATGATAACCATGTGCAATGTCAGCTTTTCGAAAGGCAGCCTTTGAGGGATCTTCCTCATAGAGAGACATGCAAAATGCCAAATGCAACTTGGTTGCTCCACTGGCTACATGACTCTATGTTTACTCATTCACACCCATCTATAGGCCAATGACCAAAAAATGTCCCAAGCATTTTAGGCATTCAGCGACGGATTTGGTTCGAGCTGCATCCCTAGTAAAGCTCAAACGAGCTCTCTTACTAAGAAAGACTGGCAACTTCCATAGATAACAAGTTAATTCTTACTTTTCCATATGCCAGCTGTGTGAACAAACCTTTCTTAGTTTACCCTTTCTATCATCAGTGTTACTTATGAATTTCACCCTTATCAAATTTGTAATGTACCTTTTTCACAAAAATTTAGTGAAAAAAGTCCCTGGTTCATCAGGGGACAACATACGTGCAAGTTGCAGAATGTGCTGAAGGCAGGAAAAGGAAGGAAGAGCAACAGACATTTGTAGTTAGAGATCTTGCAGCATCCTCGAGGCTGGCTGAGTGGCTGAAGCCAGTGGGCTTTGCTGAAGATTGTGTTGGACTTCCTTGGTGCCCACAAGGTACTTTGTACCATTAGGAAGAAAACTCCCTGAGTTTATGCTTGAAAGTTTAGCAATAGCTAAGCTGTGAGGCTGGAAAGAGACTTTACTTCACTAAACATCGCCAACTATGCAAGCTACAGAAATAGTTAGCATTTCTGTTCATTTCCTCATTCACAGCAAAGCCTTTATATTCGATTCTACCACATCCTAACATCATGTGTCATTAACAATGACAATAGACAATTACGTTAGTGACCCTTTTCTTTTTATGTGCTGCTTGCCGCAGGAACGCCTGCCTAGTCCTCGACAAGAATACCTACTTCACAACGGTAGGAAGACTGATGAGAAAGAACACTGCAAGACCATAGAAAATCCTTTAAAGGGTGGCCACGCTACCATCAGAACAAGAAGGGGTCATTCATCTATCTGTTTCTTAGGCTCAGCACACTGACCAATTTTTAAGCCAGACAGGTCTGTCCCACTGTCTGGGTACCACAGGCTGTTGCTCCAGTTCTCAGAAATGGCATTCATTGTACTGGAGACAGCCTGGGCACTGGTGTGGGAACTGAAGCACGCCAACAGCAATAGAAAGCATGTAACTGTGGACTCCACAAAACAAATCTGGGTAATGCTGCAGTCAGTGGAAAGTTCGCATGGGAGAAAACTAAATGATTTGGTCGTGAGACTAAGCTAGACACATTTTTTAACGAGCGCGGAAGGGGTGAACAAAGAAAGGTAGATAAGGGACAATTCTGGAAAGGTGTCATGTCTCATGCTCACAAAGGCAATAAAATCTTTAATCCTCTTCTGTAAGAATTGACCGTAAATACTCACTTCTTCAGCAGGTGTAGAAATTAATCCACCCAGGATTTTTTTGTGCAATTTACTTTGGAAGAGGCAGCAGGCTAACACAACAGTCCTGTCTGGACACAGACATACTTACGTAAATCCTTCATTTTCCTCCCTAATCTCTCTTCATTTGTGTCTCCAGATGATTTTTCCTTTTTAGTTTGATCTCTCTCCATCGCAATTTGTTACCTTGCACCTCCCAGACAGAACAAGTACTGATGTTAACAATAAAATTCACTAGGAATTGAAAAATATGTATATATATATATATATATAAAAAAAAAAAAAAAAAAAAAAAAAAGGAAGTAAAGGAAGTTCAGTGGGAGCCAAATGATTTAATTTTGTCTTTGTCCAGCTCTCCAATAGCCTGTTTTCACCACTGCCAAAAACTCACAATACCCTGAGAATATCTGAAGTAATACGAAATGACTGTGGCAATACCACACCATATTCTCTCGGGTGACAAGAGAATAATAATTTTCCATGTTAAACAGACCATATTCTATTACCTGATCTCACTATGACTGGGATAATTGCTGTCACCCTATAAACTGCTGTGAAGGGTTACTTAATTTCTGCTGGGGCAAACGAGCACTAGTCTGCTCTGATACAGAATTCTTTATTACTATGACCTGGGAGGAATATACTGCTTTATTGGTCTTAAGGGCTTTACAAATACCAATAGGACTGGCAAAAAAATGAAAAAAATAAAATGAAAAAAAAGCAAGTGAACAACATTAGCACTATTAATGATAACATTGCCTCTGCATGTAGGACCAATGCATGGAGATGAGAAGGGGTTCTAGAGGATGATGACTCTTTAAAAGCCTCAGACTCTTTAAAAGCTTTATAAACTCCTGACCCAGAAATCTAGTATAAAGTAGGCATCACCTCTGGGAACAGGTATCACCTTTGGGGGCAGAAACACATATTGACTCACATTCCCTTTCTGGTTGGCTTTGCTGTTCCTACAGCCTGCGTCCTCTCCTGACACCCGGACTTCACACTGGATGTTGAAAAATTAGTGGAAACCACTGAAGGGATTAAAGGATGGAAAAGCTTACATTGAAGTTGGTGCAGGTTTTTCCATGAGATGGAAATGCCTATGGGGCTCTGACTACCATATTTATCAAAAACAAGGCTAAGGGAGAAGCTGTTCACAGCTACACACGGCTACCACCAACACAAGGAACAGAAATTTGCCATTCAGGGAAACTTCACACTAGCCATCAAAAGATAACAAAATCAGGTGGCTGAACACTAAAGCTAGACCACGTCATACTGAAAATGAGACAAAATATTTTTAGAGGAATTATATCTAAGCAGTTAATTAAAACATTCTCATGAATTTCCCATCACTGGACTTCTGGACTTTTTTTTTTTTTTCCAAGACTGGAAGTTTTCTAGAAGATAAGCTCTACTTCAAGCCACCGAATTAAACTTGAAAATTCTGGGAAGTCCTATGTTGTTATCACCACAATCACTTCTGGTTTTAAAACTTGTAAGGGCCAGGAATTAAACTGTCATTAATTGTGATATTTGTTGGTGGAACAGCTCAATCCTGTTGTTTTTCTAGTTTTAATTGCAACTGTTTTCTTTGGTTTCCACATCTGCATTAAATACAAACCCTCTCTGTTTTCCAGCTCTGGTACTTTCTGCAGTGCAAAATAAATGACAGCAAACTGCTTAAATTGCTACCCACAAATTTGCTATCAAAACAGAACTTAAAGGAGTGCATTTTTTTATTACTCCACTAAAGTTTTTAAAAATTACAGGAAATACTGGTACAAGAGGGTATGTTTAACACAGTTCCATGTGACAAAGGTATAAATAAAATCATTAAGTGAAACTTTTACCTCATTGTTCATTTATATCATTATTGAGTGATTTCATTTCAAAAATAATATGAAAAATGATAGTTGGATATCTCTTAGAAGCAAAGGTGACGTTTAGATGAAGTAATCTAAAATCTCATTACCGATAAAATTCAATAAATCTGTAACTACATGCATACAAGACTATCTGCCTAAAATCTCTCATGTGGTGAAATATAAATGTTTATCACTAAGCCCATCACATCTGTTTTACACAATCAGTGTAGATTTTGAGCAACTTTTTCTTTACATGCACTTCTATCATTAAACAGAATTTGAAAAGTCTCTTTCTTGCTGTGTCTGTACCTTAAGGGGCCAATTCTGGTTGTATTCAAATAAAATTACCACTGGAAGAGAAACAAATTAAACAAGCAAAGACACTGCAGGCCTCTGCTCACACTGTATTTACCTACTCAGAGCTTGAGCTGGCTTCTGTGGGGTGCTTACACTTAGAAGGGACTAAGAGCAACAGAACCCCACTTGCCAGTGGAACTGCCGCAAAATTGACTTGAGGCCAAAAATGGGCCAAATTTTAAATTTCCTTTCGGATTTTTCACTATCAGTACAATCACCATCACTGTCCTCATCACTAAAAGCAACAGAAACAACATCCGTGTAAAGTGTCTCCCTGTTCTGTGCCACCAGCACTCTCAGGGGTTTTGAGAAGGTCCACTCCACTCTCTCTCCCCTCACTTTACTGATTAGATGACCTCTCTGGGGACAAACGCAGCAAATTTAGGACCCAGAATATTGTCAGCAACATCAGAGACTTTGAGTAATTCTGATGAAGCCACATGCTCAATTTGAGGTCATTGACATTCTGGGTGAATAAAGGCAGCAGGTCTGGCCCCAATCAAACATAAACACAACAGGCTTATTTAAACATAAATAAGATGCAAGTTCAAAATAAGAAAACTGAAGTCTTTATTGTAACGTTAAAAAGCCTTTTGATCAAATTAGTTTAGCTGCTGTTCCAAAGTGGGAAGGGAGGGGCTCGGTAGGGTGGGCATGAGTCCAGTAGACACTTCTCTCTTTTCTTTTTTTTTTTCATGGGTGTTAATTTAAAGGAAGTATATTAAAAATAATAATAATAATAATTAAAAAAAAAAAAAAAAAAAAAAAAAAAAAAAACTTACCTCATTTAGCTGCAGATTCTGGAGTGGAAATCCTTAACTGAGGCAATAGGAAGACTGTCTAAAGAACAGTAGGTTGGGTAAACACAGGTACTAGGTTATCTCTCCTAAAGACTCCCAGGAGTGAAGATAAATGGATGTGATATTAATTTTAAAACATTTTGCTGAACACTCAGGCAGCCAATAGGGGAATTCTTTAGGTCACTTCCTGTTCATTTGATTGGGTCTGCAACGACAACAACGAAGACGAGGTTAGGAGCATTTGCATAAGGCCAGCTCAGTCCTCAGTATTCAAAGAGAACAGGTCTAACCGGGTTACACGTGTGGCTCCAGAACAAAAGAGAAACCTGGTAATGGATGAGGGATTGATTTCTTTGTAGTTGTTTTTTTAAGACCATCCCTTTTTTTTTTTTTTTTTTTTTTTTTTTTTTAATGGAGGTTATTTCAGGTAGATAGGGAGATTATAATTAGAGTGAGGAGAAGTGAAGAGCAGGAATGTCCTAAATTAAAATTCGTCTGAAAATAACATGAGAAGATGCATGGTAGGTAATAGCCCTGCGCTGCCAGAGAGGTGGACTGGATGAGCCAATATCATGGGCTTGATTCTTTCTTTTTATACCTCTAGAGTCCTGTGAAATGAATGAGTTTGCACAAGAGGGAGTCTCTAGGTCTTCCAGTTTCTCTGGGTATCTGAAAGAATGTAAAAGAAATTGAGGAAAAAAACTTCAGTGTAGGTGTACGTAGGAATGAGTACAAAAGAAAAGCTACAGTAAGATTAACAATGTAGAAAATCAGCAGATAGGTGTTTCTCTGCTTTTAAACTTCCTAATTCCGATGGTTCAGACCAGCGGGGGAGAGTTAAAACCTTTCTTAAGGCATCTACTCCACAGCACATGGAAGTCAGGCAAAATATTTGCTTGTTCTTCCCAGCCACAGGCTGGGTACTGGATTAGAGGCCTTTCACTATCCAGTCATCAGTTCATCTCCTGAGTTGGGTGAAGAGCACGGAAGCACTGTTTCCTCATGTAATATCTGTGCTTTATGGACAGTTCCGAGAATTGTGAGCCCAAATCTGTCCTTGACTATGCACAAGTTACTTTGCCAGATTGCAACCAGGAACCTGAGCAGGAAATTAGGTGCCTTAATAAAAATATCAACTGTCATCTATCGTCAGGTAGTAACATAGGAAACTGCCAGGGTTTCATTAATTTGTATGTATAAAGCACAAGAATTGCTGAGCGTTTATATTCTGTGATTTTTCAGAAGTCTATGTGAAATTAATTTTCCAGTCTCTGTTCACTTTTGGTTCCAGGGCTCACCATAAATCTCTTTCCCGACAGATGTACTCTCAGTGCTAGGTTTACCAAGCACAGGGAATGAATCGTCCTTCAACATCTAGAGATATTATTAATCATTAATCAGGATCCATTGTCAGTTTAGAGGAAACATTACACACGTTATTTATGCTGAACCTGATTTCAAGATAAATTGTGGATCTCAGGCCCAAGGAATGTCACCTTTGTTCCTATCATCTACACTAACACCAGTGATACTAAAACACAAGTTGTTTTTGTTCACACAGATCAGGTGTGCATGAGTACGTGTGGTTTGAGAAAATCCCATTGTTTTTTCAGCGAGGATATAGTCAAGTTCCATGGCTGCTCACCTTGACTCTCACTTATCAAAGTTGTCCTTGTGGAAGAAATTTTCCTTGTGGAAAATTTCCATCTTGGAGAGCAGTATTACACCAAGAGCTAAGGATGCCATTGAAAAGAGCTACGCAACTCTTCAGAGTTTTCACAAGTAGGTCAACTATCTGCAAGATTTCTCTACACATTCATGTCATTGAGTCTGAGTATTTGCATACCAGTTCATCACTTGGGTGAGTATTTAGACTAAAGCTTTCATCATCAAAATAATGTCTTATCATCATATCAGCATGAATGATCAATCCAGAACAGGAGAACAGGAAAAAGCTAAGAAGTGAGCAAAGAATGAGAAAGCAATAAAGAGCTCTTCCCTTCTCTGGAAGGACATCTTTAAGAAGGAACCCACCTCTAACATCACTTCACTGAGCTAAATGTGGGAGATGAAAGAGTCACACTGAAATACATCTCATCCGTATGCTGCAGAAGCACCACAGAAAGCTATGACCCCAGGATCTCAACATTGCTAGGGCCATCGGACTTTTCCTACTGCTAAGAAGGACACCAGCAAAAGTGGCAGAAATTTGGTTCAAATATGGTACTTAGACTGGTGTGTCACTTTCTGTTTGTGTGGCTGCAAGCCTTTTCTGTCTCAGCTCCCAAGGGCAGAGACAGCTCTGGTTGCTAAGGCCCAGAATACTTCAGACAGACAAAAAAGCACATTGTACCAACAGGTCTGGGCAAGGTGAGGCTAACTTGGCCGGCATACCAGCATGCATTATTTAGTAGTGTGCTATTTTCAAAGGCAGGGTGCCACACAGGGTGGTGGCTCCTTAAATTTACTGCCCTGCCTGGCCAGCTATGCTGCCCCCATGCTCCCGATTATGCTTATTGACACTTACATGTGGTTCAGCACAGAGAGGATTATGGGTGGCTTTCAGAGACAGGCAGACCTTTCCCTCTGTGTATCCTTCTGCAGCACTACAGCCACAAAATTAGCATGATTTTGGTCCCCACACAATTCTAGGTGGCAGAGGAAACATGAAAATCTCTGTAATTAGGAGCTAGGAGGCCACGTTCACAGTACGGTAAAAGTGTCAGTGAAGATTCCCAGAATTAATTTAATTACAACCATCAAGCATCGAGGAAATTATCTAAATCTGTCTAGATTCTTAAATTGGCGTCTGTTCCTGCAGTGTCTGACACCTGATGAAAACAGAGAACAAATGTATGATAATTTCTACTTTTCCATTAATATTAATCTCTGCTTCATTTGTTAAATTCCAGTAGAGTATCAAAAGGAGAGTGTAAGAAGCTGATATTGTAGGTTACACATGCCAAGCAATCAGAGAATTCAGTGTATGATGTTCCTGTCTTCGTTCTGTTGTAGCAAAATTAGAAGTGATTCATAAAGTTATCTGTAAAATAATACACTTTCTGTAAAACATCATTAGAGAAGCCACAAGAAGCAGGACAGATATTATTTTCCAACAGTGTTAGATGTTATAGGCAAGAACCACCTTTTGCTAAGGTTTCCCATTACTTAGGCTTGCAAGACCTTGTAATTTTTTCTTCAGAGTTTTCCAAATCCTATCTTAACCATTTGGATAAATTGAAAATTTCGTTCATGAGTCATTTACTTTGGAACAAAATTTTGGATAATTTTCATTCTTAATAGTTCACATTTTCCCAATAAATTAAGGAAAAAAGAAAAAAAAAAAAAAAAAAGAAAAAAAAAAAAGAGACAGAAAGAAAAGAAAATGATACCATTCTTTGTATTCATAGTAAAAATTGTTTCTGCTTTTTCCTTGGAACATTTGTGCTTGAACCAATGACTGATCAACTAGCCATTGAGTTAAGGATGCTATTTACCACTACCAATAAAATCCATCCAAATTCAGACAGTTTAAAGCTCTTTGGCAAATGGCAGTCCACATAATAGACTCCACAATATAGAGCTGCATTTCCTGCAGCTTTCTTGTACATTGAGCATTCTCCATTTCCAAGGTTCACAGGGCTTTGCCAGGAGCTAATAAGGGCTATTCAAGTCTGCGTTCACCCTCCTGAAAAGACACATTTTCTGTGAGTCCCACATTAGGCCCAGCAGCTACTCTCAGTTCAGTTGGCAGAGGTTTGTACTGGGGAGTTAAAGGTTTCAGTCATGGGCTTAGCCACAGGATACCCAATGCTGAGACACCTGCCTGCACTTCACGTTTAATAAATAGATAAATAAAAACCATACACAAGAAACAGAATTAGAAGAACATTATTAACATTGTGACAAGTTAAGCAGTACTGTACTTAAGACACAGACAAAATGGTATTCCTTCGAAGCGAAGCTAACCAATATTATGTATTCAGGGAGTGGCCCTGAGCTGTATTTGCTGCACATGAATCAAACTTGCTCTGAAAACTTGTATTCATTTCCTCATGAGTTTTCTTATAGTGTTCATCCTCTTGGTATTTGAGGTATTATAGTAACACATTTATTTATAATGTAAATAAACATTTAATACATGTACATTAGTGTATTGCATTATATTAATGCATTAGCACTAATACTACAGTATTAGCACCAAAACATTTATTTATCTTTATGCTGCTCTAGCGAAGTGAGAAGGTAATAACTTACCATCCCTATTTTAATAGGGAATCCTAAAAAGATCAAGGTAAAGGTCTTTAATAATTCACAGTAACCATTCTGAGATGGCCAAGAACCATGTATTTATATCACTTAGTATTCTACAGCTATGTAAAGTACTGAAAGCACACTCCCATTCACTTCCATTTCAGATCTTAACATTCAGCAGTTTTGTAAATCACATTCGCTTTCTCCAAGACTTTTTTTTTTCTATGAACAAACAGTGACATCAGTCTAGAAAACAGCTCAAGCATTTTGTTTGGATTTTTCCAAACATATTCAACCTAAAGCAAAACTCATTATGGCTCCGGTGGTTACCATTTGAATAAATTATAAGTTAAGGCAGTAACAATGAGGAGCTAGGCAATGGCCACAACAGAGTATCAGCTTTGTGTACGATTCTGTGAAGGTTCAGTTTCTAAACCTATACAGCTATGTATGCTAATATTTCTTCTGCTTCCTCACAAACCCCGAGCCATCAGACAGACCCCAACATGCTGTAAACTGGAACTGATGAACTGGAAGTAACTGAGTAACAAAGCTGTTTGGCTTTGGATGTCCTCCTGATGAGAAGTCCTGCAAATCCAAGCATGCCTCGAATGGGGTACTGGACATTCTGATGAAAAAGGGGAAGAATGAGGCCCCTCAAGTTCCTCCCCCAGCGAAGCCAGCTGCCAGCCAGAAGGGCCACATAAGCACCACTTTTCCAGCTCTTGGGGGCAGAGCCCCTGTCTTGACCCTTCAGTCTCCTTTCCATTCAGGGCAGCTTGAGGCATGGACTTTTTCTCAGAAACTCCACAGTAGTTTCTGTTATTTTGCCAGTCCAAAGGTAAAGAAGAGGCAAAACTGAGCGTGTATCTGTTATTTGAAGGACTTGCAGGAAAAACATGCAAGAATCTTTGCAAGGGTCACTGCAGTTCTGTCCATGGTCTGAGAAAGATTGTGGGATAAAAAACATAGAAACCTGAACTAAGCAACAGAACAGGGACGGTATAGAAACTAAAAATTATAATAATAATAATAATAATAATAATAATAATAAAGTAGCACGTTAAGCTTTCCATGGAAAAGATAAGGGTAACAAAGGGCTAAAATGAACCAGCAGGGCAAATAAAATGGCTTACACAAACACTGAATGAAAAATGCAAATCCTAGAGAGAATATAGTCTTATTATTAATAATGTGTTTGTTTCAGCCTCCTCAGTGTGCAGGTCAAACCAACTCAATGTAACAGCGCAGTGGCATCCAGCCACTCCTTTGTGCAGGAGCTTCTATTGTTGCTCACACTGGTGGGAGTAAACTGGTATGAGAAATGAGGAGAGAGACATTAAAATTAATAAATGTCTGTGGCAAATAAAGACGTACAGAACTGAGGCGACCATTAAATCCAGCGCAGCATCTGTTTTGCTTTGCAACTCATTTGAAAGAACAAAATGAACATTTTGTAGGGAATCACCAGGACCAATTGATAAGAAAGCATTTATAAGACCTAAAAGCCATGTTTTCTGCCCATATGAACCAATGAAGTTCCATAGACCTCTGTGAAATTTTGATAATATGTATCCAACAGCCTTTGTGAATATAGTTCTGTTCATTGCCTGTTCAGGAGTCAATAAGTGTCTTCTCTGTTTATTCATATGAACAGTTTCATTTTTTCAGTGGTGTTTCCACTTATAGGAAATTATGGACATAGGTAATCATTTATTTATAACAGATGGTTGTATGCATCAAAGAGGATGAAAAACTACTGAATAAGTGTTTTATCATTAAAATGTCTAAGTCCAAACAGGTATTATTGTGAGGCTATACCAACTGTGGAATGCTTTGTCAGAGAAAAAGCTTCATAACTTTATGCAATAGTAGGTGTTAAGAAACAACAGGCAGGGCAAAATGACCTAATGGGTCTTTTCTATCTGTTGTGGTTTCAGTCTCTTAGCAAACACCTTGATGCTGCTGGGAACAAAACAAATCAAAACCTTTGATTTTAAGAACATAAAACTATCTTTCACTGAATGCAAGCACACAGTAATGCACAAAGGAGCACAAATACAGCAAGATAAACTTTTAGTAGGGCTCTAATACTTTTTCTGTTACATTCACAACCCAGACATAGTAAAACCACAGGGGCCAGGAGAGGCACAGGCATCCCTACATGCTATGCTTCACTTTCCCAAAGTGTGGTGAATATAGAAGGATGTTTGTGCTAGGACAATTTGTGAACAGAAGTCACAGCGTAGTTCTGCTAGAGCCACTGATTTAAGAGACATTGGAACTGGAGCACAATCAGAGCTCAGAAGAACTCTTACATTGTTTGGACACCTTGTCACTGAGCTACAGAGAAGAAATGTGTGTATAAGCACTGTAGGATGGCTGGACAAACGTTAAAGTTCATTCCTGCACATAGATGACTGCATCACAGTATTTGACATGGGCATTTTATATACAGGATATAATGTCACACCTCTTAGGAAACCTACACATGGTAAGTGGGTCCCAGCTGCAGAATTCTCATTCTAACCTTATTTCTTTTCAGTTGAAACTTTTCTCTATTTAAGTGTTAGATTTTGTAAGAAGCTCACTGGGGGCTTTGCAAGTCTATGAGGAATCTACATGGTTTGAGTATTCCCAAACGTTAAAGCTATTCAGAGAGAACTTAATTTGAGATAATTTCCAGCAAAGATGTGCATGGAGCATGTGTAGTTTCTTAATGCTTTGGGAAAGCAGAAGATTTAAAAGTAAGGACAACGCACTGAAAAAAAAAAAAAAAAAAAAAAAAAAAAAAAAAAAAAAAAGTTATATGTCATAAGGACAGATTGAGGAGCCTATAAAATAATGAAAAGTGATAGCAGCAGTTATGTGAAAATTTAAATTGTTCACTCTGTAATCAGCTACTTTTCAAGGCAGTCACCCTTGTAAACCACATGGGGTGACAAAATGAAACGGTGATGTGCAACCAAGGACATCCCTGGATACAAACACCCATGTGAAGATTTAAAGCCAAAGCAGTTCAAGGACAGGGCAGCACAACAAAGGTCCTAACCTGCGGGGTGGGGGAGGGAGTTTGGGGTGCAGGGTGTCTGACTTTGAGATTATGGATTTGATTAGTTACAAAGAATTTATAGCACCAGTGCTGCTCCCTTGGATTGCTCAACTAGGAATACACCCAGCAGAGACCCAATGCAGCATGAATATGTGGGTGACCAAGTTCTTCAACGTGAGCTTCTCACTCTTCATGACATTGAAGAGTAATAATATTCTGGATGAGTGCATTTTCATGCATGTCTGCGTGCATGTGGTTGAGCATTACATGACTGAATGACTGAGGAAGGGATAAAGTAAGAATCTTATTATGCATACGTCTGTCTTGGTGCATAAATGTGAGCTGAGTGCATTCAGATGGGTACATTCATGTATATGGGAAGGGCTAGTAGAAAGGCCTCCAAGATTTCAACCTTTAGAGACAGGGAGTGTACGCATCTGCCGTAAGGCAAAGTTAGAATAGCTGAACAGAAGCGAATGAAGGGATCTAAGACCTGCATAGGTACAAGGGACGTCAAAAACCCAAATCTTCA
Source organism: Nettapus auritus (assembly GCA_011076525.1). Classification (NCBI taxonomy): domain Eukaryota; kingdom Metazoa; phylum Chordata; class Aves; order Anseriformes; family Anatidae; genus Nettapus; species Nettapus auritus. The sequence goes on along the minus strand of CM021769.1, from coordinate 47,949,389 downwards.
TGGTTCAAGTTAGCCTTAGGAATCTTACTTGAACATATATTTTGGGGACATTTCAAAGCAGGCAGCTTACCTACAAGATATCACGATGTGTGAATAGTTCATAAACTATCCTCTAATCTATGTGATGATGACAGGATTTCCTTCGCCAGCATCAGTCAGGGAATGAGGGTTAAGCCTTGGACACAGCTATAGCTGGCAAACCTTTCCAAACCAGTTTATCCTAACTCCAGTATCTACACAATGCTCAGTGCTCATGAGATGCAAATATCAGGTTTATGATTAACTGTGTTAAAATTCCATGGAACTGCAAGTACTTTTATTTGTTTGTATAATGAAATTGAAACAGTGCACCCTTTCCTTACTAAACTTCAACTTTGCTAACAGATAAAAAGAAATGTGAAACTTTCACTAGATTTATGTGCCCTTATATGCCCCCAAGAGGTTCCTTCACCTACCTCAGCTGGACACACCAGTACGCTAGCTGACAGGGAATATGCACGTTCAATATATGCACGACCAGGGGAAATACTATTCCATTTGACATGGAGGACAGTCTGAGGAAATTATTTTACACCAACTTCAGATAAAATCAGCTGGTTCCCACTACAAAGTTTGCCACAGACCATATATATATATATATATATATATATATTTTTAAAGCAGGACATGCATAGGACTTGAGAGGCCTGAATTATTCTCCTAGGTTCTGCCACAGCCTTTGAGCAATGTCTCTCTGGGTCTATCTAGTCTATGCCGCTAATGAGGTAACTCTTCTTCAAGTGATGGAGGTCTATGAATACAAATACATTCCTGTCTGTGGGACATTCTAAGGGAGAGGAGTATGCTTAGCGATGAAGACTCTACAGAGGTAAGTGGGATTCCATAAATGAAGGTCTTGCATATACCAGAATAAAGTGCTAGTAGTAATTATACCAATTAAGCTTGATATGCACAAAAATTTAGCCTTTGTCCTCAGAGTTATGCTGCATTAGTCTTTGAGATGGGCTGCCCATGTGTGAAAGCTGTATTATTCAGACACCTTTAGTATGCAAAGATCTCACTCTTCTAATCCTTGTATTTGGCAGGTTATGACATATGGCATGAACCCAGCTGAAAGTACAAGTACATTCTTTTGCCAGGGAAAGGGGCCAATTTTATTCAGGTATGTAGCTGTTTGATCCGCAAGCACTGAAGAGCTGCATTTGCCTTTTACCAGCCAGGCTGTTAAATCCTGGAAAGTGACCATTTGAGCAGAATCCCAGGTACTGCAGTGAGGTGCATTGGCATGAAGCTGGCACTTCATCATCCCTGTGCAGGGTTACTATGTTACTTTGCATTATTCAGAATTAATTACTTGATTTATTTAAAAGAAAAATCTTCTCCCAGGTTTCTCCCATGCCCTTTCTGAAATGGCTTTCAGCAGCTGGCATGATGCATCTGTGGGAGGAAAGAATGAGAAAAATTGGAGTGACTTTAGTAGGACTCATTCTCATTCTGTGGCTTGCAAACTAGACTCAGTGACCCACAGCAACACAGCCCTGAATTTCAAAGGAGTGAGTCTCTCCCCAAGCTGCTCCCTGTTCTTCTAGTAAGCCAGCGAAAGCCTTGGAGCTGGAATTGTGATCTTTAGGAAACTCCATCACTGGTCTCATGCCCTGTGGCCAATCCTTCTACTTACACGCAGTTTCAACAGGAGAACTCTACAAGTTTATTTTATGTGACAATAATTCTATTTAAGTGTGAGGACATATTGGCAGGTAGCGATGCCTGCTGGAATCACCCTAGTATTGGGAGTTGATCCCCCAAAGGAATGAAGTGAGCCTACTGTTGATTTAGCAGGCAGGTGGCCTCACCATGCACCCACACACATACACACATTGCAGAAATGCCTGTCAAAAGAATACCTGAAAGAAGTACCTATGGAGCAGCCACATCCAGAAGAACGGACCTAGTCTTTATGGGGATTTCTGTATTAGGAGACTGCACTTTTGCAACTGAAATGAACTGTTCTGTCATTACAGCCAATGACATCATTTAGCTATTGGCCTTGATGATCTATTCAAAATGGTGACTGACAACATGCTCAGCTCTGAGCACCCTTGGGTATGGTCAGAAAGCACACAACAAGCATGTTCTTGGATCACAATGGAGCTAGCGCAGGAAATTTTGTTAATAACCCTAGGGCTTGCAAAAGATGAAGAGAGACAAGAGAGAGGAGAGAGAAGAAAGAGGGAGAAAGAAGGAAAAAGAATGTATTTACAACTTATGGACTGTATAGGAAGTGGAACAGTCATTTTCTGTATTTCTTTTCTATCACAATACATCTGGGTGTATTTATTTCATAGGATAATTCTGGTTGGAAGGGACTTCAGGAGGTCTCTAGTCCAAGCTCCTGCTGAATACAGTGTCAGCTAAGAGATCAGACCAGGCTGATACAGGCTTTAGGACTATGTTTAGCCATCTAAATGAGTTCTTTAATCAATCAGGTATATTTCATGTATAGAAACCACCACTAAAATCACCATTGTAACTAGTCTATTATCTAGATTAGTTTTAAGTGCCCCTTCTGGTGGTATTTGTACTATTTCCTTTGCAAGACTACTCAGTGGTTTATCAAAATCTATCAAAAGCTCGTCCGAGCCATTCATTTCACTTTTGCCCTGCTCATGTTCATGTTATAACCCACTATCATATTCCTCTTGCCAAGCTACTTGGAGCTACTTTCATCTCCTAAACTATACATCACATCCCTATTCTCATCTCCAATAATGCTAGATGCAAAGGCACTGAGGCTCCTTGAAACAAGCTGTACATAGGTGTACAAGTTAGAAGAAAGCAGCTACCTGTTCATGGACAGTTGTGTATAGATAGGTAAGAAAAAATAACATAAGCAAATTCCCCTTGACAATAACAGTTAATGATGTGCGTCAATCGTTGTTAAGTATCACCTTCAGCATTTTTCTCCATATAATATAGTTCCATAGAACCAGCTCCATTTCCAGCACCAGCACTCATCCCTGGAAATAAAATGGCAGCCAAGGCAAGTAAGCCATAACATTTTTGTACCTGGAAATGTACAAAATATTTCATCGCTCGCTGAAAGACACAAAGAAAAAGAAACACTACTAGAACTTTCAGGCATGTCAGTAATCTTACCCTTCCAAGCATTCATCATCTTAACATGACAACATGATTATAATGTGAGTTTCTAGGACTATTTCAGAACATAACTGATCAATAAGTGTTCTGCTTACAAAAATAAGAAGCACAGGATGTATGTCTTAGTGTACCAGCGTAAAATATTTGGTCTGCAAGTTTTAAGTCAGGAACTTAGTTTTCCTATTTGCTGACACCGCATTAACTGTTATGAAGAAAATAATGAAAAAGATTGAGAGAAAGGAAAGGAGAGGTCTGCAGTCATCTATTAGGCCCCATTTAATATCTATTAACCTTTCTTTGAGATACAAGGTGAAAACCACAATCTGTGTAAAACAAAGGACACTTTAACAACACTATTCAGATCAGACTTAATTCATTTAGAAATACAAATGAATATAAATATATGAATATTACATATATATTATTTTGACTGAAGTCTGAACAGAAGTGGCCATTTGTAACATTTGGAAGTAAATCAAGTTACTACACAAGTTATTTTGTAGAGATCCTAGAGCTGATAGGAAGACTTCAATTGAAAGTTCTGTAAGAGGAAATTATTTCCTGTGCACTTCTGACATTGTATACTCTGACACCTAGGCTAACAGATCTGAGAGTTCAACTTCATTGCTATTTCAAATGCCCTCTTAACCCAGAACCACATTCACAGTCATGGGTTTCATGTCTTGATGTATTGGAAGCTGAGGAAGAAGTCAGAAGAGTATGGTAGTACTCTCATGATACTCAGTTCAGCCTTGAGGTGCATTTTCCTGTTTAAAATCAGCTCCTAACTAATATCCAATGGTATCACTGCAAATAGCTACATCACCTACTATTTTCAAATTGTTTCAACTGAAAATTTTATAGACAGATAAGTCCCTTGGACAGAGCTGTGCAAATAACAAATCTCGTATAAGAAAGGACAGTAAATCATGACTCTGGTGACTCACTGCCTATATAGAGGATGGAAAATGAAAGGGTAAGTCCTTGAATAAGAACTGCCTGAGATCTGAGTGAGACCAGTTACTGAGATAATTAACCGATGGATGTGAGATGAAAGCCAAAGTCTTTTCATTTATACATTAATGAACCAGAAGATCAAAAACCTTGGCTAGGCCTATAACCACGACTGCAACATTGGCTTGCTATGCAATAATGAACTCATTATTAGCTGCTTTCATAAATTACCTGTGGTAGACTATTTTATTTTTAATACTGTACATAAAGCACAAAAACAACTACAATGTTATTTTAGAATATTTTAATTGCTAAGCATGCACTTTCGTGTAATGAGAGCATTCATCCCTTCAGCTGATTCCTGCTACCAGCTCTGTTCTTCCCTTGGAAATTTCCTGACAGGTGACAAACCTATTTTGTGGAAGAAAGGGGAGTGGAGTGACCAAAATACCAACATGAACTTAAAGATGCATCAGTTAAGAAAAATCTGAAGATCTCCCTCAGAGGGAGGAAAAACAGATCAATGTGCTAGGATTTCACAAGACCAAGAAAAGTAAATATTCTAATACTTAACTTCATGCTATCGTTTTGTGCCAGTATATTTCTGCCATTTATCATATCAGGGAAAGGTCTGGACCCATGATTGCAGAGTTGATGTTTAGCTTGGATGATTGTGTATTTAAGGCGATGGGGTTTATCTTGGGAAATCTGTAGTGTATTTCTCTTTCCGCCATAGATTTTCTGCAAGACTATGGGCAGGTTATATAATACCCGTGTTTCAGGTCCAGACCTGTGAAAGAGTACCATTTCATACAGATGCTGGGAGAATAAGTCTATGAATATTTGCAATCTGTATTTGAGAATAGCTTATAAATACACATCTGATTGAAACTTTCAGATAAAATCCCAGTAGTTCATGAAGGAAGTTGTGAATCAACAGTAAGACATGATATGGAGAACAGCTTTGTCACAAATGGGCAAGTTATTATGTGGGCATGTTAGTATATGCCCTCTTTTAAAGGGCATAGAAAAGAAAGGTATTTTATCTGTCGGCAAAATTTCTGATGCAAAGGAGATACCATCAAATTTATTTATGACCTGCTCAGAAGATCTGACACTCTGGTGAGAAGTGTAAGCCCAGAAGATTGAGCCATCTGTTGCTACAGCAACACAAAGCAATTATTCACTGCTCTGGGACATAGGGTAAACCTGACATTGATTTTTTTTCCTCCCCTCTAAATTTTTTACTTAATGATTTACCTTGAAGAAGGTGACCCAATGATTCACGACTCAGTTGAAAATAAGGGTGGGTGAAGCCCCCACATCGAACAGTTTGTTCAATATTTTTTTTACTTGGACATTATCCACAAGCTAACATTTTTCCCAGTGCTTCATTATTTTGAACTGGTCTGCAAACTTTGTCAACCCCCACATTTCTCACCAACTATTCACCAAAGCTTTTGTTTCCAGCATGGCTATTCATAATGTCTTATTCATCCTGTGACCTCAGTAACATGTTATGGTTGTTTTTCTCCCTAACTGGATGACTTGAGAACCCACAAAGATCTCTCAAGATGGCTGCAGGAACACTTCCACTGAGAGTACTCATGCGTGTCAGAGCATGTCATTGCAGAGGTGCAGTTGGATGGATGTTTATGGCTGTCCTTATTTCACAAACACTACAGTAAACAAAATGTCAAGCCAAACGCAAAGACCAGCAAGTACAGTTCAGGGGTGTTATTAAAACATACATTCTCAGAGCTCTTTGAATCGCTTTTCCAGGTTCCCTTGAGAAAGGCACAGAGAGAAACTCATCATTGCTTCACTAATATTCAGGACCGGTATGATACAGTTTTGTTGGCTCTTCTTATGCCCTAGAGAGAAAAAGGGATGTGGCTGAAAGACCTTCAGCTGGATGCATTACCCCAGGAAATGCTCACAGCCTCCGAAAAGGGTGCATCAGCCACAGCAGTCTCAGGGTGCCAAGGGGCATTGTCATTGCCAGCGCTGGTGTGGCAAAGTGCCTGAGACTCCTAACTCCACCCTTGAAAATCTTTCCTCGGGACTTTAGTGGTGGACGAAACCTTGGCCTAAACATTGAGTCCTTTTTGGTAATTAAGTAGTGTTTACCATAGTGTCTATGATTTTAAAAGAAGCACCCTCTAATACCCAGCACCCAAACCTAAATGCAGAGGACAAAGTCAGAAGGTGCGTGCTGTCATCCTCAAGAACAGTAGGTAGTGCTAGCCCAGTGATCAATACTGTTCTGATCAGCACCATGCCAGCAGCAGTGCCCATCTAAGTCATGTAGCTGGAGGCTATCTGGAAGCTGGATTCTTGTTTTGTTGCTTTGGCTCTGATAAACTCTGAGACACAGCAGTCCCTTGGTAACCTCTGGGAGGCAGAGTCTGCTCCTTGCTTTGAGGGTCCTGCTTCACCTCACCTGAGCGATAGCTTTTGCAGCTGAGATAGAACTAAGACGTTAGACCAATGTACCCTTCCCTTCGTTGGGACAAGGCTATCTTTGTTATATTGAGTGAGTTTATGAATCAGCAAAAGCAGTTTCCCTCAGTAGCTTTTGGCCCATTAATCACTTGTGCTATTGCTAAAACTCAGAAGTCCAATTGGGCTGCACCAGACCAAACAACAGAGCTACCCTTCCTTCCCCTCTGCCCCAGTGTAGGGAGGAAGCAGGATCTCCAGACCCCTCCGAAAACTCAGTGTTACCTTTGCTTTTTACTGCCCATGCCTGAGATCAGAAACAAGAAATACATTCCTTTCATCTAAAAAGAAAGTATAACAGTACCTTGATATCATTTGGTGTGCAAGCATATCTGTATCCACTTGTAATTAAGATGTGTAAAGAAGGGCAGGACAGTTTCAATCTGTTGGCCTCTTGACAAGATAAAAAGCACTCTTTGCTGGATTAATTCTCCTGAACTCATACTTTATTAGCAATTTGCATTTCTGCATCATGAGCAAGCATTTCCCACAGCCCTGCTGTCCCTCATCAGAATTCTGTTTCCAAATCAATTTTCACACTCTAGGGTAGTGGAGTTGGGTCGCCTCCCAAACATTGTTCCCAGCCAAGCAGCTCTGAATGGGCAGAATGAATCCGTTTAGCTGCAAGTATTCTGAAGTCTTTCTTCTTGGCTAGGGGATCAGAGGAGAGCTTAAATTCTTGCAACAATTTTCTTTCATCTCTAAATGCATCCTACCTTCAAGGTAGCTGGAGAGTGAAGGTAAGTCCACCTCTACATTTTGGTTCTAAAACAAAGGCAAATTTTATGTAGGAAAAGACCAAACTGGAAGTGGAAACTTCAACCTATACTAACAAGCCAATTTTGAGCCACTGGTATGGTCATCATTTAACCTTGAAGTATTTGACACAAGCATGCAATGGCTCTACCACTGTAGTTAGAACTATGGGAAGACTTTTTTTTTTCCCTCTCTTTTTCCTTGACACAGTGGATCCATACAATAATATTATAGTATCTAGTCATTTGAATAATACTATCTCAAAACAGATAACTGATACATCTCTAAAACATTAGGGGATATAAGAAGGACAGCTCTCAAGATCCATGCAGCCAGTCACCATTCGTGCACATGGACAATCTGTGGAAGAGCTATTTATGGCACAATAGCTTGTCGGTGAGGAACATAAACAACAAAACCCATTGCAAGTGAAATTTCTACAATTGCACAAAAATAATAAACAGGCTGCAAAAACTATGTCATCTTAAAAAGTGAAGACTGAAGTCAAAATTATTTGCAATTAATTTTATTTTTCCCCCACTAAAAGGTTGAAAGAAAAGGAAGTAGAATGGAATTTTAGTTCATCCTTCCGACAAAAGTCCTAACTGTTTTTCAGATGGTGCTTGATCTATAGATGAAAGGAACTCTGTGAATTAGCAGCACTTGACAGGAGAAGAAAGGACTTAGTTACATGTATTTGGATTGATACAGTTGTTTGGTGTCACCATGCTTTTCTTTAAGCATTTTTTTTTTTCCCTTCTGAAGTTTAGTATTATTACAGAACCCCAAAATAGCACTCTAAGGTCACAAGCTAAAGCCCAGGTATACCTGTTCAACATTACCACTGACTCACCATGTGCCTTGGGCAAGTGTCTGCCTAATTTCATTAGAAAGTGAATGGGAGAGTGATAATTCTCAATTCTCTTATAAAATACTTTAAGAACTTCCTTAAAAAAAAAAAAAAAAAAAAAAAAAAAAACCACACACCTCCACAGCTATAACTTACCTGCCTCCCTCCCAGCCTAGTAACATCAGAAAAGCAAAGCATATAAATGCTATAAAAAAGTAATTCCGCCTGCCCACCATCTATTTAAATGAAATGTTTGAACCTGCACCCACCCCTTCCTGACACTGGGTTAATCATTGAGCCACTTAGCAGGTGCATCTCCTTAATGTCTCCAATAATACGTTATTAGAGGGGGCTGGAGACTGGTATCAGTTAAACATATGGAGAGGGAGAAAGAAAAAGAGGAAAAACCTTACAGCAAAATACATGCTTTGCTATTTCATGAGTTTTCTTAAAATGAGCTCCACTGAAAAGGAGGAGGGGAGGGCTATGGAGAGCTGCAGGCAGGCTGAGGGTGTTTGCAGTGGAAGATCAGGGCTGCAGCTGGCTTTGCAGGTCCCACTAAGAAGCCCATGGCTCTGGCACACTTGAGGGTTGTGAGGTCCCATGGATCAGTCAAGTTCCTTGTGGATTAGTTGCTTTACTCTTTTGTGCAGTGTCGCTTCATACATCAAAAGTGAGAGACCATGTCTTGGGACACTGTTAACTTTGTATAGCTTTTATACCCTTTTATAGAGATAGCAAAGCCTTTACAACTTCCTTTGCTGGCCGTCTTCCTGGCATTAGGTAAAATGTAAGCCACGAGAGCTCTCTGGTGAGCTGCTCAGGGTGAGCCACGGTGCCTCGGCTGTGGCCAACACAAGGTCGGAGTTTGCCCTCAGCAGGTGGTGGGGCGGGCGGTGGGGACAGCCTGGTGTCAAGGCGAGGGCAGCGAGTGCTCTGGAAATCGTGGGATGCAGACACTGTAATATCAGCTTTGTTTCCTGTTTGACTCAGCCTTTGTTTTTAATTTGGCATGTCATCCACTTGTTTACAGTGATACAGACCTGGTCTGGAGAAACCAATAAGCGATTTCCAAAGAGCTAACGCATTCCATCACGGGTCACAATCCCATGCCTGATTAATATGTCGTGCCCTCTAACAGTCGTGCTGGTGAAACGCACCTGGTTTCTTGGTTTGCTTGTCTCAGGCAGTGCCGTAAAGTGAACACATATGGTGGTAACAAAGGATTGGGATGGACTGACGCAATGTGATCGGACTCGGTTGCAATATCGCAGTTTTGCAATGAAGCATAAGGTTTTGAAGAAATTCCAGACTCCAAACATCCTGTAAGGCAGTCATGCACAACTGCAGCATGCACAACTGGACAAAGGCAGTTACCCAGTGTAATGCATACAGGGTGACAGCAGTGTGGGCAGAAACGGATCAAGGGATGCAGAGGGGCTAATATGGGCAAGTATTGAATTACGAATTGAACAAAAACCACCTCAGGACAAGGGAAAGAGCACCATCTTGTGGAGAACAAGCCAAAATTGAAAGGAATGGTTCTGTTCTTTATTGTCACCTCCTTGCAAACAACGAAGGAGCTACTGTAACCTCTAACTCACTTTGCACCTCTCTGGGAACTCCTAACTTACTCTCCACAGAAAATCAGATCTGTCTCGCTTGGTGTGCGTAATCTGTGCAACTCATCACATAAGAATCATACCGATAAAAATGAGTGAGTCTGGGAAACTTGGAGTTTAAGGATGGTTTTGATTTAAATTCACAAGCAGAATCAGATCCAGGTATGACAAAAACATTGGCTTTAAACAACATCAGGGTTTCACTTTAATTCCAAAAATGCAAATTGTCGGGACTGTTGCAATTCTGTACCAGCCCATACACATTCACTGTTTGCTCTCAGAAATACATCCCTGAGTCTCTGTCTTCATATCGGTTTTAGCACTCCTTTCCCCCATCAGAGAAGTCCCCTGTCTTCATTTGTTAAGGCAACCAACTTCTTGAAAAGGGAGAAGTCAGAAAGAGAGTCTTTATAAGCAGTAAGACCAAGAAATCCTGGTCGCGTATGGATCTGGGTTTCTGTCATAGTTCTCAAAACCAGTGTGGGCTGTGCCTCTGAGATTCCCACAGCAGGGAATATAGATTTATCTCAAGTGTATTCTCTCCTACCTAGTAGCTGTTGCAGCCCTTCCCAGGGTTTGTCTTTTACTGAGGGCACTGAAGGGTCTCCCACCTTTCCTCCCCTGACTATTTCTATACAACCTGTGATGTTCCTGGGATGGCTACTCTTCAGTAAAATTTAGTTAAAATTGGCTAATAGCGTAAACAGGCATGAGGAGACAGACGGGAAGGATGTACATGCATTTGCACATGCACAGGCTTTCTTAGGAAACAAGGCTGAAAAGAAATGCCAAATGTGCATTAGCTCATCTCATTGTTTTGCAATGAATGGATCTCAGTCCAGTGTTTGCAGAGTACTTCTGCAACAGCAACTTAACAACAGAAAAATACCAAGCCTCTAAACCGATTTGCTACACAGCTAATTCAATAGAATTAAGAATAATTAAGTGCAACATTCAGCAGAATGAATCTGATGAGTTACAGTCAGGTCAAGAGTCAATTCCAGTAACTCTGTGATTTGGAATTGAAATAATAATAATAATAATAAAATTAAAAAAAAAAAAAAAAAAAAAAAAAAAAAAAAAGCAGTATTTTAAGACTTTGATACTGGGCCAGCAAACATCTTTTAATGTTTTTGTAGTAGAGAAGATCCAGGGGACACCTGAAAAGAAACTCAAAAATCAGCAGCTTTGGGAATTACATTAGAGGTAGGCTGTGCTGAGTCTTTAAGTTGTTTTATAAAATAGGGTCACGGGTTCTTTTTGCTCATCTGATATGAACAGCATTTAGCTGTCTTGCACTAATGGAGCATATAAGAAGTCGAGTAGAGAACTGTGTAATTTAGTGGGAGATGACTGTCAAGTTTGTGTAAAGTGGTTTCTTCCAAGCTACTTTATTTTTGCTCACCTTGCTAAAGAAATAAGACGTGCTATCCAGAAGAGACCTGATAACAGCAACAGATCCTACATCCTCACACAGCAGTTGAAGGGAGAGGATTAATTCTCTTTCAGGAATAACTGAATGTCACATAGAAAATATATAAGCAACTACAGAGTTTATGATGCTTGTCTTTGATAAAATGACTGCCGCTGCTACCCACTCTTAAATGTTCTGATAAATGTTAAGGATATCCTACACTGGATATTCGATATCACATCTGTGTGTAAATACAGTCACCAAAATTGCATCAACAGCCATGACAAATAAATATATGTTTGGCCCAGCTGTCTATCTCACTGTCTTGCCATGTTTACCATGCTGGAAACCACTTAGTAGTGTTCACAGTTCAGACAACAGACATCTGCATTCTTTTAAAACCTGCCCTCTGATCCATTGTAGGGATGTTTCTTTTGCACTTATGTATTCCTTCATTACCAAGTCAAGAGCTCTGTTTTTTTTTAACTGACTGAATATGAAAATCACTTCAGTGGATGAAATATTCTCCTAACTTGAGAGTCATCCTGGACATTGTTTGCTATAAGAAACTGTGTATCCATCCTGGTATTGTCACATAGTTTTGAATGAAGCAGAGCTTCTCACTGCATGATTTGATCACGAATGTTATTTCCAGTAATATTCTAAGGCAGCCTATTTTCAAAAAATATTTCAATTTTACAGAAGGGAAATTTCTGGTGGAAAAAAAATGCTGCCCTGGCAGATTCCTTACCAGCATTGCATGCAAGTGCTTATCAGAAAATGCAATGACTAGTATCTAAAAAAAAGATCTCCTAACCTCTGCCTAGGAACTTGGATCTTGCTTCTCAACAAGGAGCCATAAAGAGGGGGATTAGCCCATGAGCTACATTCCTCACTGACAGCTCCTACCTGCTTGGGAAGGCAGCGTACACCTGCCCACGTAGCCTCCACTTTGTCCCCCAGACAGCAACTGCATATTCCAAAGAGAAATTTCGCGAAGGAGTAGTGAACTCAGACCTCAACCCACTGCTAAGGGAAGCATGGACTCACAGTGACTGCATCTGTTTTATCAGTCCAGCCTGCTCCTTCTTGCAGCCTGGGACCCAAGCCTACCCAGGCACCAGCCTGATAGTACAGGCTATAAAATCCATGCCTGACAGATATTCTGGACACAAACCACCCCATACCATTGATGAGTACTGACAAAAAGACTGGGGTGAGCTCAGCTGATGAACGATTCTCTGGCATGTACTCCACAAGAGAGGAAGGAACAGTTACTCAAAGTTAAAATGACTGAGAGATACATTTAATGTACATGTCCTGCTCCTTCACACATCATTGTGGATTCCAGACATGCATGTATCCTTCAAGAGTCTTTCTCTTATTTTTTTCCTGTATTTTGGTTGTTTTTAATGGAAGTAGACTTCAAATAAACAAACAATATTTTTCTTCCCTGCAGTCACACAAAAAGACTTCATAAGTTAAAGATCAACTGTGTCTTGGTTTAAAACTACAAAGACTGTGAGACTTGTATGTAACCATCTTATGGTCTATGGACGATTTCCTAATTGCATGCTTTATTGAAAATTTTCTGCTTGAAGTGAATCTGAGGCTTCCCGGTGACCAAAGTCATATAATTCTTTCCTTGATCGTGCTTTTATTCTTCTGTTTGTTCTTTGTCTTTTTGTTTTCCTAATGAGCTCTTAAGTGGGATGATTGCAGAATGACTGTATATGTCTTATGTTAGGCTACTGCAGGCAGTCAGTTGATGCTATTTGTCACCAACTGATACAGATGTGTAACCAGTTTCAGATCAGAGTTCAATTTTGTGAAGTATTTACAAACTGATGTTTATATATATAAATCACAGACAGAAATTTAATGGAAGCATACTCAAACTTTGAAAAATATACAGCTGTGCCTGGAATCTAGAACACTTCACAGGAGCCTGAATGAGCAGAAAAGAGTCTTTGCCATTGATAAGTCTCCTCCATCTTTATTCTTGTTTAGTAGGTTACTCTAAACAGGATTTGTTTAACCCATGCGGGCAAACTGCACTATCCAAACATGGTTTATGCTGAGGTCTTTCAACATTCTCCTCTAGAAACATTGTATATGGGTGACTATTGTACTCACTTCAGGAATAATACTGCAATGATAGATGAACCAGTTAGATGCTACCTATCTTCCTTTAATTAACCATATGTATATCTTAAAGGTTTTAATTTATCTTAATGGAAATCACACTCTAAAATTTACCTCATCAGGTGACTTGGTGAATGAGGACTGCAGTCAGCTTAACAATAAAGACTTCTTCCAGGCAATATAGATGAACTAAAGGACTGTTCCTGTTTGAAAACTGAAATGCCTATTAAAAATCCTTATGATGCTGGAGATGCTTTTCTCTAAAGAAATATTATTCACATGTTTATGTGAAAAATAAATAGCACACATAATAATGTGAACTACAGATTAAGCAAGAAGGATGAATGGTCCTTGTGGCTATAAAGCTTACATTATTGGTCATTGCAAAAGTACTATCTGATATCAAATGTATCCTCACTGTGTAAGCAGTGTCTAACCTATAGGACCACTAATGCTGATCTAACACAGATTCTGAGATGTCCCAAAGGGGAAACTGAAGTTTTGAAAACAGCATTGCAAACCCCCTACAGCAAAGGTGAATGAAGACAATTTCCTCGTTTTCTGTGCACACACATAGGAGAGCAATTCCCCATTGTTCCCTTCATCTGCCCTTCCTGGGCACCTCATCTGCAGCTCCTCCCTTACAGAAATGTACAGAGACATATTACAAGCAAATGTTCTCAAAGCATGACAACTGATTACTATCTGGCTTGGCCTTGGTACAGCCTGAGCGTGTTAAGACCCGACAGTATTTCAATATTGTAAATGGAGTTGGACATGAAGTGAGGACGTGCCTTCTAAGCTTCTTCACCTGAAGTTGGCTTGGGAGAGATCTGTAAGCCTACATAATGGAAAACTAATAGGAGTGGTAATAGGAGTTGCATACCATTCCTAGCTGAGGTCCATGTAAAAAGAAAAACAGCAATGGTTGCAGGAACTAACATGAGTTTTGTTAGCTCCCAGTTCAGCTCCCCAACTTCCTGGCTGACCTCTGACTGTCATTTGTCTATCCAGAAATGTAGAAGTGAATCAGTTACATGCGTGAAGTCAATGTGTATATGCTAAAGCATGTTAAAGTTTCAATTTGGTGCCCTCATGTAGCCCTAAATCAGTGTAACTTAATCCTGAAGATTCAGTAAGATAATGATGTTTAAATTTCCTTTTGGGAAGAACAATCTATCCTACCCTAGATTTCAGTTCATTATCCATTATATTTTTGCAGAGCTGTAGTCAAATAGTCTTGAATGCTGATCCCTTCAGATTTGTTAAACAAGTCTAGGTCAAACCTAATGACTAATTGGACATGAGATAGCCAAAAGTGTGATTGCTGTTGGCAGACAGTGGAACAGCCCTGCCCTAATGCCAGGGCATGACAGAGGATGCTGCGCTGCTCTCATTTTTCATGTGAATGAAAAACATTTATCATCTGTAGTAGTTGAAGTTTGAACAACACTTTTTACAGAACTGAAGGTGTTTGGGGTATTTTGGCCACTTTCCAGCTGTCTGAAATAGTATGGTAATGGACTATTTGGGGAAGCTGAGGGACATTCTTTGCTGGTGTTATTTAAGAAGAGGTTGAACGAAGAGTTTTCAGGAGTTATCTAGATGTTGATTCTGCCTCAGAACAGAAAAATGGACTGGAGATTCCCAGGGTTTCTAGGCGGGTCTTTCTATGTCTTCTGTCACTTTTTCCTCTGCTTCCTCATTTCTGCACTCATATGGTTCCATTCCTGTTGTTCTCCACAGACTTGCTCCCTTGCTTGTTCTCTTTCTCTCCTCTTTGATCAGAAACATAGTTCCCAGGCTCCATTTTTTAATGCTGATGTGCCTCATTAGTGAGCACTTCAGTGGCTGGGATAATTTGATTTTCTGCATTCTTCCTCAGTTCTAAAATGCTTGGTTATAAACCTTCGTTTCTTGTCCTAATCTTGTGTGGAGTTCTGTGTGCTAGTAAGTATATGCTATATTGCACAGAGCATCTAAGTCTCAGCAAAGCAATCCCTTAAATACATCGCTTTAAAACTGCAAAGTATTTTAATGGAAGAAACTAAAATAAGAGAAAAATATATTTATCAATTCTTGAACAACTTCTTTGAAATAGTTCTACAGGGGAAAAAAATGGTATTGCATGTTCCTGTTTTAATGCTGTAGGATAAAGAGCAAAGGAACAAGCACTGCTGAGCTTCCAGTGAGTGAGGGATGCTTTATATATAAACTAACGGTTTTCTCAAACAACAGAAATATGCTACTGAAAGAGAAACATAATTTTTTAAATCATGAATTTTCTTTACATCAAAATTCATTGCCTAACACCTACGCTATAGGCAAGGACTGGCTCCACTGATGCTTTTGCAAAATTCTGAGCAGCACTACAGTGATAATCTTTCTAGGATGTTTCCCTGCTTGCAGACTTGGCTGAAAAGCCACCGACCTACCTGCTCATTGTAAATTGGACACCTAACTCAGCACATTAACACTTCCTCTGATCCATTTCCTGTCATGCACAGAAAATTTTGCAGCATGCCCACTGCTGAAGTCCTTCCTCCATCGCTCACTAACCTAACAATTACAGATTTTCCACTAAGTTCCCCTAAGTTCAAATATGAATACAGACCTCTAATGATGAAAGGAATCCCAAATGCGCCCTCCCCAATGCCTCTTCACTGTCCATCCAGATAATGCACTTATACTTTTGGGACGTGTGAAGGGTTAAAGATTATTCTTCATCCATAATAACATGCCATTTATCCTCTAATCCTTCATGCTTAATTCCTGAAATGTCAAAAGCATTGTTTGAGCCAACAACACTGGCAGCATTAAGCTTTCTGTTCTGCCCAGAGTGCCTGAGAAACAACAGACAAAAGTTTTCATTTCTTTTTGGAAGCCGCCTAGTTAAGGGTTAGTTTCATCTGGTTGTGGCACTGATAGCTTACAAGGTCATTTGAAGGAGAAACTCAACATAGTGAAGCACTGAAACAGGCTCAAGTGATCTCTGCAAATACTGAGAGAAACACACTGCAGTTCTGTACACCAGGACATACTGCTACTGCTATTTTCAGGATTAAACTGAAGCAAAAGTTCAAATGTTTGTATTTCTCCAAAGAAATACATGGCAAGACAAGAAGCCAAGCAGAGGTGTTCTTGTTGCTGGTCCCTGGGCTGTACTTCAAGCCCAAAGGATCTCAGTAGCCTGCTGAGCTTCCGGGCCATGGTCTGAAAGGACTCTTGAAGCAATGCTTTCTTCCGAGGAACTAGTGAGCAATATGAGTGGTATAGCAGTATAGAAAGAATAAACTCCCCCGATTATAAGAGGCTTACCTATCTGACCCACCATCTAGAAACTGGCCAGGAGTAACATTGCTCTGTTGCTGTTCATAGAAGAGCCTTTGTACTTGTAAAAGTGAATTTGTCCTTCCTGTACACAGAAAAGGGTTCATTTAGCTGGAACTGTGAACAGCTCTTTGGCTGAGAGATGCCCATCTTTCTGGTTGCTAAAATACGTGTGCTGCCTTTGCAGGCAGTGGCAAAGGCATGCACAGGTGTGTAGCAATTAAGGGTTACTTTACTGTGCTTTTCAGTTTCAAGGATTAAGAAACAGGCTCAAACACTTTTTGAAGTTTCATCTTTCATTGAATCCCTTAATCCCTCCAAGCTTGGCACCATTTCTCACTCATTTGTTTATATTTTAATCTAAAGTTTCTCACTTGAGAACTACATTGACCTTTTGTTTAAACCCGAGGCTGTGAGTGATGGTGCAGCTGGGAGTTTTGTTGCAGCTTTTCCAGCTGCTTCTCATGACTTGGGGGGAGAGCAGGGAGCCTGCACATGAGCATTGCGTGAGGCTGGTCACATCCATGGCAGCTGATTTTAGCTTTGCAGGTTGTGTCACTGGACCTGAATGCTCGTAAGCCAACGGCCAAAGTGGTCATAGAAAGTGAAGGGTCTGACACAGAAGGATCAATATGTGAGCAAATGTCATCAATCCTTGTGGGTTAGATAACCCTTCTGTTTTAAAGAGATACTAATTAAAACTATTAAAATATGTAAACACATACTGGGCTAGCAAAGGGCCAGATCTCATGTTTCACCCATTCCCGTTCAACAAAAGCTTGCCTTTTGGTTCACTACAGGCAGATGAGAGAGAAAACTGATTTGCACAAACAGCAAGCATGGGGAGGAGACACAGCTCAAAACACCTCTGTAATCCACAGGCAAATGGCACTCTCAGACCAGCCTAAACTGTGAGTTACTGAGGTCTTGCCTCATTAGCTTGTAGGGGAGCAGCAAAGGTGTCTCTGGCCCTCTGTCACCACCAGCACCTACCACCCCACCCTGAGCAGCACAGTGAAGTTGGCGGCTGGATGTGTGTCCTGTTGCATATTTGCTGGGAATGATAGAAAGACCTGTGCCCATCCCACCAGAGGCTCTGACGCCCTGGAGTCTGCAGCAGGCACCCAGAGGCTACGTGTGGAAGACGATGTGTCCTGGCAGCCTGCTGCTGGGATGGAAGCCCACTGTCCTGCTGCATCCTCAGCAAGGCTGTGTCAGTGTCCGCTCAGGCCTGGCTTGAAGCATTTCATTTGGTACGAAATGGTACATAAAGAAACAAAATATTTCATTGGTACATGAAACGTTCATTAGTGCTTTATGTACATTTCATTCAGTACAAAATTCTTAGAGGCTCTGTTCCTCTCTTGACTTAGGTGAGGAGTAATGCAAAAGTAGACTGAAAATACACAGGGGAGGAAAAGATTCAGCCTCCTTGCTGCTACTTTAATAGGATATTGCATTATTCAAGATGTGTCTTAAGAATGAGGATGACCAACAGTGATCCCTAGAAGGGAACATGTTCTACAGCAGGGTTGGCTGTGAAATTTGCTGCTGCAGGAGGCTATCGTGGGGCAAATGGGGCAGCTGGGCTTCAACAACTGCAGCAGGGTGAGTAACCATAGAAGTTATGCAGAGAAGGGCAGCAATAAATGTTTCTGAACCTCATGGTTCATAGCATCAGCTGATGCCTTGTGAGAGTCAAGAGGGGAATTTTTTTCCCAACTCTCAGAATTGGCTGGGTGCTTTCTGCAGGGCTTCCCCTTCCCAAGGTATATTTACTGCCCTTCCCTCTGCTTTGTTCTGGCTCAGTAGATTCAGGATAAGAGATGTGATCTCTTCCAGGCTCAGCTTTGTGCCAGGGTAGTTAGCATACAACATTTTCCTGTACTTTCCTGTAAAGTCTACTAATAATTTGATCATATAGCACCTTTCACTCAGAAGTTTCACAAAGTGACTACCACAAAATCCCACAGTTGTCCTGTTGCCCAAAATAGAACACAGACTCACAGGTTTTACTCAAGCTTCAGATTCTACAAGATGTGAAGACGTACAACTTTTTACACTTACCTAAAGCACCACTTTAATGAACGAGGCCCTTCTAGGCTCTGTCATTAGGAAAGGAAAATTGTCCCTATCTTAAAAATTATTAAATATGTTGTCTGAGGACACAGATTTGTTAAAACAAGGAATCTACTGCATATGTGCATGCCTTCACAACAACCTTCCTTAGTGTGCCACAGTTTTCAGTCAAAGAGGTGAAATTTTTTTTCAGGGGACATCAAATGAGGAACGTATGTACGTGACTGTTCCTAGATCAGAATAAATTTGAGATCCTGAGGTAGGATGGCTTTCAGATAAGTCTAGACATCTCCTGTGTAGACCTCTACCTGAACGTTGGCCACCTAGACCTCCGAGAGAAATAGGCACTTTTATTTCACCTTGTAGAGGTTTTATGGACCTTGTTAACAAATGGAAGGCAGTTAAAAAGGATGATCATTTTTATAGTACTGAATTGAGCTCTACTACTGTTTTCCAACCCCTAAGCTGTCTCAGGCTGATCTATACCATTGTTCCCTAACTCCTCCAAGTCTGTAGGGGAATTCCCATCATATTTTAAAGGTCAAAGACACACCCTTGATTTTTCCTCCCTTTAAAAACCAGCAGAGAGTTGTGTAAGTGTGTCACCCTCAATTCTGTGGACATGAGAAAAATGGCTCTCACTCTGCCTGACATTCCTTAGCAGGAATTCTGTTCTTAGATGGAGCAGCTGCCCACTTATAGCATCTAAAACTGGGAGGTGGCTAATGTATTTAGAATGGGGGCTAAAAGGAGAAATGTTTAATCATCCTGGTGAGCTGAGATCAGTCCATGGTCCTGCATCCTTTCTGTCAAGCAAGAGAGTCCAAAGCAGAAGAGAAAGCAACAACTTCTCCCATGGTGTGGAAAATCCCATTTCTTGAGTTACAAAGTGCACAAAGACATTTCTTCACTAAAGTGAATCCTGCACAGCAGTCATTGCTACAAAGAAGTCAAAATCATGCTGCTGAACTGTCTGGAAAACCAAAGTTTCTGTTCTGGCCCATCTCCAGCTATGGACCTTTCACCAGTTCCAAACTCAAAAGGCCCGGGTGCTACCTAGTCTTCACCACCAAGTCTCTTGTCAGGCTTGTTTTTTCTCAATATTTATTTATGCCACGAGTTTTGATTCTAATGTTGAAAATATTTAACTATGGCTTCTCACAAAAAAATCTTTTAGAACAGCAAATGTGCAGAATGTGAATTTTTAACATATAGCAATCATCCCAGCTAATGCCAAGGAGATTGTTAGAGTGTCCATCATTCTCCAACCCCACCCTGTTTGGTGAAGTTCTCTAGGATACAAGGGAATGGTATATCAGAGGAAATGCTGGGAACTTGGGGTATTCTGCAGCTTTGTTTAAAGATGTCATTAACTGTATCATCATTAATAGACTCATCTGTCTCTAGTCAGTAGTACTGGCTCTGGGATTACATAGACAAGAACATGGAAAATTGGTACTTTTAGGAGACCGTGAAAACTTGCTGGAGATCAGCATATGCTATAAACCCCACCAAAACCTGGATAACTAACTGTTTATGCCTCTGGTCAATGCTGAGAACCATAGTGTTATCAAAAAACTAAAATTCTTTTCTTCTTTTTTTTTTTTTTTTTTTTTTTTTTTTTCTTTTCCTATTGATCTTAATACCAGCCTCTAGCTCCTTAGGGGGCTGTATACTGAAAAGTGCAAGTTAGTCTCTTTTGCACATGACTGTGTACACCATCAGTGGCTGGTTCTTGCTCTGAATTGCCCTCCCCATTGGTGGCCATGGAACAGATTCACAGAGAGTCATGTCAGCTGTCTGAACGCCACATCTGTGCCAGCCTAGGTGCCTAAGAAATTCAATACACAATCACATCACAGCAATATCCCAGTAATATTAAAGTCCACTTAAATACCTAGATTCTTTGAACATTTTTACTTACCCTCACTGCAAATGTCAGGGCAGGATCCCTGATGGTGGCTCACGGTGGGGTTGCACACTTGAAGAGGCAGTGATGCAATATTTATTTAATGTATTTCATGCATGTTGCTAAACCTCCAGATGTTTGTTTCTCTTACAGCTCTTCAGAAGTATGTCAGGATCTCTGAGGGCATCTCTGTGAGAGAGAAAATGCTTTAATTAATATAGTCAGTCCACCACTGAGTTAAGTAGGATGTCTTTTTCCAATAAAAGTATTTCCAGGTAGATGTCTGAGAAACTTCTCCATATTCTGGGAAAATTGGCATGATTCTTGTTTGGAGGATCTACATATGCAGGGATAAAGATGTGATACAGTGTGTTCATCACATCCTCTGCTATAGCTGGGCAGCTGACATTGACTTGTTTGGTGTTGGTTAGTTCTGAATAGAGGAAACAAAGTTAATCATAGGGGTTTTTTTGCTGGTGTAGCTGGAAGAAAAAAAAAATATTTTCATGTACTGTAAGTATTATCCCTTTAAAAGAGCTGTTCCAAGAAATCTCATCCATTTTGTTAACTGTAAATGTGTAACTGTAAATGTAAATTTGATTTAATGCCTATCTTTCATTTTAGAGAATGGTTGTGTGATTTTTTCTAATGTACTCTCTGTTATATTGTCACTTAACCTTAATGTTTCCTGTTTTTAAAAAATGCTGATAGAAGCCTTTTCTCTTACCTTGCCCATTTTTGATGTCTGCTATGGAAAAAGACACCCAGATTAGTTTTGTATCAGGATGAAAGAAACCATGAAGTCATTATGGTCTCAGATATGCTGAGGAGAGCTGATAAGGCCCTTTTCACTCATATTTGGTATCTCATTGGTACTTGGATGTTTCTGTTGACATTTTAACTGGTAGTCTGAAGGAAAAACTGATGAAGGGAAAGCTTTCTTTGCTACAGGCAACACAAACCTCACTGGAATGGGCCTTGGTGCCTGGGAGATGTATGGCCCAAGGTGCACAGTTAGACCATGCTACAGGAGAGGAGTGTTCATTGCACCCTCTGTTACGGCAGGGCAGCTGGCCCTGTGTTGTTTGGTGTTCATTAATTCAGAGTGGAGGAAACAGAGTTATTCAAGGTTATGCTGCCATAGCTGAAAGAAAAAACTAGGTTAGTATTTACGGTAAGCATTATCACTCTTGTTTCACCCACACACTTTCCAGACCATCTAATGTAAGTCAAAGTCTCTGTGAAGTCACTCACATGATTGCAAGAGATAAAAAATAATAATGGGCCATAAACTGAGGGAATATCAGGCGAACCCAGCTTAATAGTCTGTGAACAAAGTTCATTGTCGCCAGTGGAAATCTGAGCTGCATTTGGATCAGAAACCTCTCACTGTGGAAATCTTTAGTGTCCATTTGCACTTGTCAGCAATACTTCTCCGATCACTCTGCAAAGCTCTGTGAGTGGCACTTTTATTAAAAATTGTGAAAGATGGTGTCACGGGCTAATCCAATAATAACTTCTTCCTGCTACTCTCAGGAGCCCAGTCAATCTTATTTAAACCTGCAAAGTCTTTGTTCATGTGCTGAGCACCCAGGCTCTGGCAGTTCAGTGCAAGACAAAGTATATGGCACAGACCGGTGCTGCCTTGAGAATTCAGCAGTGCAAAGACATCTTCAGAACAGCATCAGGAGGGAAGTCTTTTTCTACACCCTTGCGAACTGAGTTGTTTTTAATTATTTTGTTTTTGTTAGAGGGAAAGAGAAGGAAAATAATCTTTTTTTTTTTTTGTGGCTCTTTTCTTTGGTATATACTGATCATACTGTGTTTACACAGCCTTTCAGATCTCTTTGTTATTTGACAAAGTAACTATTACCCCTTATTTATACAGTCATTGATGTTTAAAAGATTAGCAAGAATTTCCTGTCAGGATGAACTCACAGTCTGTATTCTGCTGTATCAATGCAAAAGTCACACTGCAGGAACCCAAAACACTGCTCTGGACAAACTGATTAGCTATGGCACAACCTAATTTATTTGGCCTTACACACATAGTGGGCTGGGTTTCCGAAAAGATCTGCTTGCAATGGAGCTGTCACAGGACACAGGCATCTTCCCCATTGGAAGAAGCAAACTCTAGCATTTGGCTGCTTTTAAAGGAATGTGAAGAAAGATGGAAGAAAGGTGAAAAGGAAATAAAAAAGAAACAATGGGGAAAGGTAGGTAATCTGGTCAGTTAAAAATAAATAAATGAGGGCAGGAAAAGAAAATAAGCAAAAAAAAGAATGGGCCCCACAAGAGCCCTCAGACCAAGCCCCAGTGATGTTCCTGGGTAGCTGAATGCGAGCGTGCCGGTACATCATGCTGCCCTGACCCAGCTGGCCAGGACACTGCCCCTGGGTGGCCGCCACCAGCCCCATCAGCAGTGTGTCCTGGCATGCTGTGCCTCCCTGCACGGGGGACATGCATCGTGATGCTCCCTCTGAGTCATGCGCTGCCTGGCACTAGGGCCACCTCTCTGTAGGGCCACAGTGTGCAGCTCCCTTCTCTCACAGTGAGACATGCACAGGAGCAGCAGCATGAAGCTGGGGAAGCTCCCTGACACCATGGTAATGGGGCAAATAAGTGCCTTTGCTTGGAGCAGGAGCATAAAAGACAAGCAGAAGACTAAACCAAAGGGATCCTGAGAGCTAATGCCATAATATTTGTCTCATTTCTTGTCTCCCCCTCTCCTCCATGAATGACAATTCCAGCTGAGGAGTTTGTGAAGACAGGAAAACCTTAGTCAAAAGCCCACCTAAAACATAAAAGACGAGGTATTTTCAGTATTAGAAATAGCACCTCTCAGGAGAACTGAGGTGTCATACTTGCCTAAACCTTTAACTCAAGCTGTTTACGCAGGCATCCTCAAGAGACTACTAATTAACGTGGAGCTCTGGGGCACAAAAATATTTTGATCTAGGCTGACCAAAGCTCTTCCTCATTTATATTTAAAAGAAGTGTCCTTTTATATTAGATGTGCTCATTTTATTTTCCAATTCATTCTCTCCACTGTCAGTGTCTCTGATCTGTTGCTCCTAATAATGCCAAGCATCCTCCTTATGAAAATTCAAATCACTTTGCAGTCATTTAAGACCTAAAGGAAGCTGCATCTGGGCTAGAGCCCAGTAAGTTTTCGTGGATCTCAGAGGCACTGTGAGATGTACCAGGCAGAGATGTTGCTTGGCATCAGGTGAACAATGTCCTTCCTCTAACACTGTCAATGGTTTGCTCCATGATTTTAAGCCAGCCACTTTGCTGCATCCTGGTCCTTGTCAGAAGTAAAGGGCGAGGATGCCACTTCCCTGGGCTTTGAGATCTCTGAGCATAATGCAATAGTCCTTCCTATGTGCTAAGGATGTAAAAGAAAGAGTGAAAGAGTCTCCTCAGTTCAAGTACTTACACACACCAGGTTTGCTTAAGGTGGTTCAAGAGTCAGGCTTACATAAATCAACACTTTAGAGGAGCAGAAAATAAAATACAGAATAAAGGGAAACTTTCGGCACTTCAGAATGTTTCTCCCCTATTCTCTGGGCTGTGTTATACTATATATTATCACTGTCATCAGAAGGGGTGTGTATAAGAACTTGAAAAACCAAACAAACCTGTCTGTAAGGTGTTCCGTATATCACAGTCCTGCAGGTGGCTTTATTTCCAAAGTGCCGGGCTGCACTGCTGTTAAAGCCTCCTGCTCCCCCTTGCTCCCAAGACCTTCTGGATTTAGCTGCTGCCTCAGGAGTAAGCGCCTGCCTACAAGTAAGCTCCATTTCTTTATTGAAATCTGTTTTCAAAAGGGCTGTCAGCTGCCAAGGTAGTCTTTGCTGTGATGATTTATCAGGCACCCAACTGATGTACTGCCTGCCATTCCTATGTGTGCATCTCTTGATTTCTCAATGATAAACAATTGACTTTGGTTTAATGAATTAATAGAGGAGACATGCATGAACCCCAACAAATGCTTTTTAATAAATTAATGAACCAGACCTCTCTCATTAAATCAAAAGAGAATGTTTGTAATGTGACAGCTAATTAATTGCTTCTTCCAACCAGGCACCAGCTGGAGCAAAACCAATATTGTAAAGCCCTCCTGTTGTTTAAACAGATTGCCTCTCCCTTTCTGTGTCCCAAAAGTGTATTTAAGCAGATACGTATGTGTGTACATAAGCTGCTGCAGCTAATAGTGAAATACTATTTGATGTGACCCAAACCAATATCTTGTTTGCATAAATATTTAAAAAGAGAGTACCTTTGCTAATGATATTAAGAATTAACATTATTTTCTGGAACATGCATAGCTCTATATAGGAGCAATAGCATGAACTGCATATGGGTAAAATAGGATTTTTCCTTCCTAAATGCCTTTTGCTGCCTGTCACAGCATGTGGTCAAGCCTGTTGGTGGGACACGGGGTTGGCAGCTTTGCCCCACACCTGTGAGTCTGGATCCAGTCCTCAGCGGGGACTGAGGCTGCCCATCCACTTCACAAAATTAGTTTTCCAGTTTGGACAAACAGGTTTTCCTCACAGTAAAGTATGAAGCCAAGCATGTGCTGAGTTTTGAACTTTCCCAGATCCAGTGGCTTTGGCTCTGTTTCAGATTCCCCTTCACTTGCTATCCATCTTCCCAAGTATCATTTACCCCATGCAAATCGACTTTCCACCCTGGAAAAAATCGCCATGAAAATTCACAAGCGAGGCACTAAATCTACTAAACTGTCATTACCATTCGGACAGCAATAATGCAAATACTAGTAACTTCATCCTTTCTAACTAAATCTTACCCAGATGGAGAAATGATTATAGCCTTGCAATGTAACATATTATTTTATCTAAGCCATCACTATTTCCAACTATTTTTTTTTCCACTAAAAGCAAATAGCCTAAAAAAGTCAAAGTCAAATGAGAAATGGTTTGTACTGCAAAGAGAATGTGTTGAATTCACCTTCCTCTCACATATTTTCACTTCAATTTCAAGCAAAACTAACTCTTAAACTCGTGAAACTGTCAGAAAGAAATTATTTTCTGCTGACAAGCAGTACAAATAAACAGTGAAATTCTGTCCTTGATGAATTTGAGGGGAAAATTGTCTTGAGTAGAACTGGGATTTCACTCCAGACATTTCTCTGTTTGAAACCTTATTTGCAGGCAAGCCAGTATGGAGAGTTGTGGAGATGCTTTGAACAGGTTATCTTGGCAGTCATCTCTAAAACACGTCTCACCAATTATCTGCAAAGATATTCTATTCACTTCTCCAAAATTGCAGTTGGCTTTTGGGGGGTTATTTCTGCCTACTCAGTTGGTACTGGGGTATATTCACAGCCGGCTGCTTGTTGCGCTGCCTGGGGTGTGACAGTTGCAGGGAAATAGGTTATGCTGGCTGCCGAGGGCATGGTTGGGAAGATCATTGTCACTACACGTGTCCTGGAGGTCTCTACCTTTTTCAGCAGTGCCAGACTGGGATCATTGACTGCACAGATGTAGTTACCTCTCTGGCAATGTCCAGAATGACAGAACTGGGCTATCAGTGACTTGTAGTTCTCCCTCCCCTCTTGACTGTTTCTATCCAGCTCTTCTGCGTGTGTCTGTCCTGCCACCCCTTGGTGAGGAATGAGAGGTGAAATTCTTCTGTTGAAGTTTGTGAAAAAAAATTTGCATTGATTTCAAGAGAGTCAGAATTGATTTTCTGCTGTGTCAAACACTACTTTCCTTTTGCATGGGTAGTAAGCATGAGTAGGCATCAAATCCCTTGTTTTACAGAGACACTTGTGTCAATACACTGTCACCATAGCACAGAATGGTTGTGTCTCTTTCTATGAGACACTGTGAATTTCAGAATTCTGGGTATAGTTAGCCAGCATCATCTCATGCCAGTAATGGAATTAAGCATAAACACAATTGAGGAAAAGGGTTAAATAAGCATTTTGTGCTTATTTTCATTTGGATTATATTCTTCAGCAACTCAGAATGCCACTCTTTTGACTTTCTAAATTATTTTTGAACAGATATGACATTGGGAAACTTTCTCCTTGTTGGCCAGTAACTCAAAGGAATAAAAAAAAAAATCATATCATAAACTCTAATATTAAATTCTGGCAATCCTGCTATACATGAGACAGGACATGGTAGACTTGTATGGATCACTTTGCATGAATTCAGTAAAATTCTATATTGCTCACTGAATATATGGGGTTCATCCAAAAGCACAATTATATATATATATACACACACACACATATATATAAATATGTATATATATACATGCAGGAGCTATTCCACACTAAATCCTTTGGCAAAGATGCACAGAGAAGAGACTCTGGATACATTCATTAAAATGATTAATGGTTTAAATCCTCATATGTTCTATTCATAATGATATGATTAAGAGGAAATTTAATGTTTTTCAAATACTACTTTGTCCTACATCTGAATTCCTGTATATCAAAAGATTTCAGAAGCCTTCCAAATGTTTCCACATTCCATATCTCATCAGTACATCACCTACATTAAGATAGGACTTATCCTTCAATTCTGTAATTTATCCATGAAAACTTTTGAATCCTTCACATTTTCTCACTATATGCAGCAATTTGGACAACTTTTGGTTTAGGGTTGATCTGTAAGACTATATTATCCTATTAACTAGCTCAGGTGTCTTACTGCTAGAAATTACCCAAGCTGGAATTAGTTATGAAAGGCAGAAGCAGCTTAGGTCTGAAGAAAAGAGCCAAACTGGCTTGAGCAGTTTTGTCTGAACTCTGAAAGGCAAGAGCCAAAATCAAGTCCATTTATGTATTCACAGCAGCTAGTGCATGGAACAATTCCTGTCTCTCCCAGAAAAGAAACTAGGACATAAAGAGCTGTGGGTTTAAATTCCACTTAATTCTTTCCTTCACATCTCTCAAACAATCACCATTTCTACTAGGCTGCATATGAGGTGGTCCAGGGTCTTGGGTATCGTGAGTCTCAGCCATGAAGAACAGCGAAATGCATACGTGTGTACTTGCACGTATGTGTGTAATACATGCATAAAGAAGGGGAGTGGACCACAAATTCTCTTCTTCTGTATCAACTTTAGTTCATGTCATACATAATGCTTTTTTAATCTCTTTCACTGAAATATAACCAGTTCTCTGTTACTTTACTCTGCAGTTGTCTCATTTTTGGTGAAAGAATCATCTTCCCTGAAGTGTGCAACCTCTGAAATAGTTTCCCAATTTTCCACATAAATTTTCAGTTTCTAATCTTCCTTGAAAGTGTAATCTTTCTTAGACCTTCTTAATCTCCTCACACTCTACACTGGCTGACATTCGTGGCAGTATCTTACGGACACAGGGAGCATCCTTATGGCCGGAATGATGTTTTTCATTATGGGGACAGTATAGGGACTTGCTCAAATATTTTTACCACCAATCTCATTAAATCATAATGTTAATCATAATGTTATTTTATGGTTTATCCTTCACTCCCTAGGAATGTGTGATTCTAATCATCTTTATTGTAAAACCACCTATGGTGTATTTGACAGCTGCATTGCTCTTAAATTTCTTAGCTCCTTTAACTGCAGGTTTCAGAAGATAATCATTAGCTTTGGTTGAAGTTTAGGTGATGGTGGCCAATGGTACATCACAGCTCTATATATCCACAACAAGGAAATATTGCCTGTCACCTCATAAAGTAGGTTCTTAATACTATATTTTCGTCTTCAACTAATGTATTAATATCTCAAGGTGATGTTGGATTCAGTAACCCACAGCACGTTTCTGTCAAACACAATGGTTTGTGATCCCCTGATGTCTTGGACAGAGTTATTTGGGACAACCGAAGATGGCTATCCCACCTGTGACCATCAGACAGGTATGTGGACAGACTCCAATTAAAAAGAATGCGCAATATCAAAAATTTAAGATTGATTTGAATTTAATTTACTTTATTTACTTTTTATTTAATTTACTTCAATTCTAATCATGTAGCAAACAGGCTGAGCCCACTATTATACCCTTTCTTTTTTCTAGTCTGACTAACCTAAAACTTATAACTAGCCATGCAAGATAAAGGAAGAATATTAACCAGTAGCGGCTTTAGTTCTACAGTGCTTTGTGTTTCAGGGATGTTTTCCCCTCTTGTGGCAAGGTGATACACATAATGCAAGCAGGAACTCCCAAAGGACAGTGTGGTTCATTAACTGGGGCAGGGAACTATGGACTATGCATAGAGAACTATGCAATTCTCTACCTGTGCATTTGGAAACCCTGTTCTGCTCCAGGCCACGCATCTCACAGGGGCATCCCAGCTGCCCAAAGGAACTCATTCCAAATCTTCTCCCTTTGAAACAGTTGCTTTAAACTCCTAAACAGTGCTGATACTCTTCTCTGCACTCAGGCTAAATCGTTCAACTGGCTCTGGAAATAAAGGTAGCACAACCCAGTCATGTTACCCAGCCAAACTTGTGGCTGAGGAAGATTTATGGTTTTATGCAGTATTTTTCTCTTACAAAGCTATTTTTGTCCTTTTAAATGAGAACACTGTTGGTCTTAAGCAAAAGTACTTTCCTGCCAAGGCACAGTTGGAGTAATAAAGAACAAAACTTTCCACATGGCTTCTCCTGGTGCTAATCCATGACCATTGAGGACTTAGTGTTTTGCTTCAATATTGCTGAATTTGTCCATTCAATGTTTGCATGACGTATGAGGTAGAACATAAATCTTCTTGCTTCAACTTGCTTCTTCTTGCTTCAACTAAATGTCTGTATTCAAAGCCCTGCAGAAATTGAATTTTTATTCAAATATAGAGTGAGATAGTTTTAATATTAGTTTTCATTCAAATTTAGAATGAAATTCTAAAGTACATGAAATGACAAAAGTCATAGAAAGTATTCAGGTTTAAAATTTAAATTGCGTTTCAAAGTACCTCATGCAATTCAATTTACTTTTGGATCAGTCACAATAATTCTTCTTATTTTGCCTTGATTTTTACTTTAGATTTGTCTGCTATTGCATCCTCTTCCTCTTTTTTTTTTTTTTCAACAAAACAAACAAACAAAAAACCTACCTGAAATTGAAATAATCCCAAGGGGAGCTCTGATACCAGCAGATCAGCATTTGCCAAGGGCAAAGGGCAAAGAATCCTTTCAGAGTCATTTTGACAAGTTTTAGCATTCCTGCTGTGTGATCCCTGTTATCAGTGCAAGCTCTGTGACTCAGCAGCTGCTCAGCCCTGGTTCACGCCAGTGAACAGCAGTGCAGCTTGCGTACCCCGCAGTTGTGTTAAACCAAGCTCCACCTGCAGCTAAGCGCAAAGCTTCCTCAGCTCTAAGATGCAGGGTCCTGTGCAGCAATCAGGTCAGACTCCCTCTTGCTAGACAAAGCTGAGCTGGGGAGATAATTAGCCTTTGCTGACCATGGTAAAAGCTCCATTTCCTTCTCCGCATGTTTGTTATTGCTCAATTTTTTATGCTTTTAGGCTTTCCGTACACTCTTGATGCTTACAATAATTTCTTTCCTGTATTAAATTTAAGCCAACCTTGTAGAACATGTGAGCCCTCTTATCATTTCCTTCCTTCCACAGCAGCCCAGGAGCACACTGAACATGTCTAATACACAGAAATAAAAACTCTCCCGCAGTGCTTTGCCCAGGCAGTCCTGGGGCAGCACAGTGAGGAGCACTTTGCTCTGAAGGCAGAGAAGAACAGGCCAGCACAACGCTCAGCCTGCACTGCCTTCTGGCCACAGTAACAGGCTGAAGGACTGGGATCCATACCTCTCTTGAAAACCTGCTTTGTACTCATTAGAAGCAAAGTATAAGGTCAAGTTTAAACATATTCCACATGGAAATATGTTATTTCTGTACAGAACTATGTATAAAACACATATATTTGGATGAAAGGGATGGCAAGTCTGCCTAGAGAGTCAGATGAAGATCACTGATTTACAGGCTATAGCTGGGCTCAGCTCCTGTGTTAGACAGGACACTAGTATTTTCATGTACAAGCCTGAATTAACACATGTACAAGTCCAAGTAAAATATTTTCTCTGAAAATGTGAAAATATTCCTGCAAACCAAAGCAGAGATGGGACCCTGGCTTAGTGGGACCTTTGGTCTGGGACAGGCAGCCGTCCTCCTGTTCCCAGGAGGAGAACTGCAGGGTCAGTCACCCTTTACACATCCCACATTGGTTGATTTAGTGTTCTTATTTTCTGGCAAACAGAACATATCAGGATTTGTATTTTAGGGGGCATCCTTTTTGTTTTATACAAAGTGGAGGAAGCTAAAATCTGTGACACTAAAATACGGTGTCATTTTCATTTCTTTTCTTCATTTTCCAGCACTTGAGTGCTTGAACTTAATACAGAAATATCAGTAGAGGGAAAATAATATATAAAATTTACAGAAATTCTGTCTCCAAAAATTAAAACATGTCTAAATGAAACATATCTTTTCCAAATGGTGGAAGGGGAAGGCTGTCTTCTTCACCATCCTCCTTCCAGGTACCGTCCTTTAGGCCAGCTCCTGGCAGGCCCCCACCGCCGAGGGAGCTCCCTGTCCCCTTCTCTCCTGCTGGAGGGCTTTCCCTTGTGCTTTTGCACGGTGATATGAAATTCAACCTGGCTCTTTCTTTTTCAATAAAAGAAAACCTGAAAATCTCTCGGAGAGGCTTTGTCTTCGGCCAACCTTTTCTTCCAGCAGGGTGTTTGAAGTGGCACGGTACCTTGGTCACGTCCATCGCTGAGCAGGGGAAGCTCCCCTGAATGCGTGGCTAGATGTAAGAACCAAAAGGCAAGAGCACATGCAAATACAATGGCTTGGTGTCAGCACGTTTTGAATGCTCATCATATACATTAGTGCTTCATAGAGCCCTGGAATATTCCAAAAAATATCTGAGCCTTTCCAAAGCCAAAGCAAACAAGGAAATGAGACCAGATGAGTGCTGCTCCATGAAAGAAACATGCTGTGGCATTTATACTGCCAGCAAAGCTGATGTTTATCACAGTCAAGTCAAAGTTTCAAGACCAATGGCCAAAATATTTCAAGATTATTCAGTCTACCTGTCGAATGGCAGAATAAACAGTCGTGCTTTTCTTTCATGATATGATTCTAGGAAAAGAAGAGCCATCAAACGCTCTTGCAGACAGACAGACAGCACGGTCACATTGCCATTGGGCTGTGTACTGCAGACACATGCAGCAAAAGGGTCTGGGATCGCTCGCTGCCGCAGCTCGAAGCACAGCCTGGGAAACCCAGGGCTGGATTCTCGCCCAGTCCCACAGCGAGGCCCCTCGCAGTCCGTCTGTCTAGCTGGGGACCTGGTGGTGCTCCAGGTTTCCTAGGGGGGCTGGAGGCTGTTGGCACAGGATTAAAAAAAAATAAATAAATAAAATAATAATAATAAAAAAAGAGTCTGCCTGGTCCAGAAAGGGATCAATTCAGCCTTCTGCTTTTCTTGAGCAGCCTCTACAGTTGGGATTCCTGTAGAGCTCAAGCCTGATTTTGAAGCGATTTTTTTTTTTTTTTTTTTTTTTTTTTTTTTTTTTTTGCTGGCAGAAGCCCTGTGAGCCTGGTGTTTCCAGCACTCCCATTCTCCCCCAAGGAAGCCTCCAGCCTCTGACATAGCCAGGTGTGTGCACTCCGCAGGGCTCGGAGGAGCTGATCCAATGTCAAGCTCACCAGATTTCCCTTTTAAATAAGGAGCTGAATAAAATCTCAGCTTCGAATATCCTGGAGCGATGGGGCCCAAGAGCCAGACCCAGATCTTCTGCCCACCTCTTTGCTTTACCGGGATGTCACAGCAGCATCTCAGGGTTTAAAACACAGCACTCAGGATTACATTAATTCTGTATGTGCATACAGATGAAGATATTTATAGCCTGGGAATGATTCATGAAAGCAACCACAAATTCCCCTGTAAACTTTTAGGACTTATAATTAGAAGTATTAATTATTTTACAGAAGCCCACGTAGGATGCAAGATCCATATTTCAGTTATTCTGTCACAATTTCAAACCCTTTGAATTAACTTCACTGTGGAAACTCACCCAGCCTATTTGCATCACTTTGCCCTCTGAACTGGTTGTCTAGACAAACGACAGGTACAATCCACCTTGCTTGCAGTGCTATCATAACCTAATTTGAACTACGATGTCGTGCAAGCAGTGCCTAAAATCAAAAGTCAGGATTCATCTGAAAATTAAGTAATGAAAAAAGGATGGCTGGACTAAGAAATCATGAAATATAAGTCCAGAATAAGATGCTGTGAGAGGTAAAAACAAACTAAACTATTTCTGCTTCCATTGTACTACTCTCATTCACACAATATTTGATTGCTCTCCTATTGTTATTTACTGGTCTGTAACAAGGCTACTTCAAGAATAAAATAAATAATACAGATAATATATTCCAAATCAGTTTAGAGCCCCTAAATTGATAGGTCATGAAATCAATAATCTCTCAAGGCTGGTGTTCCTGCAACTGATTAAGAATCTCACCTGAGAGAAATTGCTAGCCACCATCAAAAACTTTGAAGTAAGAGAAGCAAACAGAATAATGAATGAAAGAAAATTAAGATTCCAAGATGTGGACCTGAAGTCTATTCTCTCAAACTTTATCTCAATGGATACAGAACGGACACAGTCTTGCCCTTGCCTATATTTCTAGTCACCTGAAAAAGAGTACATGCAGAGGAATCTGACGGGAGAAAACTGTAAGCTCAGACTTTTGCATGTAATAGTCTAGCTCCCAGAGAGGGAAAAAAAAAAAAAAAAAAAAAAACAAAAAAAAAAAAAAAAAAATTACAGAAACCGCCCATCACTACATGCTCGGCTACTTCACTAATACAAGCCTGTGTTTTGTTTCTAGAGAAAAAAGTGTGAGTCGCAGCTTATGCTTGTTAGCTATAGCGTACGGGTTTATCACACCAGACCAAGATTTTACATCAGGAATATTTAAAATAAGATTTTCTAGAAAAAAAAAAAAAAAAAAAAAAAAAAAAAAGTATTGTAAATGCATACATATTTCTACACATTTGCCTGGTACCTGCATTGTTGAGGAGAGCTGCCTGCTAATTTAATTGGCAAAGCAGCTGCAGGTTTCAATTCCCTGGCGATTTTACTGAGAAGCTCTTTCACGCTTCCCCTTACCTGTCAGAAATGTTTCTCCGGTGGAAGGCGTGTTAAGAGTAATGCATTTTTCAGTTTATAACCTAACAAAAAGCATTCCCTACTGTGACATTAACAACATCATTCTAGATTAAAGGAGTGAAGGAACTTGCTGGAATTATGAGAAAAGCAAGCATCAAATGAGTGGCAGGCGGGTGTCATCGCAGGAGAGTACCTGCGAGTCTGAGACAAAAGGTTAGCTCAGTCTAGGAATGCATCACTCATTTGTATCACACACCGCCAAGTTCTCACAAATTCTGTACTCTGACCTTTTCACATTTTTTAATTGCTTTTTTTAAAGGTGTGTTATCTTTATTTGTACGCACAAGCGGTTTCTCTCAATATGCCTGACAATTAATAAGAATGTTTGTGTGACAACAGAGACTGTAAAATGCACAAGGCAGGGCCTGATGTTTTCTGAAGGAATAGGGGAGGAAGTCTGCAGTCAGAAGAGAAGAAGGAAGAGGGATCAGTTTAGCTTGAAACATGCTTACTAAAACAAAGTGCACAATGAGCTTTGCATTGCAATGTTCCCCTTTCTTGCCAAATATGTTGCAGATTCTGATTCTTTCTGGACATCCATCCACCCGGAGTACTGGAGTAAGCACAACGTCTGCGAGTGGTTGCAGTTTTGCTGTGACCAGTACAAACTAGATGCCAACTGCATTTCCTTTTCCCATTTCAATATCAACGGCTTACAGCTGTGCAACATGACCCAGGAAGAGTTCCTGGATGCTGCAGGCATTTGTGGCGAATACTTGTATTTCATCTTACAGAATATTAGGACGCACGGTTAGTGTTCCAGAAACCAATTGCAAAAGAAAAAGCATTGTGTTTTGGGGTGAATTTCATGCTAGCAGAAAATGTGGGATTCACAGCCTCCAGAACTGAAGGATGGCAAAATGAAGTGCTGCTTAGGCACCGCACTGAGCTCTACCTGCACTGTCCTGGGAGGGGTTACATGCACGCTGCAGATAGAAAGACACGGTGCATATTTATTCCTGCAACCCTACTGAAGGTTGCTCTGCTTCTCAGAAAGTAAGCAAGATTTGGCTTCGTGGGGTTATTTTGCCCAGAGAAATTGTGGATCCCTGGAAATGTTCAAGGCCAGGTTGGATGGGGCTTTGAGCAACCTGGACCAGTGGGATGTGTTCCTGCCCATGGCAGGGGGTGGAACTGGGTGATCCTTGTGGTCCTTTCCAGACCCAACCATTCAAGGATTTTAAGCACTGCAAATCCACTTAGCTACTAGTAGGCTTAATGATGCTCTTGAACATAAACAATTTTGCTGTTTTCAACCTTGTCTTAGAAGATTTATCACAGCTTAAATGAATTTAAGTTCAAAAACTGTCTAAGCTGTTGATGGTTTTGTCTAAGAGAAATAGGATTAAAATCTCTGCTGCAGGTACCCTTTCTCTACATACATTACTTTCCACAGATTAATTAGTGGACATGCCATGCCAGGGTACTTCTACCAGGGTTCAAGGAAATTCAGGAAGGAAACCTGCCCTGGTAGATGAGGCACTGAGGGGCATTTGGGTGGCTTGGAGCCCTCAGGGGCTCAAGCCCGAGGCCGGGCAGAAGATTATTAAACGCAGGAGATAAGGATGTCGTTAGGGGAATTAAAGAATACAGAGCTGGGAGGAAAAGCTCATTAAGAAAATTAACATTTTGTATTCAGTGCTGAGATTGAACAGTTGAGTGTAAATGAACTCTGCATTGCACAGGCACAAATGCCTGTGAGGAAGGGCACTACATGGCCCAGGAATGGGACTCTGCCACCACGTGCTCGGGCCATGGACCAAACTACACCTGGCTTAATTCTAACCTGATTCTATCAGACAAAGATGTGATGCAAACAGTATGAAATAAATAAATAAATAAATAAAAATAAAAATAAAAATAAAAATAAAAATAAAAATAGTAAGAGCAGTGGGAAAGAGAAATCATTTTAGCAGCAGAGAAACTGAAAAATGATTTCATGGTTTTATAGTCTGCACTTTCTATAACTTTTACTCTGAGCTATAATCACAAGCAATAGTGCAACTTGGCTTTAAATTTCAGTTCAGTCATTGCTCTTCTGCAGAAAAGAACTGAACGCTGGATTACATTTTCCCTCACAGGCATATCCTTTTTCACTGATGTAGAAGAAACAAAGCCAATCAACAAGGACTGTAAGTAAACTTGATTATACACAGTAAGCTCCATTCAACAAGAAACGCGCGGTGTACTCAAAGATTAGCAATATTCAGCAGTTCAAGAGATTTCTAAAACTGAGAAAATCCAGGCCATTTATTCCTACTCAGTGCCTTTCCTGAAACAACTGCACCATGCAGAGAAGTAAATGATAACATACCCAAACATTTCTGAACTGGTGTTCTGAAGGGAAGTAGGATCCCCGGAGCCTTTGTAATTTCACTGAAGCCATGCACTGAGCAGGGCAAAGCTGTTCTTTTGTGCACAGATTCCCAAAGGGCAGAAGCCAGGCTCCATTCGCATGAGAGTACTGTGAATTTCTGAGGGAGGTGGCACAGTTGGCACAGTAACACAGTCACAATTAGAGATCCCGCTGGAGCCTAACCACAGCCGAGCTAGCTGTTCATCTGCTGAGAAGGCAAACAGGTATGCTAGTAAGAACATTAGGTGTCTGACTGCCTCTGAGGACAGTCAGAATATTTTGTAATCACTCAGTTCTGATCATGACCTGCTTTAATAATCTAATAACTCCCAGTCAGCTCTGGGGAATTAGTGTTTCTGGCTGGATTTACTAGTGTTTCCCACTAGGATTTTGGCAATGTTGGATGCTCCATCAGCGAAACCCTTGAGCCAGTAAAAGAATACTGTGCACACTCACTAACATGAAAGACTCCAGTGAAAAGCAGCAGTCAGAAAAAATATATTCCAGGAAAACTTCTTACAGATTCTAGCTGATGCTCTTTTGGGTCACCAGCAGATTCTGAATAAGCTATGAAACCTTCATAGCTAAAAGTGTAACTCTTTCAGTTTCAGATAGTCTTGCATGTACTTAGATGGTTTGCTTCCACCTTTCAGTGCATGTTACTGTTGGATGTGCAGCAGAACAGACTCCAGGTAGACAGCTCTTAGAAACACAACAAGATAATAACAACATAAAACTGTGTTTCTTCTTCACAAAAGTTCCCCTATTTTGGTACTTTTAGCCCACTACTATTTATCCAGTGAAATAAATTTGTGAACTTTCATAGGGTTTCACTGATCACCCTTCTCTCTAGATGTGTACTTAACAGACATATTTTTACAGCCATAGCCTGGGTATTGCTGTTCTTAGCAGACTTTGATATTCCTTCCAGTTCGGGTCAATCAATATCCTCTTCTAGTTGTTCTCTCATCACTACAGTGTTGAGACAGACACTTCTGAAGTGTTGATTCAAGTGCTGATCATCTGTACAAGTATATTGGCAAATATCATAATCCTCTACTAAGTGGTTTTGACCTCTCAGAACCATCGCATGGCACGAAGCCATCCAACCTTCAGACTGCACATCACAGGGAACTGCCTTCATCCATGCACACCAAGCACCCAATTCCACAAGCCTACAGAATCCAAGCACTTTGAATATAGCATTGACAAAAATTTCATGCATGTTGTTGTGCTGCAAGCCATCCAGTTGCATTAATTATTCACCTGGATTTACCTTTGTGCTAGAGCTTTATTAAAGAGATAAAGTTAGTAGCTCCTATACCCACTTTGACTTAATGTTGCATGACATTTGAATAGGTGACCTTTTGACCAAGTTGCCACCAGACTCAGGAGTTCCTTCTTCACTTCTCACGTTATTCTGCAGTTCAGTCCCAGCGCGTGATAAGGCATGCGTGAGGGCAGGTGGCATCAACGGCCAGGAATGTCACAGTCATGGTAGAACAAGTAAGTACATATCAGAAACCCAAAACAGGAGTTCAGATTACACAGGCCACATTGCTCTAAATCTCCAGCTCCATGTGGTTATCAAAAGAAACTTTAATGATACCACAAATAAAGAGAATTTCACTGAGGTTTGGCTTTCAAGTACTGCCAGCTCTCCTGATTTTATCATGAGACTTGAGGTACTTTGCATTTTTCTTAAAGCCACATCTCATTTCTGTTTATATTTCTAGCTATCTCAGTTGCAGAATGACTGGAGAACATAAAGTGAAAATAACCTAAAGGTTCTAAACACAGAAAACCAAATAAGACACCTCAGATATTATTATAACTTCCATTATTCTTCTATTGCTCCCAGGTCTTTGGAGGGGCAGACTCATGGTTTTTAAATGCTCGGGGTCTGTGTTGGGATTCAGCATTCATTTAACTCCCAGTACCTTGATTAGCTACTACACAACCAATCTGAAGTTAAGGCAATAGCTATATATAACAGCTATGCCTACTTATTTAGTAGAGTCCTTTTATTTATGGCACATCTGATGCCCAAAGAAGGCTCTGAATTGAGTTGAAGCAATAGAGAGAAAAATCCATCAATGCTGGGAAGTGCTGCAACTCCTCATACTATCATCTCATTTTTAGTCAACCCAATGTTTTTTACAATCTTTCACTCCAAACACTTTACATGAACTTGAAAAATGCTTTAAAAGCATCAAGCTAAATACTGTGTTGAAGCTGTCAATGATGAGTGGAACAGAACCAATGAAAGACAACTTAAATTGTGCAAGACAATGAAATTCCTGGAGTAGAAGACAGATTCTAACACAACAGGCACTTGAAAAGCCCTGATTTATTTTTTCCTGGAGCAAGTAATGTGAATCCACTGACAGAGAGGCAATGCACTAAAATTTCAAAAGTTATATTCTGGTAAATGCAACCAGACAATGAGATTGACTACCTGGTGACAGAATGTACTATAAATATAATTCTGTCTTAGTACTTTGGCATGAGTAAGAAAAAATCTACTAAATAGCTGTCTTCTTCCTGTTCCAGACCTGCAGAGTTCTCATTTGTGGGAATTTGTAAGAGACCTTCTCCTGTCTCCTGAAGAAAATGGAGGCATTCTGGAATGGGAGGACAGAGGACAAGGCATTTTTCGGGTTGTTAAATCAGAAGCTCTGGCAAAAATGTGGGGACAAAGGAAGAAGAATGATAGAATGACATATGAAAAATTGAGCAGAGCTCTCCGGTGAGTTAACAGCTGGAAGGGCCCGTCACTTCAGTTGACTTCTACCTTGGCATCCATTTCTCATAACTATCCTGAAAACTCAGGTTGGGCAGATGGGGTTGGTTACTTTCTTCCTGATTATTCTATACATCAGAGATAGCACCCAGATTCCTTTATTTCTAAATAGGATCACAGGACTGAATTTAAACTAGTACAGAGTTGTAACTCTATCGATAGCAGTGAAGCTATCTCTCTTTAACTCAGCTGAGAATTTAGACTATGTTTGCAAAATGACCCCACAAAATGACATTACAAAATGACCCATTCTGCTCTAGCAGTAACATCAGCAGTTTCTTATGAACTGTGGTAATCTTAGGTAAAAATACAGCCAACCAACCAAAGACAACACTTCTTTGTATTCCTTCTATTTTTCAAACAGTAGAAGGTATAATCCAAAGCACCTGGGAAAGCTATTGCCCTGTAAAGTCACAAAATAGCCATTTAACAGAAATAAAGACTGGGAAGAACACATTGACTCCTGTGCTGTTCTCTGACCATGAAGACCACATAAAGAACTCCTGTAATCTGAGTTCTACTACTTTCTCCATTGCTTTTGTTTGCTTGTTTTTCCCCTGCAGATACTATTATAAAACGGGCATTTTGGAACGAGTGGACAGAAGGCTGGTATACAAGTTTGGGAAGAATGCCCATGGATGGCAGGAAAACAAGATATGAACTGCCCCGTGCTTCCATCTCAGCACAAAAGATGTCGCAGCCTGAACAGTCCAGCTGCAATGGACACCTGAGAGAGAAGTTGTCCTCTCCCTCTCTCCCCTATGCCCGTCTAGACGAATTAATTACAGTCCGCTTCATGAGACAGGCTACAGCAACAAAAAGAGCACTTGAATTTTGGAGTCAACTTCCCCTCCGTGCTTTCTGCCAAGCACTGTCTCCTAGTAAACCTTTAGGAATATCTTTACTGCTGCTCAAGTGACCTGCCTGACTCCCTGTCTCAACCAGTATGATCACTGACCAGTATGAAATTCCTCGCCATTCTGCTGCAGTATAAAGGAGACTCTTTACAGATATCTCCCAGTTAGGTACTATATTTCTGAAGAATATAAAAAAAAAGTTTCTTTTTCATTTGATAAAAATACTCTTCTGATCCATTCCACTCTGAACCACTGCATTTCTCAGATACGCTAGAAATCAATGTGTTATCCAAAACGAAAAATTCAATCCCCTCTACATGTCTGGATTTAATATGTCCAGCCAACCTAGTTAACAAAGAAATAAAACTTAAATCTGAAATATTTATCAAGCAGTTACCTGCTTTAGCTACAAACTCCAGCTGTGCAAAGATATATAATCCATATATACTTGGTGCATTTCTTTTTAATCTAAAAAGAGTTCGCTGCAGTTATTTATTGTTGTTCTATATTGGTGAGTTGCAACTGATCACAGTATCAGTTCTGCTGTTTGGCAGAGCAAATATGATTTTTATAATACAGAATGCTGAAGGCAAATATTCACTTCTGTATAATACAAGTTCACTATCTACAAACTCTCATGCAGGGAAGCTTGAATTTTCCTGCTATTAATCTTCATGAAGATGAATTCAAGTCACTGCTGTATTTGGAAGAAGCAGTTCTGGAAAGGGTACAAGCAGGTTAGTTTTGAAATGCAAATGAATATTTGTGGAGAGGTTTCTATGGAGCTTTTGCCCACATCTGTACAGAAATAGGATGAATTCTTCAAAGCAGCCCATGACATACAGTTGTACATACACCAAGAAAATTAATGTGCAGTGCGTGCCCTCAGCTGCTCCATAGATCAACCCTACAATAAGTAAATTGGTTAGAAAGAAAGGCAGTAGGTATATGAGAATTCAATTGTGGTTTTTGAACATATCATAACTATTCAGTAGTTTTACAGGGATTGTTTCTTCCACATAATGAATTTAAGCAACAACTGTTAATCTATCAACCATTGTAGGCTTACCACAAGTGGCATTCAAGGAATTTCAATGGGGCTTTGGCCTTGCTTTCCAATGGAAAGCTCTGTAGTACATACTCTGCGTAATCGCTGTTCACTGTTGAGCTCCTTTGTTCATTAACCCTAAGAGTCTTTTTCTTGCAACTTAGAAAACTATGTTATTGTTTGCAATATGAATTAGGTTTTGTGGCAAGTGTTTAAGGACTCAGATTATCAAATTAAGTACTACTGCTTAGGTTGGTACCACACTACACAGGATTAGTGGGCAACAGCTGGGATAGAGGATGGTGATTACTGACTTTAGGACCTAGATCGTGTCCTGGGTACATCTCTACACATCAAAGGCTGCAAAATTCAGATTAGAGATGGCTATCACTGAAGTTTCTTCCAGAAGTTATCTGTTTGGAAAGACTCCTCTTCAGTTTTCCAGCAATTTGTTTATTTTTATCTCTGTAACAGCAACAGGCATTCATGCTGGGAAACAACCCCCATATGAATACAAACATGGTTTCAAGGGCATACTGTGAAAAATGCTCCAAGTTTATTGCAGCTTCCTATTTTGTAACATGGGAGATTGACTTTGCTGAAAGAAAAGTCATCAGTCACAAAGAAAACAAAGCCACAAAACTCCACACAGAAATATTTCTCAGTCTATGACAAGGCAGAACTGGGAGATGCACGCTTTTAAATATATTTTACTACCTAAATTACACCATTATTAAAGAACAAATATTCCGTTTAGGCTGCTAATAAAAGTCAAATATTCAGATTTTTGAAAACCAGCAGGAATTGCCTGCTGTTCTGCCACCATCACTGACAAAAACCAGCCAGGTGGCCCTCACTTTTACCACACCTGTGCCACATCAAAAGGGACATCAGCAAACCACAAGGCCCCAACACAGTTATGCAGATCTACTGAAAATGTGTTCTTAAAATGTGAATGACTGTAAAATATCTACTGCTGGATTTGTATAGCTTTCTGCCATCTGCAATTTGTTAACAATGTGAATGAAATATTTAATATGCAAGACCCATGTTTTTTTTCCATTTGTGTTTCTCTCATATCAGGGATACCCAGAACACCTTTGGATGTTTATAAACAAGTATTTATGAGCCATTAACAGAAACTCTTCCACAGCCCTTCTTTTGGTGCTTTTGTGTTTCAAGTAACTGCTTGATTTAGAGAGAAAAGCCACACTCACGGGTGATGTCATCCATGACCCGTGCAGGCTCTGAAGCATACAAACAAAACAGCCTCTTCACACCACATGCTGGAGACTAACACACACCTCTGGGTTAACAGTACTATAAGCCTACAAGAAGGATGCCAGAGGGAACTGAAGTCGACCTTTAAGCCAGGACAGAGAAAGGCTCAGGGCTGAGGGCACCAGCAGCTCCCCATGGTGGTACAGCCTGGCAGCCTAAGCCTGTCCCACCTCTCCCACCTGTCTGGGCCCAGGCAGCCCCAGCCCTAGACACCAGGCATCTCGCTGGGGCCAGGCCAAGGGTTAGACACAGCCCCAGATGGCTGGGCAGTGCGATGGGGACAGGGACAGCCAACACTTGGCTATCAATGGCGCCCTGGGCACTGCCAGTGTGAAGGGAGGCAGGGCAGGGTCAGTCAGGCTTGGAGTACCCTCAGGGCCCTCATGGTACAACACCATTCAAAACCTTATTACAACTGACTCTTCTTTCACAGTAAGAATGAAAGTACGGAGGACATAATAACAGTAATCAGAACAGTTTTCACAGAATTTAATCCCTCATCTCAATCTCTTCCCAAGTGCCTGATCTGGGTGGTGCAGCCCAGAACGCTTTCCCCCCAGCCATGAGGGAAACATGGCCACCATCACACAGAAACCAGTGCCTCAGAGCTTCCCTCCGGCCTGCCCTCAGCCACCATACAGGCATGGCCAACACCGCAGAAGGCTATTTCAGATACGAGCACACAGCCTAGAACTCTTTTTAATTATTTATTTATTTTGCAAAAGGAAAAAAAAAAAAAAAAAAAAAAAAAAAAAAAAAAAAAAGCCACATCCTGTGGCCTGTATAAGCATGGTTCAGAAAGAATGTGTTAAAGTCTGAAAGTCTTAAAAAGACTACTGTAAATTGTCAGTGTTGTGACTGATGGTGCTGACATAATTTATTCCAACCAAGTCTGTGTGTAATTTCAGCCAGGAACAAGAGTTGTTCAGCTGTTCCCCCACGCTCATGAACGCAGTGTATAATCAAACACCAAAGCAACTTAATAAAATCCTCCTGAAGCAGATAAGGCATTTATTTCTAAGACTAAAGTAGGGTAAAAAAGATACAACTTTATTTCTCATATGCTTGCCTTCCTGTGCCACTGAAGCATCTATACATGACACAGATCCTTAATGTCTCTAAGAGTAGAAACCGTTCAGCTATTGACATTAAAGTGCCAATTCAAGTGTCAATTTTTTAAATCTCAAAACAGATTTCAAAACCTATTTTATTCAGAAAGAAGAGGCTGTTGATGTAGCCTACCTAGACTTCAACAGGGCCTTTGATATGGTCTCCCATAGTATTCTCCCGGAGAAGC
Organism: Nettapus auritus; assembly: GCA_011076525.1. Classification (NCBI taxonomy): domain Eukaryota; kingdom Metazoa; phylum Chordata; class Aves; order Anseriformes; family Anatidae; genus Nettapus; species Nettapus auritus. Next base: position 47,905,802 of record CM021769.1, on the reverse strand, counting down.
TGGCAGCCCATGGCCTGGACTAGCACATTCTTTGCTGAGTTAAAAATTGGCTGGACGGCTGGGCCCAGAGAGTGGTGGTGAAGGGAGTGAAATCCAGCTGGTGACTGGTCACCAGTGATGTTCCCCAGGGTCAGTGATTTGGATGAGGGAATTGAGTGCACCCTCAGTAAGTTTGCAGACAATACCAAGTTGGAGGGAAGTGTCGATCACCAGAGGGTAGGAAGGCCCTGCAGAGGGACCTGGGCCCCTCAGTACAAGAAGGGCATCAAGGCCGTGGAGCATGCCCAGAGAAGGGCTACCAAGCTGGCAAAGGGCCTGGAACACAAGTCCTATGAGAAGCAGCTGAAGGAACTGGGGTGTTTAGTCTAGAGAAGAGGAGGCTTAGGGGAGACCTTGTTGCTCTCTACAGCTACCTGAAAGGAAGTTATGGGGAGCTAGGGGTGGGCCTGTTCTCGCAGATAACTCATGATAGGACTAGAGGGAATGGCCTCAAGTTGTCCCAGTGGAGGTTCAAGTTGGAAATGAGGAAACATTTCCTCTCAGAAAGAGTAGTCAGGCATTGGAACAGGTTTCCCAAGGAAGTGGTGGAGTCACAATCCCTGGGAGTGTTCAAAGAATGTTTGGACCTGGTGCTTACGGACATGGTTTAGTGATTGACATTGGTAGTAGGATGGTGGTTGGACCAGATGATCTTGGAGGTCTTTTCCAACCTTAATGATTCTATGATCTTTATTGAGGCTCTCAGCCAAAAAATACACCAACTTTTACATCCTGATTCCCACTTAGCACTATCCTAAGCTGTCAAAAAGCACAAAGATCTGTAAGGGAGGCACAAGCACTGCACAGGCTTATGGTGTCTTCAGAAGCATGTAATTTTGCAGCATTGTGTTTTTGCCATTTGGAATTCTCTCTTGCAAAGCATCATCTAAGCTGAATCACAGCTCTTCAAGAAAAATCCTGGCCCCAAAATACCATTCTTAGTGACATCTGTGTTCAACCTGCATTTTGCCAGGTTGAAGCAAAAACCGAACCCATATGTCAGCCCTTCCACATGCCAGAAAAATGCCTTAGCCTATTTCAGCAATAAATGATAAACATTTTACTAATTGAAGCAAGGATTTCAAGCTGATCATGCCTCTAGACAACACATAAATAAGAGTGCAATCCTGTCATTCAGGCATAATGATCCCCATCACTACTTGCCTCTAACACAGTGGAAATATGGAGGCCAAGGACTTTGCTATGAACTGAAACACTGACCAGCACCAATTGGAAGAACCTCAGCTTTCAGAGCCTGTTCTGTAAAACCCTTCCAAGTCTTAACAAACAGAGACCTTGTTCTTACTCAGCAACTTTCTGTCACAAATGGAAATACATGTATTGCATATTACTGCTTCAAGCTTAAAAAAGAATTAGACTACTGCTCCATGCAGTAATGTCTTTGAAGATTCACTCTATAAGCTCGGCATACATCAAGTTTGAGCAGCCTGATCTTGAACAACGTTCTTTGAAAGGTTTAACCTTTCTCCTGGAGGCACAAGGTGCAAAACATGCACGTGCACTAATTGCACCACAAGATCCAGTGAAATCCTCTCCAAACTGAGCTACAGAAGAATTAGAAAGGATCTTGTAGAACATTTCTTAATACATTTTCCACACTACACAAGTTCTCATTAAATACAAAGTAAAAAATTTAACTACAATATTATTCCCTTTCTTTTGATCTATTTTTAGTAAGCAGACATATAACCTAATTACAGTATTCTGCATATGTGCTGTCACTTCCCAGAATATAAAACTGGGAAAAATCCTTTTTTTTTTTTTTTTTTTTAAACCAAGGTTTAATTTGGGACTAATAATCGAATTTGGAGTGACATTCTCACACTGACAATTTGCCAAATAGTACATTCTTCTTGTTTTTATATATATATATATATATATATATATATTAAAATCACTAAAAGAAGTCTCAGAACAAAGTAGGTTGTTTATCCACTGAAAATCCTGTAACGGAGAATTTTCCTTCACCCTGTGGTGACCTTTTCAGCTCTATTTATACCAAAGAGCTTGCATACAGGTGCTGTCACCAGACAAATATTAGAAGAATTTTTATCTGAAATGGTAAGACAAATTAGTAGGGAAACAGACAGGAATTTATCAGCTCCAGACACACTCGGTTGTTCTCACATCCCAAACCCTCCAAGCTATACAGTAGATCCGATGAAGGAGAGGGGTGATGAGCTTCATGCTGGTACAGCTAACCAGATTATCAGACCAAAAGTAGGTTTGAGCTTTGACTTTCTTTGTGTCTTTGAAGCAAGATAAGTTGACATTTGCACAAATATTTGCATGGCAAGGAGGAGAAAATGAAGATCTGCCTATGTTTTTTTCTCAGCAGTGCTCTCCCACTGAGCTTCATATTGCTGACATTATAAATCTCCAAGACTAAATTCACTCATCCCTCCCCATTACCCTCTCTGTACAGATAACCCATGTCTGCTGTTGAAATAGCACTAGTAATCACAGCTTCTGTGCTCTTCACTCTAGTGGGCTTTTTGTAAGGCGTTGTTCATACAGGGTCCTGAAGCCCAGCCAATTATTTTCTCATCTGTGGGAAAGCCGGAACACAAAACAAGAGCAGAAAGTCTTAGCAGTACAGAAGAGCATCCACATCTTGTCTTCAAACATGCAGCATCTACAGATTCCTTTGGAGGTCTCCAGGCCATTCAGTGCATTTCCAAATCTGTGAAGAAGCTATTTCCATCTATACACATTAAAAAAAAAGGCAGTGTTTACCTCTATGACATTATACAGCACAAAGTGCAGCTCCTGGGTTACATGTATGAGCAAGGCACAGCACAACAGCCATAATGACATCAGAAAAGAAAAACTCTTTACGTAAAACCATTCTGTGACTCTAAAACTGAAACTGGGCAATATAACCATATTCTGAGTTGTTTTGCATCACACTGAACATTCCTTACATTAAAAGGATGCATAAATCCACCTTATTTTCAGTTTATTCTTGTATTCCAGTAGGACCACTTGCTCAGAAATGTGCAATTCCTCTTTTCAGGTACTACTAGGTATTAAAAAAAAAATAGCCGACTTGCAATACCGGGATATTCCAGCAGAGGCCACAATTGATCTAAAACAGCCATGTGCTAGGCAAACTTGGGTCTCAAACAAAACTCCACTCTCTTCAACGCTCGCAAATTTTTCACGTGCTCCTACTGTTCAGCCTGGAATCATTTCTTCCTTCACTTTGACAGACCGCTATTTAGAAATGTGCTATTAATAAAATATAATAAATGGATAATAAATGGAAACAAATTAAAGTAATTCTTGTTAAGTTTTACCATTAACTTTTTCGTGTGTCACTTCTCAGAACTTTTTTTTTTTTTCTTTTTTTTTTTTAAATAAACCTTCACAAGTTATTTAGTGTGCTTTGCTTTTACTCCAGAGTTCTTTTGGACAACTGTAAATTGCAGGACCACTGGATGAATTTTCTTCAAGCAGTTGCACTTTTCACCCATAGCACAAGAGGGTACTCTCCACACCAGGTTTGTAAAGACAACTTATATGCAACCAGCGCTTAGATAATAGGTGTACCAGCATGTGAAAAATGTCCTGTAATGCCTGTCACAACCAGGTCCAAGTCCATGGTGTCTTGTATCTCACCTTCTCTATAGCCGTAACGTCAATGAGGTAAAATTATAACTAAGGCTAAGACAAGTAAGTCTTTGCATTTTATACGTTCAAAAATCTTATGACTAGCAGTAGGCCGCACGTTGCTGTTTATCCTTTAATCACCTAGACACCTATGTGAAAAGTCTTCCACTGTTGGTACTTAATCTTGAAGCAAGCAGGAAAAGTGCGAAGTTACAGAGTTGTTTATGCAAGTTTGGTTTGCAGGAATAACAGTCACACAAGGCAGAGCTCTTGCTCCAGAATACAGCCTAGCTGCTTTTTAATTTGGATTCAAACAAGGTTGAGGCAGCCATTTGGTCTCAAGCACTGGACATATGGAGTGCAAGAGGGCAGGATCCAAACTAAAGGTTTTAAGTGAGCAATGGACTTGCATGTCACAACATCAAGCGTAAGGCAGCTTTGAGAGTGCAATAGTGAACTTTCTTGCCTGAGCACATGTGGATTGTGGCTCTACCAGTCAGAAGGCGAAGGCAGAGAAAGAGACTAATCTAGGTACTTTGAGTCCAGTATTAAGAGGAGCCAGTGTCTTCTCAGGAGTCAGTAAGAGAGCTTGTCCATTGCAAGTACATCCTCAGACCCTGAAATATAAGGCTAACTTTTGGAAGAGGGACCTTGTGAATGAAATATTCATCTCAATATTGGCCATTAAGACCACTTGCTTACAACAATGTAATTTAAGAGGTTAATAAAGGAAGATCTCACCTGGTAAAAAGATACAAGACTAGAAGAAGGCCTCTGATTAGATAATGAATGGACTTTGTACTGTTTGTATAATGATTGCCTGAATTATATACTTCAGACTAAGCAATATTCAGCACTGACTTACTTGAAAACCTTCAACCCAGTACAGTCAGCCAGAACCTAAGAGATTTGTTATTAATTAAACTATTTTCTGTTCTGGAAAGTGTGCAATCATGTTTAGAGGTTAACAGCACAAAGTGCAATTCCAGAACCATGGGAGTAAAAGTGATTTCTGAAAACTGGGAGGAAAAAGAGTGAAACAGGACTCAAAATGCCACCACTTTTCTATCATTCACAAACCATTATTCATAAAAACACACCTTAAGAAGATAGTTAGTAGTCCTCTATAAGTCACCACCATTGTTTTGAATAGCCTTTTAAAATTACTTGAAGTAATCTGTTAAAATATCTTCTTTAGGTAGATAAGAACTGATTTTGTAGAATGGCATTTGATTTTGGACCCTTTTTGCAGTAGTGCTTGGTTCTAGTGCAATTCACAGTCAGCACCCCAGTAAAGTTACAATAAGAAAAATGAGCTGCAAGTGCTTCCATTAGCTGAAGACCATTTGCACAAAACAGTATGCAAGGTTGAGCAAGACTGGTATGGAGGGCTGTGGTAAGCGTGGAATAAAGCCTAAGCAGTATGGATCGATGCCAGAGCAAACATGAGGAGCTGCCAAACTTTTCTGCAGCTATCTTTTATCAATCTTATAATTACTTTTAAATAGCATATAACATAGGTTTGGATGAAAGGCTGTCTGTATTACCTCAGCAGAATATTGAATAGCTTGGTGAGATCTTACACAAGATAATCACTGTGAGGGCCAAAGAAGGAAAACGTACAAATTACAGTTATAACCCAACAGAAAAGCATAAAAATGACTTAAGTAAAATAAGTTATGGTACATTAAAAAAAAAAAAAAAAAAAGAATGGAAGTGAAATCAGCACCACCAGTAGACTATCTCCTCTAAATATCTGAAGAACAATGGAAATGGAAATCCTAAAATGTAGCCTTTATTCCAGCTACTTTGAAATTCGAGTTTTATTATTTTTCAGTAGTCATATCTTGAAATAGGAAGTCCAGGATAGAATTCCCACTGGAAATTACATTGAAAATTTGAATTTGAAGTGAAGAATTTTTTCTATAAGTTTTCTCTGAAAAATCGTATGCTTTCAGAAATGCCAGTGTTAGTGACAAACTCCACTTTATATATAGCACCTCAGATCAATAGCTAGGAAATAGTGAAATAAGTAATTAAGTGAAATAAGTAAATTCAGTGTCTTGTGTTGTAACACTGAATAGTAAATAGTAAGCTGCAAAAAGATTGCACCCTAGTAAAATACTGACAGATCTTTAGTCAAAGTTAAGGAAGCTTCAACACTTGTGTGATAGTACTTTCATCTTGCATTCTTTATATACTTGAACATATACACCAGGCAGATGTATAACCACTAAAAATAGCTTATAATTTATTTTAGACCTCAAGAAAGAAAGAAGGATTTAGGTGAAGGAAAAAAAAAAAAAAAAAAAAAAAAAACCACTGTCAAAAGCACCTTTAGACCACACAATAATATGCAATAAGTAAAGCAGGAAAAATGGCTACACATTTCTTCATTCTCTTTTCCAACTTCCCTCCACACAGTCTGGAACATTGACAAAAACCTGTGTGCAGTGTGAGAGCTACGATTAGGTAGAGCTACATGGCTATGTGGTTTAAGTTTAATATGCGTCAACTTAGATTTTTCCTTCATCTCAGGCTACATAAATAGGAACACCAGACTTACACCTTATTTAACTGTGTTTAACAAAGATCACAAGAAAAAATGCAAGTAAGGCAAAATATGTTGGACTTCTGTTAAAGGTTACACCTTTAGGCTGAACAACAATTGTGCAATATAGAGCTGCGCTGGTTTGGCCAGCTCACTTGCTGGAGTCTAGCACTTGCTACTTCAGCAGAGCCAGTAGAGAACAGGTCATACAGACCTCTGCCCAGACAGAGGGTTAGTCATGCTGCATTTGGGCAGACATCCACTAAAGGAGTCAAAAGATGTTTGATCAACCAGCCAACTACTGTGCTTCATTTCCTTTGATCTGTTATGCAAAGACAATGTTGAGGTGAAGAAACAAAATGTTTGAGTTTTTACTTTACTGAGGAATCAAGGCTGGATATGATCTAGGAGGATGAAGTAGCTGCTGTGGACTGAATAAGACAAGCTGAGGGGAAGTGAGAGACTAGCATTTGGGTTCAGGTCTTCTGGTGGTTTTTCCTCTAAACACCCTCACACAGTCTTGCACAACAGTACAGTCCAAATAAGTACAAGGTTATGTCAACTTCGCAAGAAATCTGTTACTCTCATTCACACATTTTCAGTGGCCATTCCTGACAGCTACTACTCTTATTAGAACCTGCAGCTGAGACACAGATAGACATCAACATCAAGCTGAGAAAGTTCACAGCTCCCACCCCTAGCACAAAGCCAGGGAAATGCCTTAAGGCACATTACATATCCATTCTATTTGGTAGTGTTGCAACTTAGCCTCTAAACACTACCTTCCATCACTCTTATTCCTCAGTGACTCTCACAATATACATGCACAAGGTCAAATAGATTCCTGAGACCTAAGCACAGAAAACAGAAAAGGAACAATTCTTCCCCAGCCATTTTTTCATAGAAGAGCATATCCACCTGTGTCAATACTGTTGACTCAGAATTGTCTAACAATGAGATTATTACTGTCAAGGTTTATTGCACTAAAAATCAAAAGAATTCCCAGTATGGGAAAAATCTGTTTGAAATTTAACATGTTGACATATGAGAGGTTCCATTATAGTTTTACAGTATTTGAATTGAAACCTTGGATCCTTTGAATTGAAACTCAGATCCAATTTTCACTACAGTAATTAGGTAATATACATTTCATAATCTTGTACTATTTAAATGAGATGGAATAAGATTAAAGTGAACATTTCAGGGTTTAAGAAATTATCAAAATACTGTGTGCAAGTTCCTCTGAGAAAAGTGTGAAGTAACCTGTGCCTAATGTTTTGTTACACGATAAGGCGCTGTCACTTAAAACAGATCAGGCTGTGATTTCTAGTTTAAAATACAGCTATTTTGCTCTGGCAAGCAGGATGTAAAAGAATACTTAGTTTTTTTTGGTTTTTTTTTTTTTTTTTTTTTTTTTTTTTTTTCTCCAATAAGGGGAAAAGAAATAGTTTACCAAGCCTCTGTAGGTGACTGAAAATAAGCTTCACCACAGCTCCTGAAGGCCTGTTTACTCTCAGAACACAACACAGCTAGATTTCCAACTGTACTAGAGTTGAAGCTCAACTGGGTGGAACTTCACCATGGGTGGAACTTTACCATGACAAAGTTCAAGCTTTTATCTCACTAAATCACATGGGCTATACACAGCAAACCAGGATGTCAAAGTGTCATCACCAGTGAGTTAAGTACCAAGCTCCTTCACTTCCTATTTTTACACCACTGCTTCATAGTCTGAAAGCTAACCAAAGCTAAACAATGCAAATATACAACCCTTTGCACACAGGGGGCTTTTTTTTTTTTTAAGTAATATTTAGTCAACGCATAATCAATACATGATCCACCCTTGCAACTGAAATCATCCTGAGCCAAGTAGGAGGAGGACATCAGAACTTCTCACACAAGAAGTTTTCAGAGGAAAAGTACGTTGATATTTCCCTAATTGGACAACAGAGAAAGGGAATACGACACATACTTTACCAGTACCTTTAGCAGCTATTTGTAAGATCATCGTAAAGCACAGATTATAAAGGTCTACCTCTGATTCTGGATCAAAGAGCCAATTACTGAGACAAACCATGTATTTGGCAAAGTTGCTTTAGTTTTGTTTGTCATCATTAAAATGGAGCTCTGCATCTTTTCCCAGTTCTGTCCAAAATGTCTGTAAGAAATTGCTTAAGTTACATCCTCCATGCCAGCTGAGTCAAGCTATGCTTAAGTACAGCTTTGTGTGTCATGACCTGTGTCATCACCACACAACTGTGAGCTCAAACCTCAGTTCCAACTGGATTCTGGAATACTGCCAAGGAAGAAAGGTCAAGCTTTACCATAGACTGCATGTCTTCACATAGTCTAGCATCAACAAGTGATGAGAACATGCAGCATATCACTACTCATCCACTTCTGCAGCATTGTTTTGACATCCCCAACCCTACAGCAAACAGAACTCTAAGTGCAGAAAGGTTTGACTTGAGGTGAAGGTGTAAGTGCCTTTAAAACTTCCAGAATTAAGGTACAATAAGGCTTAAATATGTTTTCCTTACTTGCACTGGTGTTCCGTGACACAGACCATATAGTACATGTGCATCCAAATCAGCCTCCTTGAGTAGCTAGAACTGGGAAATAGTCACAGGGCACACATCTGTCTTCTCCCCAGACACAAGCCAGCCCACAGACAGAATGAAGACCAAATAATTAGGAGAAATGAGGGAAGTTTGAGTGAAATTCTTTTGCATTTCAAACATTTATTACAATAAAACATTGAAAACATTTCTTTTCACAATGGTGGTTATTGTTGATACTCCAGTTAAAAGCTTTTTTTCCACTGATAATAAATCTACTTCCCCCTTCCCCAGCATCCAAGCAAAGTAGGTTATAAAGGCCTGGTTGTAACACAATGAATGCATTTTTCATGACTAAGTGTTCATTGTCTGAAAATCTTATCTGCGTTGTTAAAAAAAAGTAGCTCTTAACACACTTGAAAATACATCTTGTAAGAATGCCAAGCCTGCTAGTGAATTCCCAAGCTATATGCATCTTTGAAGTTTTTCTCATAGCAAACTTCTAAATTAAGCTATTTAAGGTCTCAAAACTAGTATTATTATTACAACCTGTTACTTTGAACCAATGTAAACTATAAAACAGTTAAGTACCTAGAGATTCATCTCTAGCATAGATCTATTACATTGTTTGCAGTGAAAATATTTTCTTGACATCATGAACTGAGGCCCATAACTTATAAGAGGTAGACGTCCCTTCACATTCCTTCTCACCCAGCAATTACTTGCAGATAACAATAAAACAGTTTAAGAAGAAAGATTAATGGAACCCAAACTCACAGGTGAATTGTGGGTTCAGGTGTTCAAACAGCCTTTTTCTCCAAGATGAGTATACATATAGCATTATTTGGCAATTCAACGCAATTGATTTTATAGCTGCTAAGTCATGGTTACCTACACACTGCTTAGCAGACAGCTTCCATAAATGGCTTTCACCAATGAGCTAACTGGTTCAAGAAAGGAATTCAGGTCTTAATTTTTGCAATGTACTTGAGGCAAAAACTATCTGATCAAAACCTACCTTACACTTTTCCATATACTCATCTCTTACTACAGCCTACTTCAACAAATACACACTGCAATAGTGGAATCTATGTTCTTTGACAAGTCCCAACCCTTCAGAAAAGGAAAACAGTCTAGGAATAAGAGGGAAAAGACCCATGAGAATATATACTCCTGAAGAACCTTTAGTTTTCAAAACATACATTTCAAATTCCATATACCATTATTACAGATGTACATCTAAAAAATTAATTGGAAGAGGTTGAGCAATTCTCTAACATGTAACTGTAAATTTTATTGCAACAACCTACTGAACAAGTATTTGATTTTACTAGAGCAGAACAAAGTCAAAACACAAGTGAGATTGTGTCAAGTCTCTTAATTCCTATAATATATAGCCATAAATGGATTTTATTACCTTGTTTACTTGAAAAATAGCATTTTATCCTTCCAGTGTTGCCTAAGCCCCCTTTAAAAAAAGGTTTTACTTTATAATACCTGTCACGATCAGCTTATAAGCACAAAGCGGTCAATCTTAAGTGCAACTATACCATTTGAATTAAAACAAAAGGCAGCCACAGAAGATACATACTAACTGCCTAACTTATTCTATATCATTTCAATATTACTGCAGATGTTTCCTCATTCTTCCTCTTCACCTAGAGCTTTGTGTTACTCTGACTTGACAGCATTCAAGTTTCTTCAGCCTAGTTTCTACTCTAAACTAGTACAATTTATAGAAGAATTAATTAGTGATACTTGTCGAGATAACCTTTATCTGCCCATATCAGTAAAACTAAAAATAGTGTTTGTCTTAAACATTCTTCTAAAATCTCCACAAATCCTGTGTCACAATGCCCTTTCTACCTCATGGTCAGTATGTGTATTTAGCCATTATTTTGTAAATATTACCTTACAACACACAATGAGGCATGAGGCACGCTGTTCCATGCCCATGAAGCAAGAAGTAGAGCTTGGGAGGGGGGGAGCAAGCAAATGCAATAAAAGCATTGCAAAACTGAACTCTTGGGTAATATACATATGGAAGAGAAAAAAGCTGCCAGCTACATGGAATCCTTGAGGCACACTTCAAGTGCTTTACTTGAATGCTGCATACTTTACTGAACTATTAATAACTCTCCTTCAAGAGAATTTGTGAACTGTGAAAAACTGGATGAACTTATGACAATTTTGTAAATCGCAACTTAAGATTTTAAATGAAAAATAACAGAGGATTAATTAGCAATTAGAAGCTTAAGAAAGGCATCATGAACAAAACTCACAATAGAGGAGGAAAGCAGCTTTTTCCCATTCATATGGTACATGGTCCCAGACACTGCTGTATCAGAGATTTGAGCAGCACTCTTCTTAAGACTTAGCAAGTTTTAAATTAAGTTCTGAACAGGAATTTTGCCATGCTAAAGCTGAACAGAAGAACTTAAGTCACTGCCACTCCCTCTCCTCCCCCATTAATTCCCAGTGTCAGCCTTGAGCCCAAGACCTTTGTATGCAGTCAGAGTCTATGCAGTCCAAGTAGCTTGTGTTCTGAAATAAACACCAGTTCCCCAAAACGTCAACAGCTTACACAAACCACATAAATGAAGGCATGAACTTGCTAGATTAAAAAAATTGAAGACATACTCACAAAAAGAGACAATATGTAGCCCAGAGTTGTTTAAATTGTTTTATTTCAGAAATAAGAGAAAGACAATATTATCCATTCAGAGACAACCAAAATTAAAGATTTAGTCTTGCTTACTCTTTTCCAAGCCTCATTAGGATTCCAGCTGCCAGAGAAATACTCCCACCAATTCACACAGCTCTTCTAGCTTCCACCAGCCTGATCAGGCAAATAGGGTAAAATAAACTGACGTTTTACTTTATTTTACTGCATCACAGATTTTTCACAACAGGTCAGTAGATAGCATTCTATCAGCTTTCTGTGTTTCTATTTAGTGAAAGCACTAATAACTTAAGGAAAATCTGCCATCAGTTCTCATAATGCCAACCCATACTTGAAAGCTGAATCGGGAAGTATACCTATTCAAATTACAACTAAAGATAGATCCTCAAAAGAATCAAATTGATTTTATGAATTGAAGTTGGTATACTTGTTTAAGATCTATTAGCTTGGCTCTGAAATCCTTTGTATCATCACGCTTCTTCCAATCTGAATGCTAGTGAAGCAATATTAGCAGACAAAATAGGAAAGGAAAAGGAAGTAATGCTGTATAACTAGAATCTGGACCAGTTACACATGTACACTGATCTTTCTCTTTGGCAAAGGAAGAGGGAGAAGTAACAGGCAAAGTAGTTATTAAAACTTGCCAGGATTTTAAATGCATGGCAGATTGCCTGATCCTACTGAGCAGTTTAGAAACATTTCTTGGACTGTTGGGACTAACTTCAACATGTAATGGGTAGGACGGATTTTTGTTCTAAACTGCAACAGTTACCTTGAACACTAGTCATCGCATAACTGGGAAACACTCTCCAAGTAATTATTTGAGAAAAAAAATACTCAGTGGGATTTCAGCCTTTATGAAACAATAGCTTAAAGCCTTGGCTTTGTTTTATGCACATATGGTAAAGCATTCAGATGCCGACAGTGTACTTCCTTAGGCTAACACCATACATATTCAAGTGAGATAAGACCAGAAACTCCATAATTAGCATTTAACTGCACTCTGAACTTAAGTTCTAATATAAATGCTAATTTTGCTCTGGTTCATAAAACATTATTCAAGATTATACTCCAAGATCGTAAACAAAAAACATCACTAAGCAAGAGACACCTTTGGATCTAACAAGTGATTACTTTATAGTTCAAATGTTTCCAATTTTTTTTGTACCAATTAATTAATTTGCAAGCAGTAGACAATTTTGATACATCTAAAATCAGGTTTTATATCTATATCTATCCATAGATACATTTGCATTCATACAAACATAGAATTTCAATTAATGTTTAACTCTGAAAACCAGCCCTGGGGCTTGACAAATAGCAACATCAGATTATAGCAGTAACAATTTCAGAAGCTTATTGGGAATAGTTTTTAAAAGGTATCTGAGCTGGAATTTGGCCAAAATAAAGATGCCCACGTATTTCAATGTTCATTTTCCCAGACACTTTGGAAATTAGTCTTTTTCTATTTAAATTCTTGTAAAATAGAACGGACACTTCCCCATCTCCCCCACCCCAAGGTCTTGTGAGATGTAATCAGTTTTGTTGTAAAATGTATACTATTAGATCACTTGGAGCAGATATTTTTCTAAGGGAGATGGTGATCTCTGACCCAGCACTAATATGCAGGGATTTATTACCTTAAAGCATTATTAGGAATAAGACTTACATATGTTGAGATTAACTTCTGTTAAGATTAACTTCCTATTCAGCTTCATTTTTGTTATAATTGTTATAATGAATGAGAAAGAACCAGTTTTAGTAAAGTTACTGCATGTGTACTTTCCTTCTGGAAGGCAAAAATTAAACTCAAAGGAAGCGTCTACAAATACCTACAGGTAACTATTTTATTAGCAACACTAAGCAATGTCAGCTTTTTAATGTGAACAAGTTCATCCACAAGGATAATCACAGTATCATTAGAAAAGTTCCGTTGTGCGATTTAGCCAGAGCAGTTACAAAATTTAAAAACACTTTGATTAAACTTATGTTTCCTTCAAGAATGACTTTTCAATCAGTTTCCTTGAAGACACTATATTGTTAGCAAGCAGTAAAGCACTAGTGTTGAAAGGCACTAGGATTGTTAGCTAGTGGAACTTACTGTTTCCAGTACAGATACAGGCACTTGAAAGCTTAATAAATCAAGCCTGTAAAACACTGCTGTGTTTGTGCAGAAGTCTGCTACATTCATTAACATCTTCAACAAGTTGTCCTGCAGTTACGTGGACACAAGATTCAAAGGGTAAATTTCTGTGGCACACTTTACAAGTTGGATCTTTCTTTGGCAGACACACGAGAAGTGGCTTGTGTGTACGTCTTAATTACATCCTAAAAATGATAAGACAAAGAGAATAAGTTCCACAGAAAGTAGTCACAGGAACTTCAGAAAGAATTGCATACTTATAGCAACAATTTTGTTATTCTAGGTAGCAAGTACAGAATCTAGGCGAGTCTCAATTAAGGTGTTTTTTTTTGTTTGTTTGTTTTTGTTTTTTGAAGAGTACAGAAAGTAGATGATTTGGTCTAAGGATCAACCTGAACAGCCTGCATTGCATTTACAGTTACCTTCCAGTACCTTTAAGAAACAACTGAAAGATGATCATCTTACATCACTGGTTAATCTATGTTTAATGTAGTTAGGAGCAATGCTTCCACATATTGGATTCCATATACATTAATTCCTCCCATTTAAATCAAACGTAGATCAAGACTGATCTCTCCCTTTGGATTTATGAATGAGATGAAAAAATCCAACCTATCAAAATTCAACTATGCAAGTCGTTAACATACCTTTTTCCCAGTTTCAGCATTGTATTTGTCCAGCAATGATTGAATACGGGCACCATAGTCAGGATGAACATCAGTGAAGTTTTTCACCTTAACAGGAAGGAAACAAGAGTCAAGAACTTGATTTCTCTCCATGAGACATTATTGAATATTTTTCATATTCCATGGCTTATAACCAGTATATATGAGGAAAAGGAGGAAAACACTTTTCAAAAAAAAAAAAAAACATTTGAATCTGACCAGCCAGAAAGGACCAATGAGTACAATGACTCACTGTTTCTATAATGCCAAATAAAGAGGTCTTTCCCAGTGGAATTTTGTTTAAATTCAGGAAAGTTCCAGTTCCTCCCTGACACTCACCTTCTCTTCCTTCTCTGTAGATGAACATTATATCGGCAGTCATCTGATTTTTGAAATACTAAGGTAAACATATTTCTGAACATCAGAGATGTTATCTTATTTCCAGCAGCAAAAAGTCATTTTAACATGTTCTATTCCTGTAACTATGCAGACATTTAAGTGTTCTGTATTCATAACTCCTGCACAAGAAAATCTAGAACTCCTGATCTTCTCCACAAGCATATTGAGACTTTGATGAAAAGCTGATACATTGCATGGAAGCCTGGAATGAAGAGCAAAGACGAAAAATAGCTAGGGCACTTACAGCTCTCTTCTGAATGAAGAGTTGAGCATCTTTAAGATGATCAGCAATATTTTTACACAGCCTTTGACGTTCATCCTCCTTCAGCACTTTGATATAGAAATCTCGCACCTTGTAAATAGAAACAGTTATGAAATAAAAAGTTTTACTTTGAAACTTCAACAGTAAGCCATTCTGTGAGCAGCAGTCCATAGTACTTGGATTTAGAATTCGTTATTGCTGAAAAAAATAGCTTTCACTTACTAGTCAGGCAACACTTAAATACAACTCCAAAGGCAGCCAACTTGCAAGTTGTTTTTTTTTTTCCCCACCCCCCCAAGCAAACCTGCTAAAAACCCATTTCAAGCTTGAAATTATTGATCATCTAATTAGTGAAAACAAGTGTGCTGTTGGGCTCCAATTCAGGAATTGATGATCATGACATTACATGCATATTCTAGTTTAGTATCTGAATACACCAGTTGCAGGAAGACTGAATGTCACCACCTCTAAATATCAATGCTCAAACAGAGGGCAGAGGTCTGTAAGAGTTCATTAATTGTCCTGTCAGCAGAAGTTCAGTTATTCATCATTATTAAACTATACAGAGATCTTTCAAACTTCCATGGTATCTGAACTTCAGGTTAGACCAAATACTTCAAGATTCATGACTGAATGCTCCTTGTTAATATTCTTTAAACAGCCCATACACTCATATTTTGTAATAAGCAGCATAAAAGCCTCATACATCATACCTGAGACACATTATCTTCATTTGCACTATTGAAACGCTGCACATCTCCTGAAACACACATGCGGCTCTCCTTCACAACAGGTTGATCTTCTGGACCAGTAAAACTGTTTGGATAATAGTTTGGGGCACCACCTGAGAAGTGACCACACACAGGGATGGAAGAGGGGGAAAAAAAGAAACCAGATGCCAGGTCTTGGGTTAATTTAGAAGACAAAGTGTGCTTTGCCTAAAAGAACCTAAAAATCAATTACAATTCACTGTATTAAAAACAGTTGTCAACTTCATTTTTGGTCAACATATAGCTGTCAAGATCAGCTGTCTTTCAGCCGGTGCTTAAAAAAGCACTTACTACAAACAATTTACGTAAGTCTTTGTGTAAAAAAACAGGCTTTGTTTCAGAAATAAGGAGGTCTGGCCATTTTCAAAACACCACTGCTCAGAATTTTAATGAAACTGGGGAGGTCATTCAAGTTTTAATCCAAAGGCAAGTTAAAAATATACTTCCACCTGCTTATTTGAAATAGTTTTTAAATTGAACTATGTAAGGGTCTGCATTTTAAACACAATGAACTTACAAGGCTTCTTAATTTTTATTTTTTATTTTTTTTTTTTTTAATCTGCTCTTGGACTGGAGTATTCATTTTCAAGTTCCTGTTTTTAAAGTATTTCCGCCTCCTCCTTCAAGAAGTGTTAAAACCCATAGCCCGGAGGAATACATGTTTGCAGCATGAGGCACAGCTTAAGCATATACTTGCTTACGCTTAGGTATAAATCAGTCACTATTGGACAAACACTGACAGAACATATGTAATAGAGGTAAAGTTAAAATTCTAGTCTTGACATTTATAATCTTGGCTTTCAGTTTTTTGGAAGTCAGAGAGCAAAGCAGTTCAACTTTTTAATGAGTCTATATTTGCCTTTTTAAAAGATTTAGTCTCTTGTATTTGTTAGAACAGATTTTTGCTTATAAGTAAAAACAAAATAGCAATTAAATTCTGTGAAACCAGTTGTCAGGCATATTTCTTAATTTTAAACAATTAATTTTAGAATTTTTGAAATAAATCCCTTTTAATAAGTATGTTCCTAGACATACTTAAACAAAGCAGGGACATAATTTATTTGACTTGGGGTATTCTGTAAGTGCCCTGATGACCTATCTGTAAGTTTTCAAAACACATCTTAAGCTTCACTTCATTTAAAACTAAGAAAAATTCCATTCTTACAGGAGTTTTTTTGTGTGCAGTAAACTCCACACAAATATCCAAACGCTGCTTTTCTGAAGTAATGCGAGAGCCATTATATATTTACATAATTGGTGTGCATATACATATATGTATATTTACACACAAATTGCAAACAAGCATTTGTCACAAGTGACAGTTATGTGTATCAAATTAAAAGCCCAATTAGGAACTATCAACTATTTAATACAAAGCAGAAATAAGAATGAAAATCCACATCCTTTTGAAACATTAAAAAAATGCAGAGAAAGCATTCTGTAGTCTACATATATATGCTTATATAATGTTTCTCACCATGTACAATTAATTTTTGGCTATTAATATCTATTTAGCAAACATCTTAAACCCCTACGAACAGAAGAAACCATACATGCGTAAGTATCATTATATTTAAAAGGATTTTCATTAATACCTTGGTTGTCAGTCACACACATTGGTCCATCCCTCTGATAATTGGCCACACGAGCTCTGAAGGGGCAATTCACAGGAATTTGTAGATAGTTAGGTCCCAGACGATGTCTATGTGTATCAGCATATGCAAAAAGACGACCCTTAAAAATGCATAACAAACATTCATAGATCTCTTTCAACCTTAGACTTAAAAAATTATTACATCTGAAATATGGTCTAGCAGAAAGTGTTCTTGCCCATGACAGTTTAGACTTGCGCAAAGCATTTGACACTGCCCTGCATGACATCTTTGACTATAAATGGGAGAGACACAGATTTAACACAGGGACCACTCAGTTGATAAGGAACATCACAAACAGTTGTGGTCAACAACTCAATGTTCAAGTGGAGACCAGTGACAAGCGGCATTTCTCAGGGATTGATATTGGGACCGGTACTGTTAAACATCTTTGCTAGCAACACAGACAGTGGGATTGAGTGCGCCCTCAGCAGATTTGCCAGTGACACCACACCAAGTTCTGTGATGCCGTCAACATGCTGGAGGGAAGGGATGCCACCCAGAGTGACCTTACACAGGCTTGATAGGTGGGCTCATGTAAGCATCATGAAGTTCAACAAGACCAACTGCAAGGTTGTGCACCTGAATCAGGGCAATCTCAAGAACAAATACAGGCTGGGCCATGAATGGATTAAGAACAGCCCTAAGGAGAAGGATGTGAGGGTGTTGATTGATGCTGGCTCACAATGGGCTTCTCAACATCTGCCTACAGCCCAGAAAGCCAACCATATCCTGGGCTGCCAAGAAGAATGGCCAGCAGTTTGAGGGAGGTGATTCTCCACTTCCACACTACTCTCACGAGACCCCACCTGGACTACTGCAGCTTGCCCTTCAGCCCTCAACACAAGAAAGTCATGGACCCATTGGAGTGAGTCCAGAGGAGGGCCACAAAGCTGGAATGAAGTGCTGGAGCACCTCTCCTGTGAAGACAGGCTAAGAGAGTTGGGGTTGTTCAGCCTGGAAAAGAGAAGGCTGCAGAGAGACCTTATAGTGGCCTTCTAGTACCTAAAGTGGGCCTACAAGAAAGCTGGAGAAGAACTTTTCACAAGGATATGTAGCAAGAGGACAAGGGGTAATGGTTTTAAAGTAAGATAGGGTAAATTCAGATTAACAGAAGAAATTCTTTCACTAGGAGGGTGATGAGGCACTGGAAGAGGTTGCCCAAAGAAGTTGTGGATGCCATCCCTGGAAGCATTTAAGGCCAGGCTAGATGGGGCTTTGAGCAACCTGGTCTAGTGGAAGGTGTCCCTGCCCATGGCAGGGGGCTATAATAATGTCTTTAAAAGGTCCCTTCCAACCCAAACCATTCTATGATTCCACAAAACAGTGACAGCAATACTTTCATAAATAAGGAAATACAAGATTTGGCCTGAAGAGCATACACTGACTGTAGTTTACCTGCAGCATCTTATCAGGGCTAGGTTCAATACCAGGTGGCATGTTGTTAGGATCATATGCCATCTGTTCTACCTCTGCAAAGTAATTGACAGGATTCCTGTTCAAGACGAGCTTTCCCACAGGAATGAGAGGATAGTCACCATGTGGCCAGATCTATAAGACATAAAACACATGCATTAAAATAAATGTTGTATTATGTAGCTTAAATAATAAAACAGGCAAGAGCTACCTAATAGTCTTAATTGAGAGAATACATTATTGAAGTCATTTCTACTTTGCTAACAAACACTGAGGAACGTCCAAGTCTTTTGCAATTCGGAGTATTCATGCAGCTTATTTCATCACAGCATAATCTCAGCACTTGACTACTTAAATCAAATACCCGCAGGCACTTGAAGAGATGCCTAGGAATGCAATATTGTAGGCGGAACTGGTAGCATGATTGTTTTCTGCTACTACAAAATATAACCAGCTTAACTAGCCTTTTATTTCTCCTCTTGGCCTAAACTTTCAAGGTCAAAATTAATTTAGCCATTTCTGGGGAGCAATATTAGAGGGAAAAAAAAACATCTGTTAGTCTTTCAACATGCCATTCTTTGGAATAGCAAATAGAAATCTGTCAGAAAATGAGACCAACATCAGAAACTACATGATCAACAACATTCAGAACTACCTAGCTCAGGGTGTGACTATGATCTGAGATCAGACTTTTGAAATGCAGCACAGTTGTAATCTACAAGCCCGAATCAAGCCCTAACCATATTTCACCCAGGAAAAACTACATCAGATTTTACACTATACCACATGAATTGGATTTTATTTCCATCTTTCTGGATTAAATACCTGAGGGAAAAGCACTCAAGATTCCAGTAACTGGACATATTCCCCCCTACCCCACACCCCAATATGTTTTACAGGTATATTATTTCATCTCTGGAATTTGACTCATCCTGACCATGTAATAAACAGCACGCTTAAAAAAAACAAAAGTAATAGGAATAAAAGGGACAGACCAACTGTAGCGATAGGAACTGGACCTTAAACAGTGCTACTCTGTGGAACCTGAGTTATTTGTTGATAGATAAGCTTGTTTCTGGCATTTCCTAAATTTTGATCTCATGACCTCTTAAACAAGCTGAAATAGAATATTCAGTTGTAGCAGATATACCTTTGTTAGATCAAAAGGATTAAATGGAAACTTCTCTGCTTCTTCAAATGTCATAACTTGAATGTAGAAAGACCAGGATGGGTAGTTGCCATGGGCTATGGCATTGTAAAGATCACGTATTCCATAGTCAGGATCAGTAGAAGCCAGCCTTCCTGCTTCCTCGACAGAAAGATTTTTGATGCCCTGGTCAGTCTAAAAGCCATGAAAGAAGTAGAACCAGTTATAAATGCAGAAGTTACAAAAAACGTAAGAACGTATTTTTAACAAGACTCAAGATCTAAGAGCATGATTGTCCATCTCCTAATCTCCAGTAATTTAAGTTCAGAGTACATTCGGTAGTATATAGTACATTCAACAGCTGCCTTCCAAATAAAAATTAGTTCTATCATAAAATGGAAATTACAACAAGTCCAGATGAGGGCCACAAAGATGATCAAGAGGCTGGAGCACCTCTGTTACGAGGACAGAGTTGGGGTTGTTCAGCCTAGAAAAGAGAAGGCTGCAAGGAGATCATATAGTGACCTCTGAGTACCTAAAGGAGAGCCTACAAGAAAGCTAGGGAGGTAAACTAAAAGAGGGTAGATTTAGTTTAGATAATAAATAAATTATTTACTATGAAAGGTGATACAGCACTGGAACAGGTTGCGCAGTTAAGTTGGACATGCTTAAGGCCAGGTTGAATGAGGCTTTGAGCAACCTGGTCTAGTGGAAGGTGTCCCTGTCCATGGCGGGGAGAGGGGGGGAATTAGGTGATTAGGTCCCTTCCAACCCAAACCAGTCTGATTCTGCGAAATAAATGTAATGCTATACCACAGAACAAAAACATGATACAGCACATGGAATAAAGATGTTTCCCCTTACAGGTGGAGCATTCCTTTACTACCTTATCACCCCATCTCTTCCTAGAGACCACATGCCAAAACAAAAGTGATAAAAGGGTGGCAGCCTTCAATGCTGAACATCCTATGCTGAACTAACACTGAACTCTAATTCTTTTAAACTTTTTTCTCCTTCCCCTTAATTTCTGACACTTTTAGCACCGAGTTCTCATTTTTATACTCTTCTGACACCTCAAAAGCTAAAAGCTGCCTTGCAGTCCTTCTTGGTTTAACATAATGGTTTCTCAAGTCTTGCTCCAAAGGTGTGTCCAGCCTTTACTAATATCTAACAAAGTAAGAAGCTGCATTGTCTTTAAAACTGAGGGGAGGTTGTTTCCAAGCAAGATATGCTACCAAGTACTTTCTGACAAAGTCATGAAAGTTCTGTAAGCTTCAGCCACAAAGCTCTTAGGAAGTGAGGATTATATTGCTTGACTCACATACACCTTGGAAATACTGTGTCAGTGTAACTCATATACAGAAGACTAACAGGAACAATAACCAGAGCCAGACAGAGAACTTTTACTTGAAGAAACAGCTGTTGAATCTGAACTACTCTATAGCCATGAACATATCACACACATTAAAACACTTCTAAACAGGAACATCCTTCATTTGTTAGATGTATGCAACTGATGAAAAACACACACCATTTACATCAGTCTATGCATGAACATTTTTTTTCCTGAATTAAACTAAAAATTAAATACAGACAATTCAGACAATCTTCAGGTTTTCAAGTCAATATGATGTATCTTCCCAATAGATAACTGGGCAAGAACATACCTTCACATGAAATTTGCAGTAAACTGCTTTCCCACTAGCATTAATCAGTTTAAAAGTATGTGATCCATATCCATTCATATGACGATAGCCATCAGGAATACCACGGTCACTAAACAAGAAAGACACCTAAAGAGAAGAACGCAACAATATTTGTTCATTCACCAGTTCAAATAAAGAACCATTTGAAACAAAGGTGATTCACATTCATCTGCATCACTGGAAGCAATCTTAACATGAGAAAATCCTCTAGGATGTTATAGTTTAAGTTTCTAAGACTTAAACTAAGACTGCTTAGGCTTTCCACATACAAGGATGTGAACTAAACTTGTGTGAAGAAGTATAACCACATGAAATATTTGTTATCATCAGGTTAATGTTGTGCATTAATGTTATCTTTCTCCCTATAAGCACAGGGCAGATAAGCATGAATAATTTAAATACACAATTTTCACCAGGTTTTAAAAAAAAATAATCTGAAATACGAAGTCCTGAATAACTAATTTCACAAATTTCTCAAGCAATAAACACACCACCATGCAAAGCTATTCAAAATGCAGCTTCCTTTAGGCTTATTACCACAAACAATGCTTGTGATACTACTTCTTAAACACTAGTAACTGAAAGGCTTCCATATGAACCCATTTTCCTTTGAAACAGGACACAAATATTTTGTATTTGCTTTTTTTTGTATAACATTCTTCTCTATACACTAATATTAATATGCGATCTGCTGTTAATCAGTATTCTTACTACCTTAACACTAAGGAAGTCTACTAACTTCCCCTTCACCTATATGTAAAATATGATTATGAAAACAAAAATCCTGCTTATGTCATAGTCTATAAAAGAAGAGGCAAAACTAGAAAAACATGCCAAGAGCATTAAAAGCTACAGTAGGCCTTTGACCTTTAGTGTTCCTAAAAGATTACATGGGATCCAGATAAAGCAGTTTCAGTTAAAAACATACATTGCCATAACATGATATTCAAGAGAACCCTACCTGATGCAAAGACTCGGGGCGAAGACTCCAGAAGTCCCATACCATATCTGCATCCTTCAAATGAGTCTGAGGGTTCCTCTTTTGGCTATGGATGAAGGATGGAAACTAATTTGTCAGGGGGAAGGGAAGGAAAAAAGTTTAACTTCATTTTCCAATTTATACAGGATTTGCTAAGCAACTGCTGGTACTGAACAATTTTTTTTTTCCCCTAATACATTTTATCTATGAAAGGAACAAGACACTGAAAGATGAGAAAGGTTTTCAATTACCGTAACTTTACTGATCTGACTCTAAAAGTAAAACATTAACAGTTATGATACACAGGATGCTTAAAGACAGACAATGCTTTCAACTTCTGCCCAACATAATAAGTCAAGCACTCAGATTTCATATGAACTATTGGATATTTAACTATTATATAATATTATATACTATATATATAATTATATTATATAATATTATATACTATATAATTATATAGTATAAAATATCAATTTAAGTCATACAGAACAACTCTACTCTCATGAAAATCTCTTCTTCTTACAGATACAAAGTACAGTTAAACTTACACTAATAATCAGATTTAATACAGAAGAACTTATAAGAAGCTTTTCAACTTTCCTTCAACTAGCCTAGAAATTTAAAAGACATCTACAGAGTAAAAATAGCTATTTCTAACACCAGTGAAGCTGAAATGACCTGAAGGTTAAAATCACATTTATTTACCTGAGGCTATTATGCAGTGACATGCAATAGCAAACAACTAAGCATGTGTGGTATCAAAGTAACAACGTAAGTAATCAAGCATTAGCTCTTAAAGTTATTTTTAAATACCACCTTATCAAAACAAAAACCATTGAAATATCCAATGGATAGAGTAAGCATGTCAAAACATGAAATTTTGCTTCTCAGTGAAGCAAGAATAAGATGTGAACAAATGTTTGGACTCTTTCACAAAGTACCATTGTCTTTGGCACTTACTTACCAACATTGCATCCCGAATAAAGAAGATAGGAGTATTGTTTCCCACAAGATCCCAGTTACCCTCCTCTGTATAGAATTTCATCGCAAAGCCTCGAGGGTCACGAACTGTATCAGCTGACCCCGATTCTCCAGCTTGAAGAGAAGAACATAGAAGTGTTACAATACAAAAATTTTAAGCATAAAACTATGAAACTTTAGAATATGCCATAAGATCCTAATTAAAATAAAAAACCAAGCACTCTTAAAGTCTCTTCTTTAACAGGGAATTTGTTATATTTGCAATAATACTTGAGGCACTGCCTGAAGCTTCCAAAGTGTAAACAGACACCCACCCAAGCATTCAGGCCATAGTTAAAGCAAACAAGTACATCCACTCAAACCAATAAAGGGTAGAATTTGCATCATCACTAACAAACATCAGACAAGGCTGAATTGGCAAAAAGCATATCAGTTTATGTGCACTGAATCCCAGTGCTACCTTCCAAACAAGAGCTTTCACAATCTAAGTAGCGCGTGCAACTTATAGAAGAGTTGCAATGCTTCTGATTACCCCCCTGCTTTACCCAAAACAATCCTTTCAGGGGGTAGATCTACCCCACAGCAAAAGTATCCACCACAATACCTGATCAAAAGCATTATATTCAGAAACAGTTAATGCTAGCCAGCATGATGAAATAATTAAGACATTCAATCTCTCTTGGAAAATCATTGTTTACTACAAAATAACTAGGAAGAAAGACGTTTAAACATAGCAGGGAAAGAAAAGGTAACAATGCAACACCTCACTTTAGCAGTCTGCTCATCAAGTTCAGCTGCATGCTTTTTACCCCAACCCCCAGAGGACATTCCATGAGCACCTGATTTTTAGTGACAGTAAAAGGCTACTAGGCCAAAAACTGCATCTACTTGAGCCTGGTCATCTTCTTCCCCTTCCCTTTTCTCCAAGGAAACTTTCAGAACAAAATCCTCATTAGAATTTTTTTAAACAGAACAGTAACATACCTTTTTAAAGGTCATTTTTCTATCAGGTATAAGGTATTTCGTACAATGCACGTTTTACCTAATATCATTTAAGATTGTCAATTCATTCATTCAGCTCTTTAGAAAGAGGAGTTTGTTTAGAGAAGATTAATTATTATTTGCCTAGAGCTTATTTTCCACACCATTCATCTCAAAGTCATTAATACAGCATAAGAGATTTCAAGTCTTCAAATTTCAAATGTAAAAACGCACGTGAAACCACAGTATGCAAGTGTTTTTTTTTTGTTTTTTTTTTAATGATCCATCCAGAAACAAAGTAAGCTTTCCATCAGAATCAAAAATAGCAGACTACAATTTCTTTCTTCCACATTCTAAAGGAGAAAGTACCAATAGAAGTACCTACAGGGGGTTTCTTGCCACAAGGCACAGACCCTGCTTATAGTTACTTAAGGTTTTGAAATTTAAATGAAATTGACAGAAGAGGAATTAGGTGCCATAACCTTTCAAAATATCTGAAGTACAATTTCAGTGCTCTGTAATGCAAACATATCAATATCAGCATGTACCCATGTAAGAAGATACACAATAACATTAGGGCCTTACCAACAGTTGAGAACCGTATAGCAATTGGTGTTCTTTTTCCAATGTGTTCAAACACTTTTGCCTTACAGTACTTCGTAATATCATGAGTCACTTCAAAATAGCCAAAAGCACCTGAAAAAAGTATTCAGAAATACCAGATTATCCAGATACTTTCCTGCCATGCTCAGAACACATTATTCAGTGTTGCATGTTTGACCATAATAAAACCAAGAGAAATCATGGAAATACACCAGTTTAAATCTATGCACTGAATCACCCAAGAACAAAATATATATCACACACAATATACCACTTGCACAGCATTTCCCCTTCCCTATCCTGAACATGTTGTTAACAGTTCCTGGCAGCAATGCAGGCCTTACTTCTGCTCTACAAAATAACAAACACTGAGTGCTTTTCTGCCAAGAGTTTACATATTTATCTCTGAGCAAGACATATATTTCTTCAATCCTGGCATGCGTTGCAGCACTGTCGGTCCGTCTTTAAACCAGATGAAGCAACACAGTTATTCTCACTCCCACAGAGGAATTTTTCCACATGCACTCACATTACAGTAAGATTCAGTCCCACATTTTATAAGCTGTATGTAACAAAACAGAGATGCCAGTTCCACAACTATGAAGGAACAGACAGATGAAGTAGAGAGCACAACAGACAACGTAGTATTAAGAAAAACCTAAGGGCTACAATTACACTTCTAGACTTTTAAAGTGGTTTCAGTGCTTTGAGCTTTGGCTTTGAGCCTTGGCATAAAAATTAAATTTTTATCAGGAACAGCAAATCCATAGCATGTTAATTGCTTGTTAAAACTGAATTATAAAAAAAAAATAATATTTAAAAGTCACTTTAAGCTTCACATACTTGATCCATCTACGTTTGGGTCAAGGATACTACAGGTAGTTCTAAACTAGGCTTTACGTCCTTTTCTCACTGTTATTAGTGTAACTATATTATCGATTATAGATGCATTGCATTACAATATAACAATTGGCTATCTCTCAAAGACTTTTAAAGCCTAGTGCTGCACGAAAAAAAGCACAAATAACTATTAATGAAACATACCTGCTCCTTTTGCGTGCACAACTCTTTCAGGAATCCTCTCTCTATCAAAATGAGCCATCTCATCAGTGAAAACAACATCTTGAACAAGAAGAGGACCACGGGGCCCTACTGTCATAAGATTTAGCTTATCCCCAATTGGGTTCCCAGCACCAGTGGTCAAGACATCTGGCCTCTGAAAGTGAAAAAGTCAGTATCAACACCAGAAACCAAAAACCTTCTATACCACATAACATGCATATCTGGTCAACAGTTGTATCACCAGGCATATGAAAGCACATTAGAAAACAGCATAATATTCTGGAACCTGTTACAGAAATCAGAGGCACAGCTGCATCAGCACAGTCCTATGTCTGAGGCTACTTAAGAACAGCAGCTAATGCCATATATAACCATGGAATGTTTTCAATAGTTCAGAAGTTTTACTTACTAAGACTTTACCTTGCTTCAAGAAAAATATGAAGTCATAGCAATGACTAGAAGGCACACATTACTAACATCATTAGTCTGAAAGAGCCGTGGTAATGACATAAGCAGGAACACCCAGGGAATCACTCCAGACTCAAACCACTGAAGGAAGAGGATTATCAGAAGCCCTACTGTAAATAAATATCTGTCAAAAAGACAGGAAAGCAGAACTGTCTTTTTAAAGAAATTGCCTGAAACAGCCCCTATTCATTCTTTCCCCCACCCTTCCATACCACGTCTAATTTCACCGTTCTTGTAGGCTACTTACAAGTACAGCATCTTTGTGCAGTAGGAGTGACCCTGTACCCAAAGATGAGAGACACCCCAAGACAACTTCAGAAACAACTGCTAGAATTCTGTAGCGTTACTTAACCAGCGTACTCCCACTTCCTTTAAAAAAATCCAGCAGAATTTATCTCCATCACATCTACATTCATACTCTCTTCTAAGGTGACAGATCCATTTTGCTGAGTACTGCATAAAACAGCAAGCAAAAGTACATCAGCTCTAGAGACCTGATGGTGGCAGACAATTTTTCCCCTGGGGCACATCTATTAACTGTTAGGAGCAGCATTGGTAAAGGATATTGAACAGAACTCAAGTTGGGAAGAAAAGAATAAGCAAAGAGCTTGCAACAGTTTGAGCTCAGATAGTTAAGTTAGACTCCGGCTATTTAACACTAAATCCACATTTATACACTGCACTAAACTGGCATATATCCACATAGGATACCAGTACCATCACACCCTTTTCTGCCAGAAGCATCCACATAACTGAACCATGGGAAATGTACGAGGACAAACTCACTCATCCCCTCCCTTTTACAGTTTCATTAATGAAAAGGGATGGAATGGACAAAGTAACCCTTGATGAGGCGTTTACTACTATCAGTGACTTCAGAGGGTTCCAGCTTTAATCCTGACAATCCACATTTTTCCTCAAGTGTTTTAATCCTATCACTGAACAGGCAAAATTCCAACCTGTAACTCATCGAAGAGTATGCTGCACCCAACTAGCCTCCAGATACTTTCCAGGAGACAACTCAGAGACAGGGGAAGAACAATTACTCACATCTACACCCAGAGCTCTGGGTAAGGTGAAGCACACAGGAGGAGTCGTTTGCCTTTGTTTAACACTGGTACATGAATAACCACATGAAAGACATTTGACAGGATAACTGCGTTTCCAATGTGTTCTTACTAATATGCAGCATGTGCTAACTGACTTGAAATCACAAAGTAACTAGGTTCTTTATTCTTCATTCACTAATTCATTAGCTATAAGCATATATTCAGCTCCTAGACTACTTCAGGATAATCGAAAGGCTAACCTACATTGAAGTTCGCAGAAGCTTTAAAGAATGTATCCAGTTACAAACAAGAACACTGCAGATGTTCAGAAAATTACAAAGTTGCCACTTCAGCTGTATTTACTCTTCAGTCAAAGAAACTTTTACTTCAATGAAAATATTATCTACAGTTTGTCAATGGAAATAGAAGTGGAAGCTGTTCTCAGTATTCTTTCCACCACTTCTGTTCTTCCTACCTATCATGCTCAGTTTTAAATTGGCCAAAGAAAACTATTTCACTGCTCGCTTTGAGCAGTCACCAGGGCAGATGGCACTGAAAGTTAAAAAAAAAAAAGAGATCCCACTGATGGCATCCTAGGCTTCTTTATCTTTCTCTCCACATTTCTTGTACTTCCATTCATTAAACATTTCCGTCCTTCCTACATGTTCTACACATACTGACGCTTCCACTGCATCCTCACTCCACAGCAGCCTGTGGCACTGCAATGTAAGAACCCTTTGCACGGCTCAAACACCATTTTATAAATTCTGCCCACTACAATTCAAAGAGAAGCAAACTTGGTGACCGGATTCTGGCACATTTTCCTAACACAGCACAGCTCCTAAGACACCCCCCTGCAGTCCACCGAGCGGCATTCCAAAGTCACTGATATTTATGTCCTTGTGGAGCAGCTACCTAGCTCCACCCAGTCCACTGAGGCACAGAGAAGTCACAGTGAGCTACCCTGCTCATCTGGAATTGTTTACAGATTCTGAGAGCCCAGTAGGCTTAACTACACAGGTAGGACTATAACACATATACCTACTCCCACGACCTGCTGCTCAGCAAAGCCCTTGAAAGCCTTGGTAAGGGACAGACAGCAGAAAAAACTCACCATGTATCCTTAATCTTAAAAAGCAGTTTTGGACTTACATATGGTTTTGTAATACGTTCAGCGTAATTACCTGAAGGAAAAAAACTCTGCATGTTAGTTAAAAGTCATATATGCAAAAAGTTACGAAGGCTGGCAAATACAGCCCTTTTCCAATGGACAAACTATACTGCTGCCCAAAAACCTATTTCTTCCGCAACATTAGCATATAAGACTACTAGAAATGGTAGCTAAAAATATATGTTTCTGAAACAAAGCATATTTAAAACGTTTTTGTGAAGAGTTTTTTGTAGCTGTAAAGTCTCTTGAAAAGGAAAACTTACTAAGATGTTCTTTCTAACATTGGCATGAGAAGTACAAACACCTTTTCAACCAGTATATAATCCCTTCAGTTTCAGGATAATGGCACACAGGGCACACAAAACAAGTCCATCCATGTGAGGAAGGAGAAGGAAATACATTAGTTCCAACAAGAACTCTCAGACTACGTCTGGATCTGAGTTTCACGCCTGTATTTTCATATGGTTGGGAACTGCATACTGCCAAAACCTTACGAGATGAACATGCAGATCCGAAGCCACTGTCACAGGAATCGAAGCCAGGAGAATTTTAGTCACAGCTGTTGTAAACACCATACATCAAAGTGCATACTTCCAGGCATTACTGATACTCTGCACCTTATACAAGTCACTTTAAAATTCTAATAAGCCTTCCCTACTTTCTATCTGAAGGTCTCATGACTCCTTATGCAACACAGGCTCTGAGCTACCTCCCAATCTCCAAATTAACCTTGGCCTATATTTAAATATTGTTTCACTACAGAAAAGCTGACATCTATATTAATAGTATTATCCACTGTACGAGAAAATACTGTGAAATATGGCAGAATATGACAAAGCCACAATTCACCACTGGAATAGTATTCATACTGTACTTTTTTGGTGAAAACAAAAAAATAAACACGACTAAAAACAGGGGGAACTGTTCTCTTAAGAAGAAGTAACCCTTCAGTAAACTCTTAAGTAAAGCAGCCCTTTGTGTTTTATGAGATGGCTGGTCAGTATGAGCAGCACAAAGGGTATGTAATGACCCCTGCGTGTTCCTGTCAATATACGTAGTGGAAACTGACACGGCGACTTACTGGAGGGGCATGATACCAGATATCGCTGCGCTTACACGTTTAAGCAAGCTTTTGGGTGGGCATTTACTGGGGCAGGAGGGCTCTG
Source organism: Nettapus auritus (assembly GCA_011076525.1). Classification (NCBI taxonomy): domain Eukaryota; kingdom Metazoa; phylum Chordata; class Aves; order Anseriformes; family Anatidae; genus Nettapus; species Nettapus auritus. The sequence continues at coordinate 47,875,715 of CM021769.1, read as the reverse complement.
CTGCCCATCACGCATTCCTATGTTCTGCACCAACCTCTTGCCCCAGTCCCACCCGCAAACAAACCCCGCTGCCGTTACCCCTCGCTGCGGGAGCCCCCCCGGGGCGACCCCTCTCCCCTCAGGGCTCCCCGCGCCCGTTACCGCCGCGCACCTGCGAGCCCCGCTGGCTCTGCCACTGCTTCAGCTGCTCCGCGGCGACGTCGCGGCCGTCAGCCATCTTGCGAGCTGCGGAGCCCCCTGAGCGACCGAGTGGGCTGGCGGGCGGCAGGGAATGGCGGGCGGTGGGGCGGGGCAGGGCCGGGCCGGGCTCGCTCCCAGGCAGGAGACAGCAGCGAGGTGACCCCACGCAGCAACTCCCGCAGCGCCTACGAGTAGCGGAGGGACCGCGCCTACGTCTCTCCCCCCCCACCGCTGCGCCCACCCACCCCCGCCGTCCCGACCAATAGCCCCGCGCCCGGGAGGCAGCGCCAGCTCTGAGTGGCTCAGAGGGGTGTCAGTCAGGGAAGCGGGACCCCCGCCCCCCCCCACACCCAGAGGGGGCGGGCGGGTCGTGGGGCGGTGACCGTTGGTGCTCTGAGGGGAGGTCGGCGGCTGCCTAGGGCTCTCTCCTTAGTCAGGCTCTAAGGCGTGTAATTAGTTGTATAGGGGTGTGTAAGCTTATTTTTTTGAGGTGTCAGAGCTTTCTAAAGCTGCTGGCTGGGCTGAAGTTATTCAGCAGCGTAGAAAGTAACAGGATGAGGGCACGGAAAAGCAGCACGCTAGGGGAGTTTGTGAGGCAAGGATTTCAGCAAGAGAAAGGCTTCAGTTTTGCAATCCAAGTGCCCAGGTGCAAAGTTAAATGTGCATTATTGTATCTGTGCTTCAAAGGAGGTGTAGGTGATAGTTAACATTACTCATAACTCACGTGTGCCCAATTATAAACAGTATTTCTTCGGAGGCCTCAAGTTGTAACCTAAAAAAAACACTTTCACCACTGTTACAAACAAGAAAACACCCTGGGTTATATTTACAAATGAGGTAAATACAGGCCTCCTCTCAGGCACTTGCAGTTCTGCTCCTACAGGCCTTGCATGCTGAGCTTTCTAAACCACAGCATGCAGTTGTGTCCCTTTTACTGCAACATTAATAGCACAGGGCTCTGGCTTCGTGCCTTATGACCTGCTGACCACTTTTACCCTACAGAGGGTAAAAGTGGTCAGCAGTGGGTTATTTTTCCTATTTGTGAGGTAAAACCTTTCAGCAAGAGCAATAATCTGTCTTCAACTACTGTATTACATGACATCGGGCACTCAGAAGATGGATGAAGATCTCAGTCCAGCAATTGTTCTGTGGCCTTGCTCTTCATGGTGCTTAGTTCAGGATGGGGCTTCTAGACCTCAACAAGTGGAAAAGAATATTTAGGCACTCTAGAATCCTAAAATGTGTATGTACCTTTCCTCTTATTAGCCCTTCTCTGATGGCAATGACTGAGGGTAATCATAATAGATAGAAGAGTTGTCTAAACAAACAGAAATTACACAATTGGGGTTGCAGGAGTACTGGTTTATAAAAGCAACCAAGTCAGCAAGATTTGAGTGTTTTGGTTATTGTTTCTTCTCCCCCACCATTCTTGATAAGAATGCTGGTACAGCTCTTTTCAGAATACATATTGCAACAATGAAGCAGAGCTGCATTGTTTACCCACAGCCTGTCAGAAAGAAATGAAATGGGGAAAATGCTTATTTGCAAGATTATTTCTGTATTTTTGTCTCTTAAAAGATACATAGTCTAGTTCATTATTTCAATCAGACAATTATTTATCTAGTATCTGCAGTTATGTGTAATTACATAGGGAATATCACTAAGCGTACTTCTTTTTCTCAGTGGTGAGCTCAGCAAACTCCCTGTTTCTTTCTTCAGCCTCACGTGGGATGGTTTTTTGTTGTTGTTGTTTTTTGTTTGTTGTTGTTGTTTTGTATTCCTTGGTTTTTTGTTTGTTTGTTTCTGTCTCTGAATCTTGCTGTCTTTTCTTCTTTGACACAATACCCAACATCATAAAGAAGAGCAAGAAAGGTCACCAATGTTTCTACTGTTTTCATACTAAATATACATCAAACTACTGCATCTTCTGTGCAACTGCTGATGAACTCCATAAATCAGACTTCCATTAATTCAGAAGATCTTTGGTAAAGCTAAACCAGGAGTAAATCCACAAAGATTTAAGAAGTCTTGGTACAATGCAAGTACATACCCTGTAATATCAACTAATGTTTAAAAACAACAACAAAGTATTCAAGCCTCATAACAAGGTCTTATAGCAAACTTTATTTTCAATGCAGGTGGTCCCATTCTATATGTAAATTTGTAGGACTCAGCATCAGATATTTCTGAGAATATTTAATGACCATTTCAGGTATTCATTCAGACTTAAATGGTGTTTTTCCATATAGGTTTTATTTTTTTAAAATTACTTTTATATTAAAAAAGGTCTTTTCATAAGGACTTGATATTATATGTTAAAATCAAGCAGTTGATATATGAGTTTGCTTAACCAGCAAAATGAGGGAAATGTGAACGTTCATGAAAATCTTCAGTTTACTTTTCCTTTAAAGTTTAACACCGTCTGTCAACAAATCTGTGTAGATAAAGTTGTTTGATACAAACCTAGTTCAAAATAAGAGTAACTTAGAGAAAGTGCTTTTCTTTCATTCCCCATAACCCTTCTTTTCTAACCATAATGCTAGAGTAATACATGTACTTGTCTATACATACTTATATGTATAAAGAACAAAAATAGTTTGTTTTATTAAAACTTTATTAAAACGCCTTATCTTTATTAAAACTGAAAAACTGCATTTGATATGAAGAGCCACATCCAAGGATAACTTAAGTGTGAAAAAGCACAACTTTTTTCTCTCGTTTCATCTTATAAAAAATAATCTTCTGCCTTTTCAGTAAAGCAGTGAATATTGGTTTAAATTCCACTGGTACCGTGCTGTGGTATGTTAATTGATTTCCCCAACCACTGCCACCATCTATTTTGATATTTGATTCCTGAGGCATTTTATTTGCCTGAGTAAGCCTCCTGTTACATATGCATTAAGTAAACAAACTTCAAACAATTTCAAATTAATCATCTCTATTTACCTGGGGAGACTGGTTCTCTGTTGCTGCATGTCTTTCTGAGGCATAATCCAAACCACACTTCACCCTTAATTAAGATTTTGTGAGATTAAAAGTTATAATACTTAGCATTTGTATTTTGTTTTCTGTATTTAAAGTGAGTTTAAATGCAAACTACAAGGCTAGTTTCACACAGGTGCACACACGCAATCGTACTGTACATAAACTTCACTCTTAGTTCAGTCCTTTACACCGAAGGGAATGATCTAGAGTTAGTTGAGTAAAAGGTCAGTAGTATCTGTTGATTTGTTAATTAAGTTACATAAGCACCTAAAGCTTTCGTGCTACAAATATCAGCCATCTTGGATGACTGACTTGGTGCCTACCTCCACCTTATGGTTAAGGCAGATTCACAAATGTTCCCACGTTCTCTACAATATTTGTTGAGTAGATGTACTTGGAGTACTTCTGCTACATAGCCTTCAACACAGAGCATGGAGACCACTCAGACTTTTATTCTAAAGAATTAGAAAAGAGCAGCACATGATTGCTCTTTATAATGCTCATTTTTAATGAAGCAGATTAGTGTCTAGAATACTTATCATAGAATTGGGAGATTTAATTTCTCCCTCCTTCTACTAATTATATTCAAACTTAAATCTTTCAGAGTATCCAAGCCACCTATCTAGAGACGAGGCCTGGATATGTTCTTTACCTGTGCCATAAAGAACAAGGTCAGAAAAAAATAAAGACTGTGGTTTAGGTTTACATAATAAAAATATAGTTGATATTCTGAATGTGTTTTCAATCATGAAACAAATTCTTGTACTGCATATACTCCAGCTGTGAGGTAAACTATTTTAGACTCTTTAGAGTCTAACTATTTAGGCTATTTTATTTTATTATTTATACTCCAATTGTGAAGTGTTAAGTTATAGCAGTGAAAGAGGACCACATACTGTAAGCGAACTAACTGTTCACTTACAGTACAGTGGACTGGGGAGTAGATATGGCATATACCATTATTGAAGAAAATTATTGCTATTATATCTTAGAAGACAGAGAAAATTTAATAGAAATAACAGATCAATGTCCACTGTAATACAGCAGACAGAACTCATGGGATAATATTGTCAGTCTTGATTACAAAGTCTCAATACACACCCGAAACAATTTTACATGTCAAACTTGCAATTAGATAGACATGAAGTCCATGCTATTAAAGGCCAACCAACATCTGGGTGACAGGTGCTAAGATATGAGACACAGTATACAAGGAGAAGAAGAGTTGGAATATGAGATAGGGAATAGTAAACTGTCAATTTGTGTATATACTTTTAAATCTATGTCTGAAAACATTTTACTACTTAAACTATCATGATGATAACGTTATCATTCAGTAACTTGCACTGTACGCTGCCTTTTTTAGTTCATATTTTCAGCCATCCAATCCAATGGAAAACACTAAAGTGATCACTCTGTGAAAGATGTAATGTCTTAAGTAGAGGTGGACTTCAAGGGGTGATGGAGAGAACGATATCAGTGTAAAAGGTAAGCACCTAGGAAGTAAAAGCTTGCCTTTATGGGAAACACACATATTGGACTGTCAGTTGACAGAATGAGATACTAACATGCATAGTGGAGAGAAAATGTGTACTTTTAGAAAAACACATGTAGAATAAAGACAGGAAAAGGAAAATAGGAACCCCCTTTTTTTGTTTGTAATTTTCAGCCATAAGATCTCCATTTAAACCACTAGAGAGAGAGACTAACCTCAGAGATAGAAAAGTGTGTTAGATTAGTAATAGTTTATAAGTCTCAAACTACAGGGTTTTCTTTTTTCCTTTGCTTCATAATTCTTCATAGACTATAAAAACTTCATGGTTCTGGAGCAGGCATGTCTTCAAACTTTAATACTGTATGCGGTTGGTAAATGACAGTGGACATACCAGCCCTAGAATAAAGTATTTTTTTCAATATTTTTCAAAAAAAAAAAAAAACAACTATATTCATTTATATTTGTGTTTTGCAATTTATTAATTTGCATAAGCCATATTCCTGACCATCATTATCAAGAAGCTGTGTTTCGTATTTAGTACTGAACAAGGTGAGACATTCAAACACATATTTCACATTTTGGATATCTCCGTTTATATTTTTACTCCTAAAGGCCGCATTAATTAAGTTATTTCACATCATATAACTACAGTTTTATTTTATTAATGCATTTTCTTTTATTTGATTTTCTTTCAAGGTAGAGCACCAATAAGTAAGCTTAAAAATGTTTTCCTGCAGTTGTTCTCTGTAATGTTAGCAGCACTCTATGAAGCATTTACCTAACAGTACTTATTAAAATATATGTTTTGAAACTCGATTTTGCCCATTAATGCTTCATTCTGAATAAGAAAAGACTTAAAGCTAGACAATG